>JARBWK010000007.1:5838129-6167688 GCA_030556195.1 Anolis apletophallus
TTTACAACAATGCGACGCAGGAATCCATCAAAGAGACTCTTTTTCTTTGCCAACTATGGACACCACCCTCAGTTTTCACCACCTCCGTGGACCTGTCTGGGGACGCTTCGAGGCAAAGGATTGGCCCCAGGAGCTCACTGCGCTTCAAGACTTGCTACGTACTCAATTGATCAGGCGACGGCCGACTACCAGCGGATGGCTGATCGGCGGCGCCAGGAGGGTCCTGCGATTCTGGTGGGGGATAAAGTTTGGCTGTCCACCAAGAATCTGCCACGCAACGCCCCAGCCGCAAGTTGGATGCCCGGTTTTTGGGGCCCTACACAGTTTTGGAGCCGGTGGGGCCTGTTTCCTTCAAGCTCCAGCTCCCTGCGGACATGAAACTCCACCCGGTGTTTCATCGCTCCTGCTCCGCCGCGGCGAAGGGGTGCGGCCTGATGTGACGCCGCCGCCTCCCTCCCTGTGATGCGGGAGGGCGGGGAGGAGGTCGAAGTGCAGGACATTTTGATGCTCGCATCCAGTACCGGAAGTTGGAGTATTTTATTGACTGGAAAGGTTTTTGGCCCGAAGAGCGTGCTTGGGTCAAGGCTCGAGATGTCCACGCGCCGGAGTTGGTGGCCCGTTTCCACCGCAAGTATCCTGACAAGCCCAAGCCCCCGGGGGCCCGCAGGGGGGCCCTGAGGGGGGGATAGTGTAGCACCCATGGGTCCGTTCGTGCCACTGGGAGGGAGGCGCCGGGGTCCCGATGCCATTGGGACCCGCACATGCTGAAGGGGACTGGGAGGGATGAGTTGGAAGGCCCAGAGCAAGATTGGTCAGCAGTGCCTTTGCCCAGTTCACCTGTAGAGTTTAGCATGGGATCTCGAGTGGGAGCATTCTCCCCGGGAAGGAGCGGACCAGGTGGAGATGGGAGGCAGCGACAGATAGCGAAGATAGTTATGAATTCCAAACGGCCGAGGTTCCCAGGAGCTGGCCGAGCAGCAGATGGAGGCCAGCGGCTGGGAAAGTTCGAGGGAGGCTGCTTCTCAAGGAGATAGCGATACTGGACTGGAAGAGCGGGGGCTCCCATAACAGACGCCAGGGACATAGAGCAGGGGCAGGAGGGAGCTGGCATCTGTCCTAGACCGTCGCCGTCGGAAAGTAGAGACTGGAGACGCCGGGCCCTAGATCGTCGAGGGGCCCGGCCGGCGGATTAAGAACGGCTCCGGGAACTGATCCTCAGTTCTCCGGCCACGTCTGATCTGAAGGGCGTGAAAGCGGAGTGAATCTCGGAGCCTAGTTTGGCTCGCCTTGGACTAAGACCTTGCCTTGTTATTGATTCGCATTGCTGCGGATACCCTGCTTTGTTCCGGAGTCAATCCGGAAACTTGCTGCTTTTGCCACGTTTGCTTTTGGAACTATCTTTGAACTTGCTTTAATTGGACTTCAGCTTTGCTGATTGCTTTATTCTTTGATCTCTTCAAGAGAATTGCCTTTTGGACTTTTTATATTCAATAAAACTAGTTAGCCTTTGCTACGTCTCCGTGTGTGTGTTAAAGGGGCAGTACTAAGTCGGTGATTGTGACAGCAAAGCTATTTTGGAGGGGGAAAATTTTCCTGTTGGGTGGGCATCCGAAATATTTAATAATCTAACGAATTTTTGGGCCCAGGGAGTGCGAAAAAGAAAGTCCACTTCCGGGATTGGCCTTGCGATCCGTATAAACTTGAAAGTCCCATACATACGAATCCCTTCTGATTTCTTTTCATTTTCATAACTTTTTTCTCATGCCTAGTGTTTACTGTTGTCCTCACTGTCACCTCAGCTAGAATTTTTTAAAAAATGGTTTTGGTTTTGTTCTAAACTAAATCCATGCAAAGGCATGAATGTACCAGAAATGTATACAGTATATTTGCAATATATGTATGTTTTCTCTCTACCTGAACAACTAAAAAGAACAGCAAAACAAAGACACCTCCCCCCATAAAAATTAGCACATATGTATATAATAAAAGTCAGTGTTTGCGGGCGGTGGGTGGGTGGTGCGACCGAGCGAATATGTGCCAGCCTTTCGATTGGCTCCCGCTGTGGGATAATTTGCATAAAGGACTCCCATTGGCCAGCCAACACGAACATTCCGACCCTCTAAAGTGCCAGGGGGGGTTAAGGGAAAGGCCTGAGGCAGTCAGGCATGGTGGGAGTATAAGTCCAAAACACTTTGCAGCCCCCAACAATGAGACAACAAAACCAAACTTGGCACACAGAACCCACAAAACCCACTTTATGTCTTGGTGCAGTTTGAGGGAGGATGGGACATGGATTGGCCAGCATTCCAACATCCCAAATCTCAAAGGTGCCAGACAGAGTTCTTTACAAAAAGGCTTTCTTTACCTGATTTTACAAACTAGGCCTCAGCCTGAATTGACAGCAGGGCTTCCTCCACTTGATTTTCGAGACTAGGCCTCAGCCTGAATTGACAGTAAGGCTTCCTCAACTTGGTTTTCGAGACTAGGCCTCAGCCTGAATTGACAGTAAGGCTTCCTCAACTTGATTCTGCTGACTAGGCCCCAGCCTGAATTGACAGTAAGGCTTCCTCAACTTGATTCTCCTGACTAGGCCTCAGCCTGAATTGACAGTAAGGCTTCCTCAACTTGATTCTCCTGACTAGGCCCCAACCTGAATTGACAGTAAGGCTTCCCCAACTTGATTTTCGAGACTAGGCCCTCAACAATGACAGAACAAGACTACAGTTGGCACACAGATCCCCCCCCCCCTCCCCCAAGACCCACTCTACATCCTGGTGCAGTTTGAAGGAGGGTGGACCATGGAGGATGGGACTTGCTGTACCTTCACTCCCTTACTCTGACCAGCACGGGTGACGGACCTGGAACAAACTTGGCACACATAACTCCCATGATGCCCTTTACGTCCTGGTGCAGTTTGGGAAAAATGGACCATGGATTATGGGATTTGTAGTACTTCCAAGTGCTTTGCTTCCCAGAGACCACTGTGGCCCTCAACAAAGACCGATAAATATCAAACTTGGCACACAGAGCCCCCATGACCCACTCTATATCCTGGTGCAGTTTGGAGAAAAGCAGAGCACGGATGATGGGGCTTGAAGTACCTCCACTCACTTCCCAAGATCGCTGTGACCCTCATCCAATGACTGATCAAGACCAAATTTGGCACACAGAACCCCCTACATCCTGGTGCAATTTGGAGGAGGATGGACATGGATTATGGGACTTTAAGTACCTTCACTCACTTCCCGAAACCACTGTGAGCCAAATGAACAATGGATACAGACCAACCTTGGCACACAATGCCTTCCTCAAATAACCCGGGCAGCACCGGGTCCCCAAGCTAGTAGGGGTGTTTGATCCATAAAAAAATTGTTTCTAAACTACAAATGGGGGGGGGGGGATTTTTTCTTTTAATTAGTAATACCGTGTTTCCCCGATAGTAAGACACCCCTGATTGTAAGATGTATCGGGGGTGTCAGGGGGGTCGGCTAATGTAAGCCGTACCCCGAAAGTAAGCCGTACCCCAAATGTCCATGCGAAGGGAGGGGGAAAGAAGGAGCAAGAGGTGGGGCGAAGCGGCGTCGCGTCAGAGGCCTGGCTGTGACGCGGCGCCTACGCCGCCTCTGTTCTTTCTTTTCCCCTCCCTTTGGTCACCGAATGGACAAAGGGAGGGCGAAAGAAGGAGCAAGAGGCGGGGCGGCAGCGTCGCGTCAGAGGCCAGGCAAGAGGCGTGCCGCGCAAGAGGCGTGCCGCTGTCGGCCCGTGTGGCCGGCTGTGCAGCGGCGGCCGGCGCGGCGGCGCCCCTCACAGGTACCGTTGCCCTACTGGGTGAAGAATTCTTTTGGGGTATGTCCAATATAAGACGTACCCCGAAAGTAAGATGCAGTGGGGCTTTTGGGGGTAAAAAGAAAGTAAGACATCGTCTTACTTTCAGAGAAACACGGTAGAAATAGATACAAAAATATTTCCAAAAAATTAGTAATTGGAACGTAATTAATAACGAATTTTTTTAATTATTCATTATTAGGAAAACAGGTCTGACACTGTTGTAAGCACAGGCAAATCAAGGGGGAAACATTTGCCTTCACTTTTTGGAGTTGAAGATTTATAACATATAGAAATGGTTCCACCAACTTCCTGCATATTGGTGAAAGTACAGAGAGTGTAATATACGAACAACATGATAGAAGCAAGCTATATCAACAAATAATCAATTAATGCAAATGAAATACACAGATACAGTATGAGCTTCTTTTAACACAGTGGTTCTCAACCTGGGATCTCCAGATGGTTTTGGCCTACAACTTATGTTCTAACTTCCAGGCAGGAATCAGCCAGGCTTTGAAGCTGCCTGGCCGTGTCCCAGAAGCAGCACTCTCTCCTGACGTTCTCACCCACATCTATGGCTAAAGGCACCCTCAGGGCCAGCTAACTCCTCTCAACAGAGGATTCCCTCCCCCCAGGCAGGAATCAGCCAAGCTTTGAAGCTGCCTGGCTGTGTCCCAGAAGCCTCTCTCCCAACCTCTGTCTCTCTCAGCCTCTCTCACCTCTCTCTCAGCCTACACCTTGTGGATTACAAGTCACTGGGCCCAATTCCTGCAAAGATTACCTTATATTATGATAGGATAGACTACTACCCTTGCAGAAACCACCCCTGTAGACTTGCTTTTTCCCCTCACACCTCTGCTCCTCGATACATTCATTCTGATTGCACCAGGCTCCTTCTCCTTGCTGCTTCCAAAAATACTTGGAATCCCATCTAGAATTCAGTGTGGTTTCAATACCTAGTTTGATGAATCAATAGAAAGATATATTTCTTAAAATATACCTCTGAGTATTTAGCTTTCAGCTTGTTCCAGTTGCTTCCGGTTTTGGACTACAACTCCCAGAAACCCCAGCGAGTTTAGCAGCTGCTAGGATTTCTGGGAGTTGTAGGCCAAAAGCATCTGGGGACCCCAGGTTGAGAACCACTGTGAAATATTTATCTAGGGTTGCCATTTTTTGATATAAGAAATAAGGGACATTTACGGGATTTTCCACAAAAATAAGGGACACTTCATTAAAAACTTGAAACTCAAACATTAGGGATAAATAGTTTTATTAACAGAATAAGATAATGATTGAAACTCACAAAAGAAACAGACTTACACCCTCTTAACAGGACGTGGTATGTTTCAGCATGCTTTGTCATGCAGAAAAAACATTATTAGAACTACCTAATTTTCTCCATCTGTACTTAGTACTTGACTTTGCTGACTTTAAAAGTGCACTGTCTAAACATTAAAATAAAATAAATTTTATAAGACAGTACATTTTCATGATTATTATTGTAGCAGAGCCAGAAGGCTCGTCCCCTTTGAGCAGGCTGCTTCGTGCAGGCAGCAGGAACACAGGAGACAGGCAACCAAGTTACTCTTAGAAAGCAGTTTTATTGATCCACAGCTGCAGAGGTCCAACCCAGCATAACATGATGCTTTCAGGGAGGGACCCCCTCCTCCCGGTGAGGCACATATTTATACAAACAGTAGGGTTCGACCTATGGTCGCCCAATATCTCATTATTGGTTAAAAGTTATGTCGCAGCTAAAATTGCAGCCAATCATCATGTAACACGAACTGTCCACGCATCATCCTTGAAGACACAGTGTTTCTTATCTCTTGCATTCCTGCACATGCCCAGTCTGATTCCCTTAAGTTTTGTTTCTTAGAAAACACCTGACTCCAGGGAAGTCATGTGATAGCCTTCTAGTCCAATCATGAAGCGGCGGACGAACAGCCCATGCATGGTTGATCATGTGGTGCCCTTTAGCCCAATCACGGCACAGCAGATAGTCCACATGTGTTTACCTTAATAAGCCTGCCTTATTATGTCAATAGTTAATGGTGTAGTATAGTATGGGATACACAGCATTGTATAGTATTGGGATGCACAGCTAGGCCTATTTTAAGAGTAACTCTCAAGCAACCAGAAACTATCTTTATCCAACATGATCCAACATTCTCCTTGGGTAACGGTTAATTAGTCTACTGTACTTTGAAAAAGTCCTGTATCGCCTCTTCCTTCCAACGGGGACGCAGGCTGCCCTGCGAGTGGGAATCCCCGGGCAGGCATTGCCGTGGAAACCGCAGCACGCAGCTTCCTCTGGTCAACCCCGCCCAGTCCTGTCCTGCTAGTCAAAAATAAGGGACAGGTCCTGAAAATAAGGGACACAAATTTTAGGGCCAAAATAAGGGACGTCCCTTAGAATAAGGGACATATGGGAACCCTATATTTATTACAGAGAAATCAGGCTCCTGCCCTGCCCTTCTACCTGGTCGGGGGGAAGCTGGAAAAGCCCCAAAAAGCTGCTCTGAAAATCGGAGCCCTGAGCAATCATGCCAGAGAGAATGGATTCTCTCTGGCATGATTGCTCAGGGCTTGGCTTTTTTCCGCGGGCTTTTCCAGCTCCACCCTGACCAGGGAGAAGGGCAGGAGAAGAGCCTGATGGGTCTGTTAGTGAAGTGGCTCTGAGAATCCATTTTGGAGGGAGGGAGAATTAAGATCCAATTACAAAACATTTCGAGAATGGCCATCCCCAGGTTCGGTGAAGGAATTCACTTCCTGGTTGCCCTCCCATGTCTCCAAAAACATATTAATTCATTAAAAAAATGAATTAATAACGGATTTCAAAGTATTATAATTGGAGATAAACCCCCCCTACAAGTTAGTATGGTGATAAAATAAAAATAAATGTCCAAGAGAGCTATTTCATCATTGTAAGCAAAAATGGACTTACTTATGGAGGATGACTATCAAAAAATAATAGTGCCTACTGAAAAGAGCCTTTCAGAAAAAACATCATAGTGTGCGATTGCATGTGTGGACACGGTCTTTCATCTAGTTTCATAACCTGACTTGGCCACGGAAGTCCATGCTCTGGTTACATCCCAAATAGACTACTGTAACACTCTCTACGTGGGGTTGCCTCTGAAGACTGCTCGGAAACTGCAATTAGTCCAACGCTTGGCAGCCAGGTTACTAACGAGAGCAGGGTACAGGGAGCATACAACTCCTTTGTTGCGCCAGCTCCACTGGCTGCCACCAGTTTCTGAGCACAATTCAAAGTGCTGGTTTTAACCTACAAAACCCTATACCGTTGCTGCTGCTGGATGGCGAGTAGGAGAAAACTGACCCACTCAGTGTCAGGAACATCTATTTGAAAGTGCATGGAGTCCCCAAACTTTTGGAACACTTTGGTATACTCCAGAATATTTACACTCTTATACATGCTAGAAAACTGTCTCTGTCCCACTCCAAGCATACATCTTTTTGATGGGGGATGTCGAGTAAAGAAACTGAAGTCTTCTACATGCAAAGAAGATACTCTACTATTGAGTAGGCATGAGAAAAAAGTTATGAAAATTAAATGATTCGGAAGAAATTCGTAAGAAATGCTACTTTTGAGTATTTCCGCATCTGGAACGCCAACCAGGAAGTGGACTTTCTTTATAGAACTTCGGGGGCCAGGATTTTCTTAAGTGTCGTTATTAGGTCGTAAGGGGGCACCCTCCTTCTCTCTCACCACCCTCCCGCCTCCCTTGCCAATAAGTATTATGGCAAGGCAAGCCCTAAACTCGCTCCTTCTTTCGGCTGGAAGCCTGGAAAAATGTAAACAGAGAGGTTTACTCAGAAGTAAATCTGCAAAGGAAGTAAACAGAGAAGTTTACTCATGAGTAAATCCGCAAAGGAGGGCACTTTGGATGAAGGGCCCTCCTTTGTGGATTTACTTCTGAGTAAACCTCTCTGTTTACATTTTTCCAGGCTTCCCTGCCCCTCCTGCCTGCCAGGATCTAAAGCATCAAAGAGTATTGGGGTAGTTGCACACAACATGTATAAGCAATCAACTGGTCATATACCTACATTCCATGCACATGCAATAATACAGCAGTAATAACAATGGGTATAAGAAGAGGTAAAATTCAAACCGAAGTATTCTGACTGTGGTCCCTCCTCAAGCGGTGCAAACGGCTCTTCTCTATGAGCCCGGGAGGCAGCCTTTTCCAGGAAAAGCCAAAAGCCCGGGCACAGCGTTTGCTTGCTGCAGAATCCTGGGCTCATAGAGAAGAGCCCGTTTGCACCGCTTGAGGAGGGACCACAGTCAGAATACTTCGGTTTGAATTTTACCTCTTCTTATACCCATTGTTATTACTGCTGTATTATTGCATGTGCATGGAATGTAGGTATATGACCAGCCTGGGCAAACTTGAGCCCTCGCTCCTCGGGATCGGGGTGAGAGAGAGCAGCGAGGAGCCAGGGGGGCCTCCTCCTTTTCTTTTGCTGCTTCCAAGAATAGAATACCCGCTCCCTCCCTCCCTCCTCCCTCCCTCCCTCCTTCCTATTTGGAGAGTCCCATCTAGAATTCAGTGTGATTTATTCAAGTTTTGGCCTACAACTCCCAGAAATCCCAGCCAATTTACCAGCTGTTAGGATTTCTGGGAGTTGTAGGCCAAAACCATCTGAATGCGCATGCGCTGGCATACGAACTACTAACGAATTTCGTTAGTAATTAAGTTACATTTTAGACCCCCATTAGATTTTCGATTCCCTATTTTTGGGTTCTAAACCATGCCTACGTATTGAGCTCTCACTTTTACTCTGTATTGTAAAGTTGGAATTGGTACAAAGGGGAAAAAAGCAGTGAAAGAGAACATGACAGAGGTTTTAAAGATTATAAATGGCATAGAGAGAATGATGGATAGCATGGAAGAACTGGGCAGAGAGAATGTTATTCTTTGTCTTCCATAATTCAAGAACTTGTAGGCGCTGAGTGAAATTGAATACAACATATAATTGGAATCCAAATTTGAGACTGACAAAAGGAAGTCATTTTTCATATAGCACATTGAACATTAGACCTGAAGAGATATGTTGTTGGGCTGAGTTAAGTCTGAGATGGCAAAAGGGGGGGGGGTAGTGATGTGCGAGATAAGGAAGGAGAGAAGAGTCAGAAACAGATATAATGAGAGAGCAAGTGCACTAGACAAAACATTCACTCCAAACCAACCTGATCATAATATTAAACTTTGGACATACATACATTGTGAATGCATATAAAATGCTTTCACCTTTAAAAATTAGATTATTATTATTACTTCAAATTTATAGGCCGCCACTCCCCGGGGGCTCGGAGCGGCTTACATCAGACATGAGTGATACAAAACAGTAAAAACAGTAAAATATAAAACTGATTAGCCAGGTGGGACGGTCTGCCTAAACAGATAAGTCTTGCACGCTCTCCGAAATGCTAGTAAGCCAAATAGGGATGAGGAGGTTATTAAGAAAACTTAGTGACTACTGCCTTAGAAACGCACTAAAGATAAACAAAACCAAATCAAAAACGATGATCTTTGGTAAACGCCCCTCCAACATGAAATGGAAAATAGAAGGCGAACAATTAGAACAAGTTAGATCCTTCACTTACCTAGGATTAGACTTTGCAGAAAATGGTCTATGGCATAATCATTTCCACAGGTGTTCAACTAAAGCCAAGGGCAGAACGAGCTTACTCTTAAAGCTGCTGAATCAACGGCAACCGGGCTCCCTCGTTCCCCTTCTGAAAGTTTACAATCACAAAATCTCCCCGCTGCTTCTTTATGGTTCTGAAATCTGGGGTGCAAATGATACTCCTCTCTTGGACAAGGCCCAAGCTCAACATCTGAAGTGGTTTTTAAGGGTCGATAGAAGCTCCCCAGCAGCGGCAGTTAGGGCGGAGTTGGGAATGTTCTCTATTAGCACACAATCTAAGATCAGAGCCTTTAACTACTGGCTCAAGGTCATGGAGATGGAGGCGTCTCGCCTCCCAAAATTATGTTTTCTGGAACAATCTAGCAGTTCTTATAAATCGGGGGCTGACCATTTGCTTGATTACATCAGAAGGTGCGGCATTCAGGTAATATTCCCAGTCCACCTATCTGGTCAAGAGTTAAGTAAGCACTTCAAAGAAGTGCGTCAACGAATTAATGACCTTGCGGCCCAAACCGATATAGACTCATTGGGTTCTACTGTTTCCCTGAGATGGTTGAGTGGTTTTAAGAAATCCTTCCAACTAACCACTTACTTACAGCAAGGAAGGTTACACCACCTAAGGAAAATTTTCACTAGAGCCAGGTTTGAGCAGTTAGATTCAATGGTGAGATATGGGAGGTTCAAGAAAATTCCCTATGAAGAGCGTATCTGTATTTGTGGTGCCCTGAGATCGAAGATCTAACTCATCTTCTGCTTTATTGTAAAATCTATCAAATAGAGAGAAAAAAACTGCTAGAGATATTTCTTGTGGGAAAAATCCTTGGGACCCTCTAGCACAAGTCTCACTTCTGCGGGCCGGCTCCACCAAGCTGATAACAGATGCTACTGCTCGTTTTCTCTGTAAAGCCATGAAACTAAGATCTGATTACATAGATGCAATTGGAATAAATTGTGTTGGAGATGAGGACCTGAATTGTTACCACCTCCCTTAGAATCCCTCCTGCTGGGCAAAAGAGGGGTTTAATTGATGTAATGGTCTAGAATTCTCCTCAGATTGTTTTTAGAATCATTGCAATGTGTCTGTGTTCTGTGTGTATTTGATATGGCTTCTGGCTAATCAATAAAATTGTTGTTGTTGTTGTTAGTAAGCCTTGGAGCGTACGGACTTCAAGCGGAAGAGTGTTCCAGAGTGATGGGGCCACAGCAGAGAAGGCCCTGCGCCTGGTCTTTGTAGATCGTATGATATTGAGATTGGGAACTACAAGCAGCATTTGATCTTCAGATCGAAGTGGTCTCTGAGGTTGATAATAGGCGAGTCGATTTTTTAGATATAACGGGCCAGCTTTTGGCCCGGTATCTACGGATACTGTCAGCATCTGCAGTGTGCCTGCTAATGCCAACCTAGTGCCATTTTTGGCTACGAGACACTCGCGAGAATTCGCCATTCAGGCCACGCCCCTGGTTCTGAGGAAGCCCTTTGGGGTGAAACAAAGGTGCGCAGGATTCTACCAATTCGTTGACCCATGGACGCCCTCCTGGGAATATGTATAATGGAATGATATATAGACTTTATTTTGACTTTATCAAGCAATTTCTATTATTTCCCTAACTCTTGGAGGGACATCCGGGACTGTGTCCTTTGTTGATTACGTCATCGGCTTGTATCCGCCCACTTCCGTGTCTCCGCTCACTTGTATGTGAGCCTCACCACTGTTGCGTGTATTATATCTACGAATGGTATTTACCTGTATATGTTTGGATATATATTATTTGCTCTACTAATATAATAGATTCATATCCTAGAGACTAAGCTATTGTGTGATTTGATATTATTCCTAATAGTTCATTGTGTTCCTGCTTCTCCCCCCTTTTTGCATAACGGGCCCAGGCCATGTAATGCCTTGAAGGTGAGGACCAGTAGCTTAAAGATGATTCGATACTCGATCGGAAGCCAGTGAAGTTTTTGTAGAATTTGAGGGATGTGGCACCTTGCAGGGGCCCCTTCCAAGAGTCTAGCAGCTGCATTTTGGACCCGTTTAAGTCTACGGATGGTAGACCTTGGTAAGCCGATGTAAAGAGCATTGCCATAGTCTAGTCTCGAGATGACCAAGGCCTGGATCAATGTGACCAGGTCATCTCTACGGAGGTAGGGCGCCAGGCGTCTGATACGACGCAGATGGAAGAAGGCCGTTCTACTGATGGTGGACACCTGGGCTTCCATCGTCAATCAAGAGTCTAATTGGACACCCAGGCTCTTCACTCGGGGTGATGGGCACAATGTCTCACCAGGGTCAGTAAATGGATGGTCCCACGAGTCGGGGAACCCAGCCACAGGATCACCGTTTTTGCAGGGTTCACTTTCAGCCTGGTAAATTCAGAAGCAAAATCTTAATAGCACCTACATTGTTAGAAGTATACTAGATGCAGAGATATTGAGTAGGCATGAGAAAAAAGTTATGAAAATGATTCGTTTCGTAAGAAATTTGTAAGAAATGCTACTTTTGAGTATTTCCGCACCTGGAACGCCAACCAGGAAGTGGACTTTCTTTTTCGAACTTTGGGGGCCAGGATTTTCTTAAGTGTCGTTATTAGGTTGTAAGGGGGCATAATAAGGGCACCCTCCTTCTCTCTCACCACCCTCCCGCCTCCCTTGCCAATAAGTATTATGGCAAGGCAAGCCCTAAACTCGCTCCTTCTTTCGGCTGGAAGGAAGCCTGGAAAAAATGTAAACAGAGAGGATTACTCAGAAGTAAATCTGCAAAGGAGGGCACTTTGGATGAAGGGCCCTTCTTTGTGGATTTACTTCTGAGTAAACCTCTCTGTTTACATTTTTTCCAGGCTTCCCTGCCTCTCCTGCCCTGCCAGGATCTAAAGCATCAAAGAGTATTGGGGTGAGAAACCAACCTAATGTATAATAGAATGAATGCTACTGTAAGTGCCTAATATTATAAGTAATCAACTGGTCATACCTACACATTCCATGCACATGCAATAATACAGCAGTAATAACAATAACAAGAGGTAATTCAAACCGAAGTATTCTGACTGGTCTCTCCTCATGCGGTGCAAACGGCTCTTCTCTTATTAGCCCGGGAAATTAGCGGGGAAGCCAGCATTTGCTGCTTGGGAGCACACACATACATATTCTTGGGGGGGGGGGGGATTTGCTGAAGAAACCAGGGCTCATAGAGAAGATAATGCAGCAAAACCCCCAAAGAATATGTATGTGTGGGCACCCAAGCAGAAAACGCTGGCTTTTCCCGGCTCCCGGGCTCACAGAGAAGAGCCCGTTTGCACCGCATGAGGAGGGACCAGTCAGAATACTTCGGTTTGAATTTTACCTCTTCTTATACCCATTGTTATTACTGCTGTATTATTGCATGTGCATAAAATGTAGGTATATGACCAGCCTGGGCAAACTTGGGCCCTCGCTCCCTCGGGATCGGGGTGAGAGAGAGGCAGCAAGGAGTGAGGGGGGGGCTCCTCCTCCTTTTCTTTTGCTGCTTCCAAGAATAGAATACCCCCTCCCTCCCTCCTTCCCTCCGTCCTTCCCTCCTATTTGGATAGTCCCATCTAGAATTCAGTGTGATTTATTCAAGTTTTGGCCTACAACTCCCAGAAATCCCAGCCAATTTACCAGCTGTTAGGATTTCTGGGAGTTGTAGGCCAAAACCATCTGGAATGCGCATGCGCTGGCATACGAACTACTAACGAATTTCGTTAGTAATTAAGTTACATTTTAGAAATTTTTGGAATTTTTTTTGTAAGTCTTCCTATTACTAATTTTAACCCCCCCCCCATTAGATTTTCGATTTGCTATTTTTGGGTTCTAAACCATGCCTAATATTGAGCATAGATGCTTCGAGACACAGGTTTGTTTTTTATTCCAAGCTTTCCTATAGGATTTTATAAATACAAAATGTAAATGAATGTATTTAATCACATAAAAATAAAAGAAGGATTAAGAAACCAGAAATTATTTTATTAGTTGGGGATGCAACAAGGCTTCAAATAACTACAACTATAAGAACAACATCACCCCATATATGTATTTAATAGTAATGTGCCGTCTTTAAGCTGTCTATTTTCATCCTTTTAAGTGTTTTTCTCAGCAGTTTTGGTTAACAAGTTAGTGCAATAAACATGCTGGTCATGTCACTCTTTCCTTTTGGAAAGGATTTTGTTCCACGTAGGATTTATCTCTAATGGCCTTCTTGCTGTGTAGTGTTTTAAAAGACTCCCCTTCTTTGTTACATGAGCATGGAACCTGAAACAACAACAATCCAAAATAGCAGTTACTTTTCATACAGTTCCAGCTGTATTTCATGTTTCTTCTTGTAGCATAAGGATTTTGTTTTCATTTTTAAATGGACTACTGGTGCTTTTCTCTGCAGCATATACATTTATTCACAGCTGAAATAATTTTCCTTCCCCAAATGCTTGAGTGAATAATTTTTGCATGAGTTACTATTTGGCAACTATTTGAGATTTAGCAACAGGATTTAGCATTCAAATGATTTGCAGCAACACTTAAAATTTGAGTCTGTTGGAGAGCTGACATAGGTTATTATTGTTACCTATGTCAGGTCTCCAACATACCCAGATTTTAAGTGCTACTGCAAACAGGGCCAGATTTAGGTAATTTTAAATGGTAAGCGAACATTATTTTGCCCCCAAACACACACACCAATCACTGAAAAATAAAAGGTAGAATATTATTCACATGTTCGGGGGCGCATCCGGCTGCTGGGCACTCCTCCTCGGTCTCCAGCCTCATGGAGGGTGTTCATGTGTGCCGGGCACGCATGCGCATTTGGTGCAGTGCGGGCCGGCTGCCTTCCACGGGGCCGGAGACTGAGGCGGAGGGTTTGGGGCTGGGGGCGGAACCTCTGCCTCTGGCTGCCGGGCATTCCCCTTCGGTGTCTGGCCCTGTAGAGCTGATGAGGGTGGCTCTGGCCTGCTCGCGCCGCGTGCACATGCGCAGAGCCAGCTGGTTTCGTACGTGCACATTTGGTGTGGCACAGACGGGCCGCTTTCCATGGGGCCGTAGACTGAGGTCTAGTCATCGATCACTTTTCACAGGCTTGCACCAGCTGTTTGGCATCTGGCTCCTCTGTCCATCAATTATTCTCACCCTCACACGTCTTCACAGTTGCATATCAGCCACTCCGGTCGGCATTTCTCCAATCCGATCCGGGCTGTAGTCAGAACACTGGCTCATCGGGTTGGCACCATGGAAGCCATGCTGGGCAGTCCATAACCCTTGTCAGAGATGTTGCAGCAGAGCCAGGGCTGAACCACAAGTTCATTTTATTTGTAAAGAAAACGAAGCATATTACAGAGCATTTCTCTCAGTGTGGCACACAGCACATAAATCATGGCGAACTGGAGCGCGTTCTTATCTACAAAAGTTTACATTCCAAAGGTCGAAACATCAGGGACCTTTTGCTTTCGTCACAGACATAAACTTTTCTTCCCAAGTTAACCCTGTAATTACCTAACCAAAAACACAGCTCAGAAAATAGACACCTTTTATAGAAAGCATTTTAAACTCATCTCTGTCATACATCTTAGCACTGACATATACTGCCACTCCCCTGAGGCTCGGAGCGGTTTACAAATATCCAAGAACCAGAATACATAAAAATACAATTGCAATAAAATTAAAACACAAAATCCTGATCAGCATTATAATCCGAATGCTTGCTCTTTGGAAGGAAGGTAAGCTTCAGATGGCTCGAGTTTCTATCGGCAAAGCATTCCACAGGTATGGAGCCACGATCGTGAAGGCTCTGCAAATTGGGGACTTCAAGCAAATTTTGGTCCTCAGACTGAAGTGATCTCTGGAGTTGGTAGGGGGTAAGGCGGGCCCTCAGGTACACTGGCCCTAGACCATATAAGACCTTAAAGGTGAGAACCAGCACTTTGAAGGTAATCTGGTGCTCAATCGGTAGCCAGTGCAATTGCTGCAGGATTGGAGTAATGCGACATCTCACAGATTCCCCAGCAAGAAGTCGGTAAGCAGCATTTTGCACCAGCTTAAGCTTCCAGATCACCAAAAAAAGGAAGACCAATGTAAAGGGCATTACAGTAGTCCAGTATTTAGATGACCATCGCCTGGATCATCGTAGTCAGGTCACTCCGAGATAGGTAGTGAGCCAGTCGTCTAGCCTGCCTCAGATGGAAAAATGCAGATCTGGGTCTCCATTGTCAGCAGTGAGTCTAACAGGACGCCTAGGCTCTTTACCAAAGACGACGGGCATAATGCCTTGCCATCCAGGGAACTGTATCTCCCCTCCATCCGGGTGACCCATCCATATGATCTTCGTCTTCGCTGGATTCACCCTCAACCTGCTGACACGCAACCAGTAACAGCCTCAAGGCACTGATGGAAATTATCGAGTACGGAGTCAGGCTGGCCCTCCATCATCAGAATGAGCTGAGTGTCATTAGCGTACTGATGGCACTCAAGCCCAAAGCCTTGCACCAGTTGGGCAAGTGGTCGCTTATAGATGTTAAATAACAAAGGGGAGAGGATGCTTTATTGCTTTATCCAGTTCCCATTGATTCATTGGAGAGACTGCAGTTGGGACTAACAATTAGTTTCAGCCCAGAGGTGGGCAAGCCATGGCCTGCGAGCCGGATGCGGCCCTTTGGCCGATTCTATCTGGCCCTCCTAAGAGCCTAGGCAGGCAGGCTCGCTTGCCTTGCCCCGCCCCACTCGCCGCTCGCCTCGCCCCGCCTGTGCACCCGCTCCAGCTCTCCCAATGCCAGCAACAGCAAGGCCAGGTAGGGGAGCTTGCCTCCCCTGCCTGGCCTTGCTGTCACTGGCACTGGGAGAGCCGGAGCAGGCGAGAGGTCGAGGCGAGCGGCGAGCGGGCGGGGCGTGTGAGTGGTGAGCAGGCAGGGCGAGAGGGCGAGGCAGGCAGGCAAGCAAAGTGACCGACGGAGAGGGAAGGAGGGGGGAGAAGAGGAGGAGGCCAGGGAGGGAGGGAGCAAGCGCCGCTGCTGAGCGAATCCTTAATAAGGGAACTATACATCCCAGCAACTCCAACTCCCAAATGTCTGTTTTCCCCAAATTACCCCAGGGTTCACATTTGGGCATATTGAGGATTCGTGCCAAGTTTGGTCCTGAGTTTCCCATCCTTTCAATGGGGTTTGATCTCTTCCTTCTCCTTCACAAATCTCAAAGACTCGCTGTCAGGAGGTTTTTAGAAAGGTGGGAGCAGGAAATCATCGAGAGGGAAGGGACCCCAGGGCTATTCAGCCCAACCCCCAGGGATACACAATCAAAGCACCCCCGACTGATGGCCATCAAGCCTCTGCATAAAACTCTCCAAAGAAGGGGACTACAAGGAAGCATTATTTTATTTTAGTGATTTTTATTATTATTGTATAATAATTTTATAATAATATAATAAAAATATAAGAACATAAGAAGAGCCATGCTGAATCGGCCCTCAGCCCATCTAGTCCAGCATTCTGTATCACACAGTGGCCCACCAGTTGTACACGGGGATCTCGAGCAGAAGGGAGGGCAAAACCCTGACCTGCTCCCGACCCCCCACAACCAGTACCCAGGGAAATCCTGCCTACCTCAACCAACTCCGAGGTGGCACTTGAATGTCCTTTTCAGTAACTACCGATACACTTGGTATCCATGAATCTGTCTAATCCTGCCTTGAAGGTGTTCAGGCTGACAGCTGTCACAACCTCTTCTGGAAGTGAGTTCCATAACCCAATGACCCTCTGGGTGAAGAAATATTTCCCTTTATTAGTCCTAATTTTCCTTCCTTGGAGCTTCAGGGAGTGCCCTCTAGTCCTAGTGTTTTGTGACAAAGAAAATAGTTTTTCTTTATTCACCTTTTCTATCCCATGCATGATTTTATAAACTTCGATCAAGTCACCTCTTAAACGCCGTCTTTCAAGGCTGAAAAGACCAAGGCGTTGCAACCTGGTTTCATAAGGGAGCCGCTCCATCCCTTGGATCATTCTTGTTGCCCTTTTCTGTACCTTTTCCAGTTCCGTTATATCCTTCTTAAGGTGCGGAGACCAGAATTGTACACAGTACTCCAAATGTGGCCTTACCATCGATTTGTAGAGAGGTAATACAACATTTGCTGACCTATTTTCGATTCCCTTCCTGATCATGGCAAGCATAGAATTTGCTTTTTTCACTGCTGCTGCGCACTGGGTTGACATCTTCATTGAGCTGTCCACCAAAACCCCAAGATCCCTTTCCTGGTTTGTCTCTGAAAGCTTTGACCCCATCAATTTGTAGGTGTAGTTGGGGTTCTTTGCCCCGATGTGCATGACTTTACACTTGTTTAGGTTAAAATGCATTTGCCACTTTGTTGCCCATTCACTCAATTTCGAGAGATCTTTCTGGAGCTCTTTACAATCAGTTTCATTTTTAACTACCCTGAACAGTTTAGTGTCGTCTGCAAACTTTGCTACCTCAGAATTCACTCCTACATCCAGATCATTTATGAATAAATTAAAAAGTAACGGACCCAAAACTGAACCTTGGGGTATGCCACTTCTCACCTCTTTCCACCCAGAGAAATGTCCGTTTATTACCACCCTTTGTTTCCTACAGTTTAGCCAGGTTCCAATCCAGGACAATAACATAATATAATGTTATGTTATATTATAATTTCAATATATTATAATGTCTATATATATATACTATAATATAATAATTATGATATTAATACTAATAATATATGAATATTTCTTGATATATTAATATGTTAATATTAATGATGTGTAATATATAGTAAATAAAGAAATAAAGAAATAAATTATGTAGATTAGCATGTAGTTTTGCCTTTAGGTGCGGCCCTCCGTAATATTTTTTGGCTCTCGTGTGGCCCCTTGGAAAAATAAATAATTGCCCACTCCTGTTTTAGACTATAGGTGTTATAAACTCATTTTTTTTCTGTGATCTTCCCACCCCAAATGTGCAAACCCAACTGCGTTTGGAGGCAAGTGTGTGTCTTGCCCATGTACACACTGATATGTACTGTTTAATAATACTTAAGGACATCAAAGCATCTCTTTAATCCTCATTTAGATACCCTTTCAGCTGCCTTTAGAAAGAAAACAAATAGGGAAAAGCTAATCAAAGTTTGCTTGGGGAGAGATAAAAGGTCTCTAGGCAGGAATCTCTTTTCCTCTCCCATTCAGACAGAGTTAACATCTTTGTTATCAAGGAGGACTGCGTGGCGTATTAAAGAAGAATAGGCGAAAGCATTGTTGTATGTGACTGTGGCAGCAGGAGAGAAGTGGTCATAAATGTTGTCAGATGCCAACAATGTGTCTCAATGCTGTCAGAAGTTCATTAATACTTCCAGGGGAACGTCAACATATTAGATATGGTTTATTCTTGATAGCTCTTCTTCTCTTTGTGTAAATATGGGACAGGATATTTTCTTTTTTCTCTTTCTAAAGCACTTGTTCTGAATAGGTTTCCTGTAAGCCAGCGAAACTGTTATGTACTGCTTTTAGAATCTTTTGATGTCTTGTGCAAAAGATGTTTCTTTGGTGCTTTCAGAAGTCCCCAAACAATTACTGCCGAGGGTTTGGATGCCTTATTGCCTTTCTGTTTTCCTGTACTGCTGCTCATGTACGTTGTCTTTTTTTTATGTTTGCTGCAAGTTTCCAAATTGAGAAAGGCAAAATGTTCAGGCAATTGAAGACATGTTTCATAAATGGATAAATCCTAACCAACTGTCCCTTTAAGATGGCAACCTACTAATTTATGAAGCTGCACTGTATATGCCAGTGTTTCCCAACCTTTCTTGAGCCGCGGCACACTTTTTTACATTTGCAAAATCCTGGGGCACACCACCAACCAAAATGACACAAAATGACACTCTAACACAGTCATACATATAGTTAATCTATATATATAAAAGGGAAGTGGTCGTGCAACGGGGCAAATGCCCGCCAAAACTACATTTCCCACACACACAACAAAACCCAGGGCCACTCATCCCCACCACGAGGTACATCAACCACCCACTAAAACACCCCGAAACACCACACAACACCCCCAAAACATCCCCCAAAAACTAACATTACTACGCATGCGCAAACACCCAACACACAAAATGGCCGCAAAGAACACATCACCATACCGAGCATGCGCAACACCCGACCGGCCCCGTGCCACTGCCACCGAGAACACCACCACCGCTACCTTCACAGCCTCCTTCGCCGCCTCCACACCGCTTCCCCCATGCAAACCAACAACCACATCCCGGCTCCTTACCCGCCACATCCATGCCCCGCCTTCTCCGCCGCATCCTTGCCCTTCCGCAGCGGCTGCCAGCCTCTTGGGGACCCGGCCCACGCCATCACCTCCTCGATCTTCACCAACGCCTCTTCCACGGTCCCTGGCCCGGGCCTCGCGGAACACACCTTGCCCGTTTCGCCACACGCGGCCCGGCCCAGGACCGGCTGGCCAACGGCCGAGGAGAGGGGCAGAAGGCCAAGGACGGGGCCGCGGCCTGGGTCCAAAACAGGAAGGCAGCCGCCAAGAGAGGCCGAGGACGCAGCGGGAAAAGAATCCGCGCGACCCGGCTCCATGCGGCACCTGGAAGGTAAGTGAACTACACCTCCCAAAAGGCTCCGCGCCGGCCCGTTTCCCAGTGAGCGGCGCGGAGCCTTCTGGGAGGTGTAGTTCACTTACCTTCCAGCCGCCGCATGGAGCCGGGTCGCGCGGACGCCTTTCCCGCTGCGTCCTCGGCCTCTCTCGGCGGCTGCCTTCCTGTTTTGGACCCGGGCCGCACCGTCGCCTCCTTGCCCTTCTTCCCCTCTCCTCGCCCGTTACCACCCGCTCCTGGCCCGGGCCGCGTGTGGCGAAACGGGCAAGGTGGAAGACCCCCCCTTCCCACGACGACGAGGACAAGACAGAGAAGGAAAAAAAGAGGAAAGAATAGAAGGATGGAAAGGGAGAAGAAAGGAAGAAGAAAGGAAGGAAAGAGGAAAGAAGGAGAGAGATAAAAAATACAAGGATGGAAGGAAGGAGGGGGAAGGAAAATAAACCAGAAAGAAATGAAAAAGCCACAGCGAAGCGTGGCCAGGTCAGCTAGTATGTTTTAAAAATGTATTTATACACTCTGTGAAACCTGGGCCTGTTTCGATGAACTCAACATAGATATCCTGGCAGGAATGGCAGAAAGACACAAACTTCCCACACAGAAGTCCCAAAACCAAGAGAAAATGCTATAAGAGTTTGGTGGGCATTGACCTTGAGTTTTGGAGTTGTAGTTCACCTATATCCAGAGAGCACTGTGGACTCAAACAATGTTGGATCAGGACCAAACTTGGCATGAATACTCAATATGCCCAAATATTAACGCAGATGGAGTTCAGGGGAAATAGACCTTGGCATTTGGGAGTTGGAGTTTCTGGGATTTATACTTCCCCTACAATCTAAGAGCATTCTGAACCCCACCAATGATAGAACTGGGCCAAACTTCCCACACAGAACCCCCAGGAGGCAAGAGGAGGTCTCTACTTGGGGAAAGGGAGGCGGGCCTTCCCAATGCATGGAGAGGGAGAGACCAAGTAGACAATGGGTGGGGAGGGGTTTTTTTGGTAATTTTGTGCCTTTATCGAGGTAGGTTTCTTAGGGTTTTTATACTTCAACACACTAGACCCTCCCCCCCCCCTTCCTGGAGGTTTCAATGTCCTACGGCACGCCTGATGATCGCTCACGGCACACTAGTGTGCCTCGGCACACTGGTTGGGAAACACTGGTATATACTATCTAATTTACAAATTAATATTTATTTATTGATTTATTTACATCATTTATATTCCGCCTTCTCACCCCGCAGGGGACTCAGGGCAGATCACAATGCACATATACAGGCAAACATTCAATGCCCTTTGACATACAACATATATAGACAGACATAGAGGCAATTTAACATTCCAGAAATCAGTTAAATTTAGCCTCCCCACAAAGTGGTACCTAAATTTCCTACTTGACAGATGCAAATGTCTTTCGGGTTGCTAAGGTCGACAACGAGCTACACAAATTGGTCGAGAGCTCACCCCGACCCGGACAGGCCTCGAACTCATTACCTTCTGGTCAGTAGAGATCTTATGCAACTGTCACCCAGCCAGCTGCGCCACAGCTACACCGAGGTCAAAACAGCTATAAGGATTTCCCAAAAGGAACAGATGACTGGTAAAGGGTTACTTACCCCTAAATTCCGCATTACTGTTTCCGCATTACTCTTTTGTTGAAATAATGTTAAAAACAAGTATTGAGAAAAATAAAAAACATTCAGATGCTTCAAAGGAAGCATAAAATCGTTTTCTAATTAACTTTTCCTTTAGCTGAGCAAGAAGAATGGTTATATTTTAAAGCATTTTTGTAGTAACAGAGGGAGAAATTCTAAAAGTAATGATACTGGATTTTGTGCAGCATAAAATGCTGTCTCCTATGTAGAAAAGGTGTCAAAATGTGATGTACAAGTTATGAAAACATTAAGGCTTGAATTAAAAATTTTATTTGAAAACTGTACAGTTTCAAACTTTTCTTTCATTTCTACGATCACTTCATCTTTGTTGTTTTGGAGTCAGGAGTAAACAATAACTGAGGGTATGACAGTTTGCAAAAAGAAAAGGAAAATAAGCAAAATTCACTTCCCCAACAACTTCTAAGAACATACACATTCCCATTTCCTTGGCAAAGAGCTGTTTACTAGGCATGGTTAGGTCCAGCCGGAATCTTCGTAATTCGGATTAAATTCGGATCAAATTGCTTTTTGAAGTGATTTCGAAGCGATTTGGGAAGGGCAGGGCAGCTGGGAGAAGTGTTCTTCTCTTGCCTCAATACACACAACGAGCACTCTAAAGTGATTGGGTATCAAAATTCAAATGTTATAATCTCCACAAAACATCTAACATAAGAAATATCAAATATCAAATACATCAAGAATGTAAAGCGCCCGGGACGGGGTCCTACCCTTCAGAGGGTTAATATAGGTAAGTTCAAAGGAAGTGTAAAGTCCGTGACAGAGTGGGTTTTCAAGGAAAGATTAACAAAGGAGGTCCCGGGGTAACTGAGTCCAAACGCCTGTGGATGTAGCACAGCAGTTCTCTTTCGTGCCTGGGGGGCAAGGGGCAGAACCGGGGGCCCCACTTGCATTAGGGCCTGCAGCGGCTGAGATAGATTCTGAAGAGGATTTGGAGGGCCTGGAAGAAGGAGATTTTGCCATTGCTGGGCCTTCTTCTCCCACAGAAAATTTGGCATGGGATGAAGGCTGGCCTGATCCTTACAAGGATATGGAAAGCCAGGTGCAAAGTGAAAGCAGTGATAGCGAAGCTTATGACCGGCCGGGTGGGAGCGGTTCCCAAGAAAGAAGGAATGAAGACCTGGAGGAGGGTGGCTGGGAAGAAGATATGGAAGCCGGCTCTCACGGAGATAGAGAACCAGGTGCTGGGAGACAAGGTCGAACCTTTGATAGGAGACGGAGCATTGAGGCTAGCAGGAGGGGCTGGTTTCGTAGCCTAGACAGGCCGAGGTCCCAGAGCAGAGATTGGAGACGAAGAAGCCTAGAGTGTCGGGGACCTCGGCAGAAAGATTAAGTATAGGATCCGTGGGAACGGATCCTCAGTACTTCTGCCACGTCTCATCTGAGCAGACGTGTAGCGAAGCTCGACCACGGAGCTAAGTTTGGCTAGTGGCCTACTCAAGCCTTGTTTTGTATCTTGCAACCTTGCTTTGTTCCTTTGATCCGCTTGGCTGAGCCTTGCCAAGCCTTTGGAAATTTACCAAGTGTTTTGGACAATTGATCACCTTTTGCCTTTGGAATTGCTTTTGCTATTTTTATGGACAATATACCTTTTGAACTGTTTTTTGTATATTCAATAAAGTAGTTAGCCTTCATAACGTCTCTGTGTGTGTGATTAAGGGGCCGGTCAAGTCCGTGCATCGTGACAGTGGACGTCTTCAAACGAGACGAAAATGGAGAGCCGAATGGCAGCGAGGAGTCAAGGTGCAGGGCAGCTTAGATGCGTGAAGTCACAATGAAATGTGTTTTACTAAGTCCGTTCCAGTATCAGAGGCCGACGAGGCTATATATACATGATGGCACCAACTCTCGTTTCGACCCCATTACAGCAGGTCTTTCTCAAGGCCATAATTCAAATGAAGCTCCTTTTTTATATATACAATGATGTACACAGATGCGTTCTTTCTGTAACAAAGACATAACAATATAACGTAGAATACAGCTCAAAAGCAACTCCATAACAAATATAATGCACATATACTGTTTGCTAATATTCCAGATTCAGTACATTCCAACTTTCAACAGACCTCAATCCCCTTTGGGTTACGCTTTGGATTTTGGGATCCCAGAAAGTCCCTTTGGACTTTGGAAAGCCCATTTTCTGCTAATAATTTCCTTGGGAAACCACACCATACCACTTCGGAGCCCCCTTTGTCTGCTTTGGGTTTCACGTTGTACTTTTGGAAACTAGAAATCTCCTAATCTAATAATTTTATTTGGAAACCACACCATACAACTTTGGAGCCCCCTTTCTCTGCTTGGGGTTACAAGTTGTACTTTTGGGAACAAGAAATCTCCTATAATCTGATAATAATTCCCTTGGGGAAACACAAAATACCACTTTGGAAGTCCCTTTGTCTGCTTTGGGTTTCACATTGTACTTTTGCAAACTAGAAATCTCCTAATCTAATAATTTCCTTGGGGAACCACACAATAAAAGTTTGGAGGCCCCTTTGTCTGTTTGGGGTTACATGTTGTACTTTTGGAAACTAGAAATCTGGAGACAGCGCATTTATTCTTCTTTTAATATTCCTTATTAAATTACTGTAATTATTTGCAGCCACCATTAACGAAGCGACTCAGAAATTTTGGGAAATTCTGACGGGGGGGGGGGATTTCAGAAATCACTTCCGAAGTGAATCGCTAGAGTCCCCTACATCCGAAATGAGTTTTGAACCATTTCTTTCCTTGATCAAACAAGCCTACTGATTACCATCATTCCTGTGGCTAATAGCATCTTAAATTGGCACACACTCCTTCTGTGGCTGTATGGATACTACATGTCATAATAAGGCCAGTGTTAAGTTTAGAACAATACAAATACTACACACTGAAATTCCTTTTTACAAAATACGTTGCAGAGGCAATTCTTTGTGATTATTCTTTTAAAAACAAATCCAATTAAATGATTTTTCTCAGCCACGTCAACTACTTTATGTAAGGTACTTAATATAAGTTTCTTCATTTCCATTTCAATAACTTCTGTGTCTACTATCCAAATGCTTTGGAAGCATGCACCTTAGTATAGACCAGGGCTGTCCAACTTCTGCCGGTGCAAGGGCCGGACTTCTGGTGAGTGATTACCTGGGGCCACACTCCACGCCCAAAATCACACAGCTCCGCCCCTCTCCCAAAGCGTCATAATAGCCTTGGGCAGCGGGTGATTTTACCCTTCCACTTCCGAGGCTATTGTGACGCTTTTATTCAGAGAGGAGAAGGAGCTACAGGAGCCTTCCGCGGGTTCTTCGCCCCCTCGCCCAAAGCATCACAACAGCTGTTGTGACGCTTTGGGGGAGGGCCAGCAATCTCCTTCTGCCATAAGGGAAAACACAATCAAAGCATCCCAGCCATGTTGTGGCTCTCGCCCCCTCGCCCATCCAAAGCTGGCGTGAAGCTTTGGGAGAGAGGGAGGAGCCATGAGGGGCTCCCCCTCCCTCCCAAAGCGGGCAAAACCGCGCGAATGCACACTTTTTTGAGATTTTTTTTTGGATTTTTTTCTATTTTAATTTTTTATTAAAAAGCTTAGGGGGGCGTAGGGAAGGGGCTGAGGGGGGGGGCGTATGAGGCCCCCGGGCCGCCAGTTGGACAGCCCTGGTATGGACTAAAAGGGGTCTGTTTTTGTGATCATTCTTCGTGAGATCACCTTTTTTGCAGGTGAACCAGAATGGTCATTATTAAGATATTTTTGGGGCACTCTCGCCACAACAGTGCCAGCTAGTAGCTTCCACGTCAGGAACCATTCTGTTTTTATTCCAAACCTTTAAAAAGTTCTTCAATGAAGAGAACTATATCATCAGAAAGGTTCGGCATCAGAAACCCCTTCTACACTGCCATATAATCCAGATTATCAAAGCAGAACATCCACATCATCTGCTTTGAACTGGATTATATGAGTCTACACAGCTATATATTCAAAGCAGATCATCTCGATTTTATATGGCAGTGTAGAAGGGACCTTACATGGTTTATTTGAAGACAGAATGTATTCAGTATTATGGCATTCTTGGCTTTTCTTCGTGAACCAAGATTCAGGAAGGACTCATTCCACGCTTTCTACAAGTGCATTAAAGGGCTTTTTGGATGTTGGATGTGTCCTTCGAGCCTGTGCAAGGGATTTTTCTAGTGGTGTGCAGCGTGCACAGAACTGGCCTCACTGTTGCACTGTAGACCTGACGGATCCCTCAGTAAACCCACTTGACACCGACTATGGTTAAATGCTTTATTTAGAATAACTGGAGAGAGTAAAGAAGATAGAATATAGTCCTGGGATGCTTCCAAGCATCAAAGTATTGCAAAGCAATAGTCCATAGGCAAACAGGATCAAAATATAAAAAGAGTCTTAATGCCTCAATGGGCTAATCCAAGGGTAAGTTCTTGGCACATTAGACTTGGCAAACAGAGTCCAAAGCTAGAAGGCCCAATGACCACAGGCAGGGTCCCGTGATGGCTTGGCTTGAAGTTGTACGTTGAATCTAAACGTTGGCAAGAGATGCTTTACATCTCCCATCCATAGCTTAAGTAGGTTTCAGAGGCTTTGATCCTTTCGACGCAAGGTGCGTCAGAACTTGGTTCTCAGGAGCTGGTTCCCAGCTGGGCCTTCTCAAGCCTCCTGCATCGGAATGGTATGCGAGCTCGTTAGGGCCTGCACCTGGGCAGATGGGGGTTAACTCGGCTCCAACTTCCCAGTGCCTCTTATTGGCCCGGGATGGCTCTGAGCTTCTCTGTCCTTGAACGTGGTGTGAACTAGAGGCCTCAGTAGAGGCTTGCTTTTCAGGCCTGGCTGGCCTGGCTGGAATCTTTCCTATAACATGGCTTTGGCTTTGCTTTGAAACAACATGGCTTTGGTCCGGTTTGACCAAGGAATCAGGCTGGGGTATGACACTCACCCTTTAAACCAAAGGTTCATCTGCTGGGGCCTAGCAAAGCTTGGACGGTGGCAGCAAGATCCTCAGGTCGTAGGTTGGATTTGAGTTTCCTTCTCTAGATGGTTGACCTTACAGGGTTAGACGAGCACCATCTGCCCGGGTTTGAAATTAGAGTTTTCCTTCTCCTAGGATGATTGCCAAAAGGCTAGAGAGCCCATCCTGCCTGTTGACACTCTTTGTCAGACCCTTCGGTTGTGACCTGTCTGGCATGGGAGGCCCTACTGGTGACTATCATGCTACAGCCAGCATAGCTCACAACTTCATTAGGGTACGCAAGCCCCACAACAAGGGGGCGGCAATGGATAGTATCTTATGGCATACTATTTTCTATTTTAGAAATGTCTATCAGATGGCTTCTGTTTAAAAAACACAAGGAAAATTATGATCTTTGAAAGCCAATAGAATTATCCTACTTGCATGGACAAATGAGAAACTCACTGGAAACTTTTATAAAGGTGAGGAGGGTCAGTTCAAGCATAAAAAAGGAAGCCACTGCCTGCCACTGTCCCATACCTGTAGAACAGTGTTCCCCAACCTTTTTTGAGTCGCGGCACACTTTTTTACATTTGCAAAATCCTGGGGCGCACCACCAACCAAAATGACACAAAATGACACTCTAACACAGTAATACATATAGTTAATATGTTTTTAAATGTATTTATACACTCAGTGTGAAACCTGGGCCTGTTTCAATGAACACAACATAGATATCCTGGCAGGAATGGCAGAAATATAGATATATAATTGAATTTCAGTACATACATGCACCTGGGAGGTGGACCCAATAGATAAGGCAAATCCTGAGCACTCAGGAGCAGGGGTATTCCCCGGGAACAACAATCAGGCAATGTGTATCACAATATGTGAGTCCCAAAGTTCGAGATTATGAGCAATAGAGTTCCTGTGGTGCTGCAGAGTCCGTGCTCCTAGGTGTACACCAATTGTAAATCCATAGATGGGAGAATAGGAGAGATAGTTCAAAGGGTCGGGTAAATGGAGGGCATTCAAGGGAAAAATTCCAGGACGCGGGAGACAATCAATGGGCGTCTCCTAGTCAAGATGTGGATGTAGAATCGCCGACGGAAAGCATTCGCTGTTATTTTCGGCCGCTTGGAAACCGTTTCGCCGTTTGGCTTTTTCAAGGCGTTTATATAACATAATGGCGTCCCATATTTACAATTAGAAAGGTTCGACCGACCTAACCCAGCTTCAAGAGAGTGCTCAGGATTTGCCTTATCTATTGGGTCCACCTCCCAGGTGCACGTATGTACTGAAATTCAATTATATATCTATATTTGTTTATTAGCCTTGTGCTGTTGACTGTTTCTCTCACCATTGTACATAGCTTTTAGCTCTTGTTTACCCAGGAATGGCAGAAAGACACAAACTTCCCCCACAGAACTCCCATAACCAAGAGAAAATGCTATAAGAGTTTGGTGGGCATTGACCTTGAGTTTTGGAGTTGTAGTTCACCTATATCCAGAGAGCACTGTGGACTCAAACAATGTTGGATCAGGACCAAACTTGGCATGAATACTCAATATGCCCAAATATGAATGCAGATGGAGTTCAGGGGAAATAGACCTTGACATTTGGGAGTTGTAGTTGCTGGGATTTATAGTTCCCCTACAATCAAAGAGCATTCTGAACCCCACCAATGATAGAATTTGGCTAAACTTCCCACACAGAACCCCCAGGAGGCAAGAGGAGGTCTCTACTTGGGAAAAAGGGAGGCGGGCCTTTCCAATGCATGGAGAGGGAGAGACCAAGTAGACAACGGGTAGGAGAGGGGGTGTTTGTAATTTTGTGCCTTTATCGAGGTAGGTTTCTTAGGGTTTTTATACTTCAACACACTAGACTCTGCCCCACCCCTCCTTGGAGTTTCCAATTTCCCACGGTACACCTGATAATCGCTCACGGCACACTAGTGTGCCCCGGCACACTGGTTGGGAAACACTGCTGTAGAATTACTGTCAGTTTTGCTGTTACCCACAGTTAAGAAGATATCTAAGATGGTAGCTGCAAGAAGCAAGGACAGCTGGGGGGGAAAGATATCAATGTCACGTGTCCCTTTAACTGCTAAGCATGCTGTCCTGTGTCATTGCTGAAATAAGATTCAACAACCTGCCTGGACATTTTCTGTACATGGGAAGTAAGTAATGGGGTATATTTCCTTTCATGTCAACGAGTAAAATATTTTAAATAATCCTCTTGTGAATCTTCTTTTCCTTTGAATTTTTTTTTTATCTTCTTCCTCGAGGCCTTCTGTATGTCATTTTCTCAGCCTTGTGCAAAAGCGGATGCAAGTTTACAAGCCTAGTTTTATAGCTTTTGGGGGAAAGGTGGGATCAAAGTCTATATAAACAAAAACATGAGTTGAATTAAATCTGATAATGCGGATCGATGATACATATCAAAGAAAAGCCTATATAACGAGAAGCCTTGAAAATTGTTCGGAGACTTCTGCCATATGAGGAAGGCTGTGTGTGTTGTGGAGTGGCCTATTACATTATGTGAGCAACAGGACCTCAATTTCGTTGAGAAAGCTAGAAGGCAGAAGTCAGAATAATCCTCCTCTTTAAGGATTACTGAAGTGGCTTGAGCCAATTTTAATGAGGCCTTTTAAAGCTTTCCGTTACCGAAGGTGGAACTGAGTTCATTTTGTTCACAGCTTCCCCTAGTGCATACCTAAAACAGTATATATATATATATATATCTATATATATATATATATATATCTATATATATAAAGGAGACGTGGTCGTGGGTTGACGATTATGCACGGCCACACCATAACCCCCACAACCACAAAACCCACAACACACGATTCACCAGGCCATGAGGTACCAACTAGGCACAAACCCCCACCCTTACAACTTCCGCAGACCCCTAAACACGACCCCCCAAAATTGCCCATTCAAACCTATGGGAGGAGGATCCGGCGGCGCCCGCGCCGCCGGATCCCCAGCACAGCGCATTCACCTGCTCTCCTCTGGGAGAGCGGAACCTCCTCCCCGCCTGAATGCCCTCCGGAGGTTAGGGACAGGCCTGGAAGCGGAGGAGGAGAGGGCCAGAAGCCCAAGGAGCCCAAGGCAGCGCCCGCGCCACCCGGCTCCATGCGGCCGAGGACGCCTGCTCTGCGCTGCCTCTCCCTGCGATCGCCTCTTACGGGAGTGCCAGGGACCTGGGGCGCCGCCTCACTGCTCTTCCTCGCCACTGTCGCCTCCTTGCCTTCCTCCTCCTGATTCCTCATGTTCGTGGACCCGGGACGCGTGGAGTTCGGTCCGGGAACGTTTACAAGCCTGTGAGACGGAGGAGGAGGCGGGAAAGGCCATGGCACTACAACTCCCAGAAGGCTCCGCGATGCTCCCTGGAAAGCAGGGGCGGAGTTTTCTGGATAGTCCCATGCCTTGACCCGCCTCCTCCTCCATCTCCCAGCCTCCCAAACGTTCCCGGACCCAACGCACGCAACCCGAGTCCACGAACATGAGGAAGGCAGCGGAGGAAGCCAAGGAGGTGACAGTGGCGAGGAAGAGCGCTGAGGCGGCGGCACACCAGCTCCCTGCCACTCCCGAAGGAGGACACCGCAGGAAGACACACAGGACACCAGCCATCCTCCTAACGAAGGTCCCCAACGCCGCCCCGGCACACAATACATACACAAACATACACACATATACACACGCAAACACACTCACACAAACAAAACAACATATAAACACCAACATAAAAACACATACAAAAACACAACCACATACACACACATATATCTACACACCTAAACACACATCCACACTAATACATACACATATATACACACACATATCACCACCTCACCATATATACACATACATACAAATACATATACAAACACACACACATATATACACGTACTCAAACACAAAACACCTACAGAAAACAACACAAAAATATATACACACATACCAAGAACTATAAACACACACATACACACACACACATATACACACAAACAAATAACCACAAACCAATACCAACACACACACACATACACACAAACCCCACAAAACCAAACACACATACAACCACATATATCTACACACCTAAACATACACATCCACACTAATACATACACATATATACACACACATATCACCACCTCACCATATATACACATACATACATATACAAACACAAACACACATATATACATACACGTACACAAACACAAAACACCCACAGAAAACTACACAAAAATATATACACACATACCAAGAACAATAAACACACACAACATACACACACACACATATATAAACACACACAACATACACACACACACATATATAAACACACACAAACAACCACAAACCAATACCAGCACACACACACACACACAAACCCCAAAAAAACCAAACACACATACAACTATAAACACACATAAACACAAATACATATACAAACAACAAACATACTCACAACACTACCACAACATACATACCCTGACATTCTCACATCACCAACATAGGGCACAGCAACGCGTGCCGGGTACAGCTAGTATATATATATATATATATATATAACCTATATCCAGCATCAAAGTACTCATTCCACCCTAGTAAAACACTATCTTCAAAAGAGCTAGGTCAGGGCTGTCCAACTTCTACTGGGTCCAGGGCCGGAATAGAGGTCACTGATGACCTCGGGGGCCGCTCAGCCCCGCCCCAGACCCCGCCCCCAGCCCAGGCCCCGCCCCCAGCCCAGGCCCCGCCCTCTCCGAAAGCTGTCAGTCTCCCGGGCAGCACGTCACAGGCCTGGCGTGACGTGCTGCCCTTGGCGCCGCCGACTCCTCCTTTTCGGCGCCCGCCCTTCCTAGGGTGGTGGAGCCGCCTGTGGCAGGCAGAAGGCGGCGCCAAGGGCAGCGCGTCACAGGCCTGGCATGACGCGCTGCCCTTGGCGCCGCCTACTCCTCCTTTTGGCGCCCCCGCCCTTCCTAGGGTGGGGAGCCGCCAAAAAGGGCAGAAGGCGGCGCCAAGGGCAGCGCGTCACAGGCCTGGCGTGACACGCTGCCCTTGGCGCCGCCTACTCCTTTTCGGGCGCGGAGAGAGGGACGGAGGGGCGTGCAGGGAGGAGAAGATAGCTCTTCCTCCTCCTGCCCCGCCTCCCCCCCGGCCGCCATTTTTTTAAAAAAAAATTTAGATTTTTTTAAAATTTAAAAATGGCGGCTGGGGGCATAGCTGGGGCCGTGCCCAACAGGCTGGGGGGGGGGCGGATCCGGCCCCAGGGCCGCCAGTTGGACAGCCCTGAGCTAGGTAAATGTAACTCAGAAGGGCGGTTTAGGCAGCTCTACATGCAAGAATTTAAGAACCCTTGTGATCCATTAAGTCAGTGTTTCTCAACCTTCCTAATGCTGTGACCCCTTAATACAGTACCTCATGTTGATTTTGTCATTTGGAAGTTGTAGTTGCTGGGATTTATAGTTCCCCTACAATCAAAGAGCATTCTGAACTCACCAACAATGGAATTGAGCCAAACCTAGAACACAAAACTCCCATGACCAACAGCAAACACTGGAAGGGTTTGGTGGGCACTGACCTTGAGTTTGGGAGTTGTAGTTCACCTACAGTACATCCAGAGAGCACTATACACTCAACAATGATGGATCTGGACCACACTTGACACGGATCCTCAATATACCCAAATGTGAACACTGGTGGAGTTTGGGGAAAATAGATCTTGACATTTGGGAGTTGTAGTTGCTGTGATTTATAGTTCATCTACAATGAAAGAGCCCCTTGCACCCTACCAATGATAGAATTGGGTCAAACTTCCTACACAGAACCTTCAAGAATGCCTTGAAGGAACTAGCTGGCGTGAGCCTCCATCCCACCTCACACACTCTCCCTCACCCACACATGTGCATCATGCTGCCATGCACCAATCACGCCTGCTCTCTCCTCCCTGCTTGGAGTCTCAGAATCAGCCTTCCCCTTGGCTGGGAGGCCTGTCAATCACAACAGAGGAGAGCTTTAGGTGGGAGAATTCGCAGTCTGTTTCCAAAAAGAAAGAGAAGTAAAAGCAGATAGATATACAACCTTCTCTGCCAAAGGGCTTCCTAAGACCATCAGAAATACATGTTTTCTGATGGTCTTTGGCGACCCCTCTGAAACCCTCTTGCGACCCCCCTGGGGGTCCTGACCCCCAGGTTGAGAAACACTGCATTAAGTGTCTGGGGAGAGATGATTTACATTTTCATCCCAAGCAAAGCAAAAGCTCTACTGAGGTCCCTATGTCCTTCCTGTAACTAGCACCCATAGGCTCCCAACATGAACTCCTAAACTGACCCAGAAGTACCTGTAACTGAAGGAAACCATACTAGTTCTTTCTCCTTTGTATGTTATTCTACAACCGTGTTTTTCAACCTTTTTTGAGCCGCAGCACATTTTTTACATTCACAAAATCCTGGGGCACACCACCAACCAAAATGACACTCTAACACAGTAATACATAGAGTTAATATGTTTTTAAATGTATTTATACACTCAGTGTGAAACCTGGGCCTATTTCGATGAACACAACATAGATATCCTGGCAGGAATGGCAGAAAGACACACACGAAGATCTTGCTCAACAGCTGTCAGTCATGAGAAAACTTCGGCCCTCTGGGTGCTTTGGACTCCAAATCCCACCCGAGGCCCTTTCCTGCTTAAGTGGCTGAGGGGGGGGGGGGGAAGGAAAAGGGCCTGAGGCTGCTAGGAATGGTGGGAGTTGGAGTCCAAAACACCTGGAAGGTCCATGTTTGCCCATGCCAGCTTTCGATTCCATCGCCACATCTATCTTCAGCCTCTGGCAGTTTGAATATATGTGATTATCTACGTGATTTTCTCCCTTGTCGCTATGATTATGGTGCTGCTTCTTTAAATGGTCCGCAAACTGACTGTGTTATTGTGCAGATCCTGAACTGACATTGGATAACATTGTGAGGATGCACTTTGTTTTCGCACTCACTTCCGTGATTTCATCAAATATTGTGAGTTTTCCGTAGAGGAGTGCTCCGTGAACTCGCTACTTCCTGGTTCATAACTCCTCCGCTCTCTGTGGCGACCACGCCGAACTACCTTATGTTAGACTTTTGGTTTTCTCCAACAGGATTGGGTACTTTGAATGTGTTTTTGCCTATGATTATGTATCATCAATTGTGCATTGTGTACTGTGACGTAGCAATGCTCCTTTAATAAGTAAGGGTATTGGAGGTTCCAATTTCCCACGGCACACCTGATGATCGCTCATGGCACACTAGTGTGCCCCGGCACACTGGTTAGGAAACACTGTTCTACATGAAGGACACTCTCACAGTCAATTTCTCTTCAGCAGATGAAAAATTCTGCCTACATAAAAGCTGTGTTGCCTCATATAGAAGGCATGGCCTAGATGTCTCCCAACAATATTCATTTTGATCATTGTAATTCCTGAGACTGCATTCCTCCTTCCTGCAGTCAGTACATCAACATCTATATATATAAAAGGGAAGTGGTCGTGGTAACGGGCAAATGTACGCCAAAACTACATTTCCCACACACAACAAAACCCAGGGCCACTCATCCCCACCCCGAGGTACATCACCCACCCACTAAAACACCCCAAAACCAACACAACACCCCCAAAACATCCCCAAAAAACAACATTGACACGCATGTGCAAACAACCCCACACACAACATGGCCGCCATAAAACCATCACAATAACACACATGTGCAACATCCGACCGGCCCCGTGCCACCGCCACCGAGCACACCACCACCGCTACCTTCACAGCCTCCTTCACCGCCTCCACGCCGCTTCCCGCATGCTAACCAACACAGGACACTGCCACGATGCCGCCCACACGACACTACACCAGGAGAGCCAGCCACGGGACTACAACTCCCAGAAGGCTCCGCGCGGCTCACTCGGAAGAAGGGCAGAGACAGGACCGGAAATACGCCAGAGCAGCCGCGCTGAGCCTTCTGGGAGGCGGAGACGAGGGGTGAGCCTCCATTACACTGCTGCCAACGGCGCCGTGCCCGGCTCTTCCGCCCCCTTCTCGCTCTCCTCCGCCCCCTCTCTTCCGCTGGCCGGGGAGGAGGCCGCAGGGAAAGAGATAGCCCGGTTCCCCTTCGACCTCCTCTTCGGCCACCGGAAGAGAGGCGGCAGAGGCCTCTCCTCCGCCGCCCACCACCTCCATTCCGCTGCCCGGGATGGGGCCGGGGGAAGCCGTGCCGTCTCTCTCCCTTCGCCTTCCTCTTCGGCCTCCTCCTCAACACAAATACACACACACAAAAATACACCACAACATAAACACACAAACATAAAAACACATATAAATACACAACCACATACAAAAAAACATATATCTACACACCAATACATACACATCCACACTAATACATACACATATATACACACACATATCATCACATTTCCATATATACACATACATACATACACAAACACACAAATATACACACACAATCAAACACAAAAAAACCACAGATAAATACACACACATATATACACACATACCAATAACTACATACACACACACACACAAATACACACACACACATATATACACAAAAACAACCAAAACACATGAACACACATACACACATACTCCCAAAAAAACCACACATACAACTACCAACTCACACACACACACATATCTACACACAACAAACATGCTCACATCATTTCCACAACTTACATACCCAGACTTCCTCACATCACCAACATAGGGCACAGCAACGCGTGCCGGGTTCAGCTAGTACTTTTCTAAAACCTTTTCCAAGAATCAAAATACCAGGCTGCCCAAGGCAGAACACAGAATAACCCATCCCTCGAAGTCAGGTGCACAGTACTATATGCTCAGGTAGATCTACATAAGGCAAGAGATCTTTCCCTCTCTCTTCTTGGTCATAAAAATGATATCAGGAAAAATTATAATTTGATGGCCTTTCATGTCATCCTCAAAATCTGCTTCTTGAGGTGCCGACCTCACTCTGCCTTAAAGAAGGAGCCATACTTCTCAGTGCTGAAACCTAAATCGTATTAGGAAACATTGATTGGGATATTCTCGGACTGATTTGGATTTCACAATTTTTTAAAAATATTTTTTTAATTTTTTAAAAAATGTATGAGTTGTTTTTGTTTTGCATTGTCAGGCCCCAGCCTGGTCCCATAGTCCAGCCAGATCAAAGCCATGTTAATTCCAGGACATCAGCTAGGCCTGAGATCAAACCTCTGCATGAACCTCTGTGTCAACCAATGGTCGAGGGCAAGCGCAGCCTTTCTTCTTCCCAGGCCGATAAGAAGAGCTGGTACGGCAAAGTCTGGTTGCCTCCCCAGCTCCCAGGTGCTGCGACTAATGAGCAGACATTCCTTCCTTTCTCAGAGGGCAAGGGAGGGCCAGGCCCACAGACTATCTATGGGAAAGAGTTCCGACGCAGTGTGCGTCTGCAAGGGAGAAATCAAGGAAACCCTATTTAAGCTGCTTCTCGTTGGCTCTCGGTATCTCTCGCCAACATTCAGCTTTCCGCGTCAGGTAGGGTTGCCATTTTTTGATATAAGAAATAAGGGACATTTACGGGATTTTTCACAAAAATAAGGGACACTTTATTAAAAACTTGAAACTCAAACATTAGGTAGAAATAGTTTTATTAACGGAATAAGATAATGATTGAAACTCACAAAAGAAACCCTCTTAACAGCCCTCTTAACAGGACATGGCATGCTTCTGCATGTTTTGTCATGCAGAAAAAACATTATCAGAACTACCTAATTTTCTCCATCTGTATTTAGTACTTGACTTTGCTGACTTTAAAAGTGCACTGTCTAAACATTACAATAAAATAAATTTTATAAGACAGTACATCTTCATGATTATTATGTCAATAGTTAATGGTATAGTATAGTACGGGATACACAGCATTGTATAGTATTGGGATGCACAGCTAGGCCTATTTTAAGAGTAACTCTCAAGCAACCAGAAACTATCTTTATCCAACATGCTCCCACATACCCCTGGGTAACAGTTAATTAGTCTACTGTACTTTGAAAAAGTCCTGTATTGCCTCTTCCTTCCAACGGGGACGCAGGCTGCCCTGCGAGTTGGAATCCCCGGGCAGGCATTGCCGTGGAAACCACAGCGCGCAGCTTCCTCTGGTCAACCCCGCCCAGTCCTGTCCTGCTAGTCAATAATAAGGGACAGGGCCTGAAAATAAGGGACACACATTTTAGGGCCAAAATAAGGGACGTCCCTTAGAATAAGGGACATATGGCAACCCTAGCATCAGGTTCCACGTACTCTAGTTCCAGCCCGGGCCGGTGGGCCATCAAGTCCTCATACTCAAGTATTGTGCCAAGCCATGTTGCCAGAGACTTATCCAGGATTTAGCCCATTGGGCCGTCAGGACTTTTTCTTCCTTTTGAACCTTTTTACTCTATGGACTATTGCATTGCAATACTTGATGCTAAGAGCATCAAAGGACTATATTTTTATCTCTTTATTTCTTTTTACTTATTCTAAATAAAGCATTTAATCACGGCTGGTCTCAAGTGGTTTGCTGAGGGATCCTTCAGGTCTAAGGTGCAACATGCATAGAAAATATCATATTATGGCATGTTTTCTACCCCACAATCACATGTTAATTTTGCACAGAATAAGTTCTGAATTGTGAAAATTGCTACACTTACTCCTTCAGCTGGGAACAAAATTAGTGAAATATTCTAAAGGCAAGGAGAAACAAGCAGATTTACTGTATGTCTAAATGAAAAATAGCAATAGGACCCACTTTTTTTCATTTGTATGTCTGTTCACCAAAAGCAAGTTGTTGGGTCTAATTTTTACACTAAAATAAGTGTGTGGACGAGGGGAACCTTCTTAGGACACATCTAAAAAGGCACAATTTCCTAAAGTGGGTGAGAATCAGCTCTGTCACATTTACCTGGTACACAAAGCCAGTGGGCCCCCAACACAGTTATGCCCCATGTTAAGGAATGCTCTGGAGCTTTGGAGCAGTCCTGCACTTTGGGGTAGTGTGAACACGTGGTGTTCACATGGATCTGTGCTACCACCTGCTTTCTTCACACTCTATGGTATGGGGCAAATGTGGTGGTGTTGTCATCATCGTAGCAGTAACCCTGGCCATTCTTGGGCACCAGTTGGGCCAACCCCAGTTTGGCACCATTAGGCAGCCTGGAGTCCATCCTGACAATACATTGGGATGAAGCTAGATTATGTAGATATTTGTTGCACCGTAGACCTGAAGGACCCCTCAGTAAACCACTTGAGACCAGCCATGATTAAATGCTTTATTTAGAATACATGAATAGAGTAAAGAAGGTAGGAATATAGTCCATTGATGCTCCCAAGCACCAGAGTATTGCAAAGTAATCGTCCAATTGGAACTAAAAGGTAAAAAGAGTCTTGATGCCCCAATGGGCTAAATCCAGGGATAAGTTCTTGGCACAAAGACTTGGCAAATACAGTCCAAAGGCTGGAAGGCCCAATGGCCCAGGCAGAGTTCCGTGAAGGCTTTGGCTTGAAGCTAAACGTTGGCGAGAAATGCCATGCAGCTCTGAGTCCGAACTTAAATAGGTCTACAAGGCTTTGATCCTTACGACGCAAAGGTGCGTCGTAACTGGTTCTCATGAGCAGATCCCCAGCTGCGCTTTCTCAAGCCTCCCACATCAGAATGGTATGTCAACTCATTAGCACTTGCACCTGGACGGACGGGAGTTAACCCGTCTCCGCTTTTCCCTTGGTTCTTATCGGCCCGAGATGGAGCTGACCTGCTTCTGTCCTTGAACGCTGGGTGAACTAGAGGCCCTTGCAGCATCTTGCTTTTAGGCTTTGCAGGCCTCTCTGAGGCTTTGGATTTAACATGGCGTTGGTCTTGCTGAGGGCCAGGGACAGGCTGGGGCATGACAATATTTAAAAATTCCCCCAAAATCAGTGGATAAGTGAAACATTCTGAAATTTGGTGGGCTATCAGTGGTAAATGTATTCTACTTTTGTTGCAAGTTTCACTCTAATAACTTTAAAAATGAGGGATAAAGAAGCTCCTGAAGTTTCTCCAACGAATACAGTAAATTACGTGCAATTACTATAATGAAACAATAATGATTTTTTTACTCTCATTATAGTAATTATTTTCACTAACCATACTTTAGAAACACTTTAGAAATGAAATGCCAGTGTCCCCCAGTTTTGTAATGACTTTTGAACCATTTTGATGGATCACCCATCCCTACTAGGTAGCATATATAGCCAGCCATCATCTCAATGTTCTCTTTGCATTTGACTGCTAGATTTTCAAAAGACAGATTTTCATGTTGTGGTGTAATTAGTTTTGACACAGGATGCATTGAACCCCACTGATGTAAGTTGAAGGTGGCACCATGGTCACTTTATCATATAATTTCATGAAGTTTTTTTTAAGGAGTCACTGCTCGTATATAACACTGTTCCACTTGAATGCAGCTGTTCTCATTTCCAAGAACTTAACATTTTAAGATGCCTGTTTGTGAAGTTGTTTATCTATATACTAGCTGTACCCGGCACGCGTTGCTGTGCCCTATTTAGGAGATGCGAGAAAGTCTGTGGGAAGTGAATTGGGTGTTTGTGTTTGTGCCTCAGCCCTTTGCCTTATCCTCCTCTGACAGTTTATTATGGGTTGGAATGTTCATGTTGGCTGGCCAGTACAGGAGTTATGCAAATCCGCCCTTATTGGCAGCCAATCATGTTGTCAGAATGTAGAGGCTGGGAGAGTTGTTGGCAGCCCCGGAGGATGCTGGGAAATGTAGTTTTTTTACTCGTTGTTTTGGGGGCCTTTTAGGTTTTGGGTGGGAAAGTTTCTTTGCTACAAACGTACCTTGCTTGAGACCTATTTCTGTTAGCAAGTTTGGTGTTTCTGCGTTGTAAGGTTTCTCTGTTTGGGACGGTCTTTCCATGACGACTCTTCCTTTATATATATAGATGGAGCCATAATTATATAAATATTCGTCAGGAGTGTCAATAACCTTATTTATACTTACAGACCACCTTATCCTAATGAAAATGATATTTCCATTCAAGAAGGCACTCACTAAACAACACCTTTGTAATATCTGTTTCTATAGTAACCACACTGTCTAGATTTGCATGCTTACATTTCAATACATTCCTTTTCTCATTTCTCAAGAGTTCTTCATGTGAACATGCTAAATGAACTTATCACTTGAAAAATATTGTCTGCTAATCCCTTCCTTTTCCTATATTGTTTAATATGGTTGATATGACAACAGCCCCATCATTTTTCTTGATAACATGTCTCTGAACAGACAGCAGCAAATTTCAGGAAAAATGAGGGAAAGAAGATGCGTGTTTGTTATTTTTTAATAAAGTATCCTGTCTTGTTTCTGAAAGCTCAGTTGCTCTATGTCAACTTTTTATTTAACAGATGTCAGCAGTACCTCTCGATGAGCTTAGAAGATTTTTAGATATATACAGATCTGCATCTAAGCCTGGATACACTACAGTTCCTTTAAGATATGCAAAAGTCTACTGATAGTAAATTCAAAGCAGGGCTTTGTTCACAGGAGAATGCTGTGTTTCCAATGAGGGCTAGTCCTATTATTTCATGGAGTAAAGCTGGGAATGGTTACTTATTTGTAACTGCTGCATCTTTATTGTCAGGGTTGGAAGCATGTCTTTGATGTCTTGTTCTCACAAAATAAAATCCACATAAATTGTGAGGAAAAATGTTTGACATTGATCAAATTTAGGTGATGGGGAGGATCAGACTATGGATACATACATTTGATTTCTAGATGCAGCAATTAGGAGCCTTCCAAAATATGTCCTCCTAATGAAGATTGTTTTATAATAACATCCCCCATTCCCCACAAACACACATTTGTAATAGGTTTAAAACACAGGGTAAGATCCAGATATGGTTTTCTTTAAAGTAAACACATTGGAATCTATATATATAAAGAGAGAGCTGTCATTTTAAGTAGCCTATAGACAGCAAAAACACACAAGGCAGACACACCAAATCAGCCCACATACACACAAAACACCACAAGGTATGTTTACCACCCAAAAATATTTTTAAAAATAAACAACATGACCAAAGATACAAAAAAACCACAATTGGACTACAACTCCCATGATCCCCCACGCCACCCCCTCTGGCAGTTTAGAGTGTCGGAATGTTGGTGGTGCTGGCCAATTAGAGGCATTATGCAAATACTCCCTCAGTTAGAATGTAGAGGCTGGCAGGCACCCCCCTCTCGCAGTTTAGAGTGTCGGAATGTTGGTGGTGCCGGGCCACCACGCCAAGCGAGGCCATGGCTTCGCTGAAGACAGCGGGCCTTCCTCCTCCTTTTAGCTCTTCATCAGCCAGCACTGTCGCAGGGGAATGGCTGGTGGCGCCGCCGGCTGAGGAAGACCAAAAAGGAGGAAGGGGGCCCGCTGTCTTCAGCCAAGCCATGGCCTCTGGAGGCCTCTGCTGCAGCAAATGAGGACAGCACCCCTCCCACCTCCTCCCGACCTCTTCCTTAACCACACTCCCCCCCAAAGGAACGAAAGAAGGAAGGACCCAGGAAGGACCCAAGGAAGGAAGAAGACAATAAGAAAAAAAAGGAAACAGGGAAGGAGGGAAGGAAGGACGGAAAGAAAAAAGGAGAGAGGTCATGCAGGAAAGAGGAACAGAAAACAGACAGGTAATAAAAGGCAATACAAGAGGTAGAAGCTGGTGAAGGGACTAGCAAAAGGAAGGAAAAAGGTAGGGGGGAATGGAGGGAGGGAGACAAGGGGAGCAAGAACTGAAACAGAAAGGGGAGGGATGGCAGGAAGGAGGGAAAGGGAAGGAGAAGAGGCAGGAGGACAGAGAGTAGAGAAAAGCTGAGGGATGAGGGGGAGAGGGAAGAAAGGAAGTATAAAAGGCAGAAAGCGATGTTACTGTTGGTCTTCGCCACATGCACACACGTATGTACATATAGACATGCACATATATACATGCACTGAAATATACACATACACACATCTGTACTTACACACATCTACACATATACACTCATATACATATACAAAAACACACATATACATAAGTACACACACATATACACACACATATTTATACATAGACACAAATCCATATATACACATACATACACACACAAAACACACATATATAGAATGGGACACAGGAAAGAGAGAAAGCCACAGCAGCGCGTGGCCAGGTTCAGCTAGTTTAATATAAGATTGATTAGCATAAGTCTCACTGTGGTGGGTTCATTCTTAATGATAAACCCACATCTACACCTTAGAAAGCACTTCCATGTCTCCATATAGGATATTAATTTTGCCATTAAATTCTATGTATATTTGTGATGATGTATTAATTTTTAATTACAGGTTATGTATAATTCTGTATATGTTTAAATGTTTACAGTGATTTTAAGGATAACATAACTGGAGGAAGGCAGACTCAGCTCTGTGGAGTTGCGTTGCCATGGTGATAGGGGAGGAGTTAATTGCCTTGGCAGCAAGGCAAGGATTTGAATTTTGACAGTTGAGAGTTAGTCCAGCCCGGCTCAAGGAGATGAGAGGTTGATAGTGAGTCCAGTCCAGCTCAAGGAGTTGAGAGGTTGATAGTGAGTCCAGTCCAGCTCAAGGAGTTGAGAGGTTGATAGTGAGTCCAGTCCAGCTCAAGGAGTTGAGAGGATCATTAGTGAGTCCAGTCCAGCTCAAGGAGTTGAGAGGTTGCTAGTGAGTCCCGTCCAGCTCAAGGAGTTGAGAGGCTGCTAGTGAGTCCAGCCCAGCTCAAGGAGTTGAGAGGATCATTAGTGAGTCCAGTCCAGCTCAAGGAGTTGAGAGGTTGATAGTGAGTCCCGTCCAGCTCAAGGAGTTGAGAGGCTGCTAGTGAGTCCAGTCCAGCTCAAGGAGTTGAGAGGATCATTAGTGAGTCCAGTCCAGCTCAAGGAGTTGAGAGGTTGATGAGTGTCCAGCTCCAGTCAGTCCAGCTCAAGGAGTTGAGATGTTGATAGTGAGTCCAGTCCAGCTCAAGGAGTTGAGAGGTTGATAGTGAGTCCAGTCCAGCTTAAGGAGTTGAGAGGTTGATAGTGAGTCCAGTCCAGCTCAAGGAGTTGAGAGGTTGATAGTGAGTCCAGTCCAGCTCAAGGAGTTGAGAGGTTGATAGTGAGTCCAGTCCAGCTCAAGGAGTTGAGAGGATCATTAGTGAGTCCAGTCCAGCTCAAGGAGTTGAGAGGTTGATAGTGAGTCCAGTCCAGCTCAAGGAGTTGAGAGGTTGATAGTGAGTCCAGTCCAGCTCAAGGAGTTGAGAGGTTGATAGTGAGTCCAGTCCAGCTCAAGGGGTTGAGAGGATCATTAGTGAGTCCAGTCCAGCTCAAGGAGCTGAGAAGATCATTAGTGAGTCCAGTCCAGCTCAAGGAGTTGAGAGGTTGATAGTGAGTCCAGTCCAGCTCAAGGAGTTGAGAGGATCATTAGTGAGTCCAGTCCAGCTCAAGGAGTTGAGAGGATCATTAGTGAGTCCAGTCCAGCTCAAGGAGTTGAGAGGTTGATAGTGAGTCCAGTCCAGCTCAAGGAGTTGAGAGGTTGATAGTGAGTCCAGTCCAGCTCAAGGAGTTGAGAGGTTGATAGTGAGTCCAGTCCAGCTCAAGGAGTTGAGAGGTTGATAGTGAGTCCAGTCCAGCTGAAGGGGTTGAGAGGATCATTAGTGAGTCCAGTCAAGCTCAAGGAGCTGAGAGGATCATTAGTGAGTCCAGTCCAGCTCAAGGAGTTGAGAGGTTGATAGTGAGTCCAGTCCAGCTCAAGGAGTTGAGAGGATCATTAGTGAGTCCAGTCCAGCTCAAGGAGTTGAGAGGATCATTAGTGAGTCCAGTCCAGCTCAAGGAGTTGAGAGGATCATTAGTGAGTCCAGTCCAGCTCAAGGAGTTGAGAGGTGAGTGAGCTAAGGAGTGAGTCCAGTCCAGCTCAAGGAGTTGAGAGGATCATTTGTGAGTCCAGTCCAGCTCAAGGAGTTGAGAGGTTGATAGTGAGTCCAGTCCAGCTCAAGGAGCTGAGAGGTTGATAGTGAGTCCAGCCCAGCTCAAGGAGTTGAGAGGATCATTAGTGAGTCCAGTCCAGCTCAAGGAGTTGAGAGGTTGATAGTGAGTCCAGTCCAGCTCAAGGGGTTGAGAGGATCATTAGTGAGTCCAGTCCAGCTCAAGGAGTTGAGAGGTTGATAGCGAGTCCAGTCCAGCTGAAGGGGTTGAGAGGATCATTAGTGAGTCCAGTCCAGCTCAAGGGGTTGAGAGGATCATTAGTGAGTCCAGTCCAGCTCAAGGAGTTGAGAGGTTGATAGTGAGTCCAGTCCAGCTGAAGGGGTTGAGAGGATCATTAGTGAGTCCAGTCCAGCTCAAGGAGTTGAGAGGATCATTCGTGAGTCCAGTCCAGCTCAAGGAGTTGAGAGGATCATTATTGAGTCCAGTCCAGCTCAAGGAGCTGAGAGGTTGATAGTGAGTCCAGTCCAGTTCAAAGAGTTGAGAGGATCATTAGTGAGTCCAGTCTCAGCTCAGGGAGCTGAGAAGGTCTTAAGATATTCAGCAAAAGATAACAGCTGAAGGAAGAAGTTAAGAGATAACTTCTAAAAGAAAGAAATAAGTAGCAGTTGGAGAAGAAGGAATAATATAGCCAGGCAGGGGACTGAAGGAGGGGACTGAAAAGGGAACAGTCCTGGGGTTTGGCTAGGAGAGCCAGGCTGTAGTTTATGCTGAGGCATAAAGTGGCAAGAAGCGCCTATTTTAAGACTTTTGCATACTAGTGGAACAGACAATAAGTTGACCTGACGGAAACCAAATAAGAACGTAACAACTACATAACTTTGTAACGATTTAAGGAAGAAGACTCTGTGAAAGAATAACCACTAGGCATTGTATCTCTAAGAGAAAGTATTGTAACATCGTAACCATCAAGCCAAAGCTCACAACCAAAAAAAAACTTGGTTTCTTGGTTCATAAGTCTCCTGGTGTCAATATTTCTAAAGTCAAGCCTCACTCTGAAAGCCCAATTGTAATTAAACCATCATCTCCCTCTACAAACAGTGGCCGAATAGTTACCTCAGCATTAGTTGGTGGCATGATGCTCCAAAGGGCTACGGCAGACCTTGAAGAAGAAAGCATATATATATATATATATATATACACACACACACACACATACGCTATCGTACTTAGCTTGTTCAACTTAAGCCGTCTGTGGCTTGCACTAAGACTCTAAACTATCTAATCCATGGGCTGCTTTTTGCTGACGATGCTGCCCTTGTCACCCATTCAGAAGCAGCCCTGCAGCGCCTCACATCCTGCTTTGCAACAGCTGCAGAGCTGTTTGGGCTGGAAGTCAGCCTGGAGAAAACGGAAGTCCTCTACCAGCCCGCACCACAGGAAGAACACCAGCATCCCCACATCAGCATAGGCAAATCTGTGCTTAAGTCCGTTCAGCAGTTCACCTACCTGGGAAGCATCATCTCTTCAGACGCCAAGATTGACAAAGAGATTGATCACAGATTAGCAAAGGCATAGAGTGCATTCGGAAGGCTTCACAAAAGAGTCTGGAGCAACAAGCACCTGAGGCAAAGCACCAAAATCAGTGTGTACAGAGCTATCGTACTGTCTATTCTCCTCTATGGGTCTGAAACTTGTTTCACCTATCACCAACACCTATGACTCCTCAAACGCTTCCATCAGCGCTGTCTTCGCACAATCCTAAATATACACTGGACCGACTATGTGACGAATGTTGCTGTCCTTCAGCAAGCAGGGATCACCAGCATTGAGGCCATGCTATTGAGAACACAGCTGCCCTGGGCAGGGCACGTCTCTAGGATGGAGGACCACCACCTCCCAAAGATACTATTCTATGGTGAACTTGCCACTGGTCAGCACAAAAGAGGCGCCCCCATAAAGAGATTTAAGGATTCCCTGAAACAACATATCAGGCTTGGCCAGATTGATCACCAAAAATGGTCCACCCTGGCTTCACATCGGGAGGCATGGAGATGCACTATCCACAATGCTGTGGCCTCTTTTGAGAAGAGACGCTGAATGGGTCTCGAAAAGAAACGACAACCCAGAAGGAACCGCAACTTGGAAACAACATCACTCAAGGAGACTTTCTGCTGTGCTTTCTGCAACCGAACTTGCCTATCTCAGATTGGCCTTTTTAGTCATCAATGTGTTTGTAAAAAGCGTGGAATGAGTCCTTCCTAAGAATCTTCGTTCGCGAAGTAATGCCGAGAGTTCGTGGCCGCATTAGAACTAGGTGTCAGTAAAAGACCTACATTATTGACATCCTCTCTGTCATAGTGGTCAACCGGTCTGCTATACATCGTTACATTTAGTGGCAGCTAGATATACAACTTTACAACATTGAATCAGAAATAAATACCAAAAAGTTCAACTGAATTCTTCCCCTGGTAACAGAGGGTCAGCATGGCATAGTAGTTTAAATGTTGGACTAAAACTTTGGAGAGGCGCCCAACAGCAACAACAAAAAGAGGACAAAAGATTGCAGCCACAAGCCTACAATCAACTGCTAGTCATAATTAGAGTACACCCATTGACAGGGGCAGTCTAAGGTAATTTTATATGGTAAGAGAACATTATTTTGGCGCCCCCCATGTAAAACAAATATACAATTATAATATCACAATACCATTAGTAGTATTATATTGTATCAATGTATATACAATATATTATAGTACAGGGCTGTCCAACTGGCGGCCCCGGGGCTGGATCCGGCCCCGTAGCCTGTTGGACATGGCCCCACCTATGCCCTCAGCCGCCATTTTTAAATTTGAAAAAAAAAAATCAATTTTTTTAAAAATGGCGGCGGGGCCGGGGAGGGGGGCGGGGCAAGGAGGAGGAAGAGAGCTAGCTCCTCCTCCTTTTCGCGCCCCCTCCCTACCTAGGGCGGGGAGCCGCTGAAAAGGGCAGAAGGCGGCGCCAAGAGCCACACGTCACAGGCCTGGCGTGACGCGCTGCTCCTGGCACCGCCTACTCCTCCTTTCGGCGCCCCTCCCTTCCTAGGGCGGAGGGGGCGCCGAAAGGAGGAGTAGGCGGCGCCAAGAGCCGCGCGTCACAGGCCTGGCGTGACGCGCTGCTCCTTGGCACCGCCTACTCCTCCTTTCGCGCCCCCCTCCCTTCCTAGGGTGGAGGGGGCACCAAAAGGAGAAGTAGGCGGCGTAAAGAGCAGCGCGTCACGCCAGGCCTGTGACGCTCTGCTCTTGGCGCCGCCTACTCCTCCTTTTTGGCGCCCCCCCCCTACCTAGGGCGGGGGGAGCCGCCGAAAGAGGAAGGCGGCGTCAAGAGCAGCGCGTCACAGGCCTGGCGTGACGGGCTGCCCCTTGGCACCGCCTACTCCTCCTTTTCGGCGCCCCCTACCTTCCTCGGCCGGGGGAGCCGCCGCAAAGGAGGAGTAGGCAGTGCCAAGGGGGCAGCGCGTCACGCCAGGCCTGTGACGCGGCTCTTGGCGCCGCCTTCTGCCCTTTTCAGTCGTTTTAGGAGGGGCGGGGCCTGGGGTTGGGGCGGGGCCTGGGGCGGGGCCTGGGGCGGGCCGAGCGGCCCACTAGGTCATCAGTGACCTTTTATCCGGCCCTGGACCCCATAGAAGGTGGACAGCACTGTTATAGTACATACTCATAGTATATTATATCATAATTATATTATACTACATTACAATATAATTATATTATAATATATTGACATTATAATATAATATAGCATTCTATTATTATTATTATTATAAAATAATAAAATTATTTATTTAAATAAAATTATCCTGTACTAAATATTTTCATTACTCCTATAAAACTCAAATAACCCAAAATAAAGTAAAATAAAATATTATATATTACTATTTGCCTGCGCAGTTGTGCCTGTCTCTCCTTGATGCTCCCGGGCCGGCACGCACGCGGGGATGTGGGCGGGTGTGGTAGGGTTCACACGTGATTGGGCCTGGCCATGGAGTTCGCCTCAGCGCGCGGCGGCTACTTCCGGTGGCGGCTGTCAGGAGGCAATACGTCGCCAATACCCCTTTGGCTCCATTCCCCTCTCCCTTTGTCTCCGCCCCCTGCCTGTCCAATTGGGTCACCGTATTCGGCGGCAGGGCGGAGACAAAGTGAGAGGGGAAGCACTCCCTGCCTGCCCGATAGGGAGTGCTTTGCTTACAGGCTTCTGCGTACAGGAGCTACTGGGCATGCACGGAGGTTTTCGCGCATGTGCAGTTACTCCTGCGCTTAACTTCAGCTCCAGAGCAACTGCACCTGCGCGAAAACCTCCGCGCATGCCCAGAAGTGGAATTGGAGCACACAGGGCCGGGGCCCAAAAGCAGGCAGCCACGGCGCTGCCTGAGGAACATCGGCAGACGCTGTCTGGCACTGGCGCCCATCAGGCGGGGGGAATTTGCCCCTTCCCAGATGGCGCCCCATGTGGCCGCTTCCTTGGCCTACCTGTAGGACCGCCCCTGCCCATTGACTCAATGGGATTTACGTAAATTCTGATTACCATTCCACAGTTGATTCAGTGGGTTACTTCTAACCATAGGATTTAGAGACATTATTCTAAAGAAAGTAAACCAAATATAAAACTTCATTCAAAGAAAATCTAAATCTAAGTTATTTTAAAATCCCAAAACCCCTTGTAAGAGTTCTGGTTTTTGAAAGGAGAAAAGGTGGAGATGGAAAAATGTAACAGTAAAAAAAGAAGAGAAGAGGGGAATAATGTAAGGACCATAATATCCACTTTGCTTCCAGTTTTGGTCTTAGGGCAGCATTTTATATATTTGCAAAACATTTATCACCCAGGAGGACACATCAATATTCTCTACATATATTATTCTGCCTAGAGTTATTATCCTACAATATTTTGCTGTTTTTCACAGATTTTATGGTGTGGCATCAATCATTTCTACTCACCCCATATGCCCACGTCTGTGTCAGGCTGGAGAATAGAAAGATTCTGCTAATTAGGAACAGACTCCTGAATCTTCAGAATTCCAAGGAAACCCTTGGGATTTGAGAATGCCCCCTCAAGGCAACAAATTGAAAGCTGGCACTTGCCAGGAAAGCTAACAGATAGAATGAATTGTGCAGTCACCCTCAAGAGTAACAACAAATTGAATGAGTCATTTATTTATTAACACTGCTGCAAACCTTCTGTCACTGTTTAATCGGTTTTAAAACATGTGTTGGCTACAGAGCCAGCTGATGCTCAAAAATATGGAAAGGTGGACAGCTGAGGTGCCTGACGGAGTGCCTCCGGTCTCTTTTGCACAATGCTAGACCCAAGTGATGAGTGGAATCACACAGATACGTAGGTCTAAGGATGAGTGCAGAAAGCCCTCCTAATGTCATAGCTCAGGAATTGGATATAGAGAGTTCAATATAATTTTTTTTTTGCAGATGTTAGCATTCCCAACATAAAGAAAGGTAGGCGTCCCACGGATACAATGCAAAGGGAAAGGAGCGGGAACACAATAATCCAATATAAATAATTCAAAATCACACAATAGCTCAGTCTCTAGTAAATCTATTATTTCAACAATAATGCATATAGAAGCATATATAGGTAAATACCATTGGTAGATATAATGCACGCAACAGCGGTGGGGCTCACATGTAAGTGAGCGGAGACGCGGAAATGGGCGGATACAAGCCGATGACGAAATCAACAAAGGACACAGTCCCGGACGTCACTCCAAGCATTGGGGGAAATAATAGGAGTTGCTCAATAAGGACAAAATAAAGTCTAAATGTCACTCTATTTTTGGCGCTCCCAGGAGGACGTCCATGGGTCAACGAATTGATAGAATCCTGCGCGCCTTCGTTTCACCCCGAAGGGCTTCCTCACGACCAGGGGCGTGGCCTGAATGGTGAATTCTCACGAGCGCCTTGTAGCCAAAATAGTGCTAAGCTGGCGGTAGCAGGCACACCACAGATGCTGACAGTATCCGTGGCTTTTGGCCCGGTATCCACAGATACTGTCAGCATCTGTGGTGTGCCTGGTATCTAGCGCCGTTTTTGGCAAGACGCTCGCAAGAATTCACCATTCCACGCCCTGGTCGTGAGGAAGCCCTTCTGAAATGAGCGCCAAAACCCATGGACGCGTCCTCCTGGGAGCGCCAAAAATAGAGTGACATTTAGACTTTATTTTGTCCTTATTGAGCAACTCCTATTATTTCCCCAATGCTTGGAGTGACGTCCGGGACTGTGTCCATTGTTGATTTCGTCATCGGCTTGTATCCGCCCATTTCCGCATCTCCGCTCACGTGCATGTGAGCCCCACCGCTGTTGAGTGCATTATATCTACCATTATATCTACCATTATATCTGTCTACCATTATATCTATCCTTTCCCTTAGCATTCCCAACATACACATGTTCTTGCACATCTGCCCTAATCTCTGGCATTACTTCGCGAATGAAGATTCTTAGGAAGGACTCATCCCACACTTTCTACAAGCATGTTGATGACTAAGGAGGTTGGATGTGTCCTTCGATCCTGTACAATGGACCTTTCTGGTGGAGCACAGCATGCACAGAACTGGCCTCACCCTTTAAACCAAAGGTTCATCTGCCGGGGCCTAGCAAGCTTGGACGGTGGCAGCGAGGTCCTCAGGTCGTAGGTTTGGTTTGAGTTTCCTTCTCTAGATGGTAGACCTTACAGGGTTAGACGAGCACCATCTGCCCAGGTTTGAATTTAGAGTTTTCCTTCTCTTAGGATGGTTACCAAAAGGCTGGAGAGCCCATCCTGCCTGTTGATGCTCTTTGTCAGACCCTTCGGTTGTGACCTGTCTGGCATGGGAGGCCTGGGTGTCATTCTGGACTGTTCATGGAGGCCCAGATTGCTGCTGTTAGTAAGCAAGCCTTTTTCCACCTTCGACAGGCAAGACAACTGGCACCTTACCTCCCTGAGGAAGCCTTGACTACAGCCACCCATGCGACAGTTACATCTAGGCTGGATTATTGTAACACCTTGTATGTTGGTCTTCCCCTGTCGACTACTCAGAGAATCCGCATTATTCAGAATGCAGCAGCCAGGCTACTCGCAAAGACACCTCTGAAATGCCACGTAACTCCAACTCTACTACATCTGCACTGGCCTCCAACAGAATCTCGAGCCCTGTACAAGCTGGTGGTTCTTGATCTACAATGCACTTTATGGCCAGGGGCCAACATATCTCAGAGACCGCTTCTCCTCTCTCCACTGCCAGTGGTCGCCAAGACTCCTCCAACTAGACTTACTGTATATCCCGGGCCTCAGGGAAGTACGCCTCGAGACCACAAGACATAGGGCCTTCTCCATCTCTGCCCCTGTCCTGTGGAACTCTTTGCCTCCCCACATGAGGGCCATGCGCGACTTGCGGCCCTTTGCTCAGGCGCTTAAGACTTGGCTTTTTAGCAGAGCTTTTAATGTTTAATACAGTCTACATGGTTACTGCTGTACGTTCTTTTGCAACATTTTATGTAAATCACCTGGAGCATTTAACGGAGGGCGATTAATAAGTGATAAATTGAATTGAATTGAATTTGTGTTAAACAGAGATAGAAATCAGTCAGAGAAAGGTGGGATGGATGGATGGGACTCATGCAGTCCCCCAATGTAGCTATACTGGTTCCAGCAGCTTTACCCGTCATATGTAATGGCGAAGAACGCTGGGAGTTTCAGTACAACCTAGAGAAAGTCAAACGGAGCTGTTTTACATGACATAGTTATATCATTTTAAACTGCCAAAGCTCCATCCTCTGGGATTTTTGGATTTTCAGTTTAGGTCAGAGATCTCTCAATGTCTCACCATACTTCAAGTCCTTTAATTCCATAAGCTACAGCAGTAACAGTTAAAATTGAATCATGGTGCTCTAAATGTGGCTTGCGAAAACAATGTGGTTCTTTGATTTCTCACAAACATAGTGATGTCTCCACTTTTGTTAAAATAGAAAAAAAAACCCATTAAGACTGTACATTGCAGAATTGAGAATAGTTGATGGATAACAGCAGAGTGATCTTTTTTCAGTGATACTGAAAAGTGGCCTGCTTTGAATAGGATCTGGAAATTACTGTGTAAGGTCAAGAACTGCAACCCGTAAAAAAAAACACCAGCTAGTTTTTCTTTTCTTTAGGTGTGGGAGGACTGTAAATTTTTAGAGATGACATTTTTATTCTTGGCAGCCACAGCTTGGCTTCAATCCAGATGGAATCTAAGGTAATTTGTTTTCAAATGAATGCTCTAAATGCCAGTGAAGATTAAAGGGGGGGGGGTATTTGTGGTTGTGTGTTTGTTTTGCTTTCGGTTGCACTTATCTTTTAAGAAATGCCACAGTCTTTTCTTGTGCAAAACAAAATTTTGGAGAAATAGAATGTTGTTTATTTTGAATTCTTTAAAAAGACATGTTTAACCTGAAGGCCATATCTCTCTCCTTCATTATGGTGCTAATTATAACTGCCACCCCCGATGTTTAGATTTGTGGAAATTTATAGCTCAACAGGCCAAAGAAGAGAAGTTAATTCTGACCAGTCTAGATCTGGCTTTGGTGACTTTGGATCAATCCAAGACCTTTTTGAGCATGCTGGAGGAAAAGGACAAAGTCATATCCTGTCATGCCCCAGCCTGATCCCATAGCCAAGCAAGACAGAAGCCATGTTAAATCACAGTCCTCAATGAAGTCTAAAGAGAAACCTTTGCAGGGGCCTCCGAGTCAGCCAGCAGTAGGGCTGCCGTTTTTTGATATAAGAAATAAGGGACATTTACGAGATTTTTCACAAAAATAAGGGACACTTCATTAAAAACTTGAAACTCAAACATTAGGTAGAAATCGTTTTATTAACAGAATAAGATAATGATTGAAACTCACAAAAGAAGGTGGGATGGATGGATGGATGGATGGGACTCATGCAGTCCCCCAATGTAGCTATACTGGTTCCAGCAGCTTTACCCGTCATTAGGGTTGCCATTTTTTGATTTAAGAAATAAGGGACATTTACGGGATTTTTCACAAAAATAAGGGACACTTCATTAAAAAAAACTTGAAACGCAAACATTAGGTAGAAATAGTTAACAGAATAAGATAATGATTGAAACTCACAAAAGAAACTGACTTATACCCTCTTAACAGTACATGGTATGTTTCTGCATGCTTTGTCATGCAGAAAAAAACATTATTAGAACTACCTTATTTTCTCCATCTGTATTTAGTCCTTGACTTTGCTGACTTTAAAAGTGCACTGTCTAAACATTAAAACAAAATAAATTTTATAAGACAGTACATCTTCATGATTGTTATGTCAATAGTTAATGGTATAGTATAGTATGGGATACACAGCATTGTATAGTATTGGGATGCACAGCTAGGCCTATTTTAAGAGTAACTCTCAAGCAACCAGAAACTATCTTTATCCAACATGATCCAACATTCCCCTTGGGTAATGGTTAATTAGTCTACTGTACTTTGAAAAAGTCCTGTATCGCCTCTTCCTTCCAACGGGGACGCAGGCTGCCCTGCGAGTTGTAATCCCCGGGCAGGCATTGCCGTGGAAACCACAGCACGCACCTTCCTCTGGCCAACCCCGCCCAGTCCTGTCCTGCTAGTCAAAAATAAGGGACAGGGCCTGAAAAAAAGGGACACAAATTTTAGGACAGAAATAAGGGACGTCCCTTAGAATAAGGGACATATGGGAACCCTAGCCAGCAGTCAAGGCTAAACGCAGCCCTATTCCTTCCCAAGCTGATAAGAAGCACTGGGAAGGCAAAGCTCTGCTTTCCCCTGTATCTCCAGGTGCAGCAGTTAATGAGCCGACATATTTGCCTTCCTTGAAGGGCTTGGGAAAGTCAGACCCACAAACTGTCCATGGGAAAGAGTTACGACGCAGTCAGCGTCTCAGAGATCAAAACAATGCGGGACCTATTTAATTTGGTTCCTGTTGGTGCTCGGAATCTCGCGCCAACGTTCAGCTTTCATTGCCAAGTTCCACGGAGCTCAAGTGCAGAACAAGGCCTTAAAGCCTCCAAGTCACCATACTCAAGTATTCAGCCAAGCTGTTGTTTGCCAAGGACTTATCCCGGATTTTTAGCCCATTGGGGTTTCAAGACTATTTCTTCAGTTATTGGATCTATAAACTTTGCTTGAACTCTTGCCTTGCAATACCTGGATGCTGGATGCGTCAATGGACTATATTTTTACCTCTTCCCTTTTCTTTTCTATTATTCTAAATAAAGCATTTAATTATGGCTGCTTCGTGGTGGTTTACTGAGGGATCCTCCAGGTCTAGGTTGCAACACATCCTATGTCTCTATGTCAAGTGATTTCAGCTACCACAAGAACTGTGGGTTTGGAGCCCTGGTGTGCCCAGCATTCTAGTAGGCCAAATGTGACATATATGGGTTCAAAATTACAATGAAGAGATTACATGGAGAGGCATTCAATGGGGCATTTGGGACTGCCATCACAAAGAGGGGAGATAGCTATGGTCCCCCCTCTCCCCGACAACACCTATTTAGACTTCTATGTCTATAACCCTATATTATTTTTAGGGAAAAAAATATTTAAGAATGCTGACTGCACTTTTGACTTTGTGATAGACATTTATGGTGTGTGCGTGCATGTTTTTCACACAGTCAAGAGTGCTTTTGCCCAGCTTTGTTTGATGAACTAGTTGCACTCCTTCCTAGGGGAGACAGATTTAGCTACAATCATTTATGGCTTAACAATCTCCTAACAAGATGACTATAATATTGTTTTAAATGGGTTGAAACACACGGAAAATCTATAACTGGTGAAAAATGTGGGGGGCGGGGGGATCTGCATTGTAGTGCAAATGAATTTTAAGAGGAAAAAAAGTACCAAAATTGTAGAACCATGCAGATGTTCTCCATTTTCTTGTATTACTTTAACGGTCTACTAGACTGTCCTGTTTCAATGAGAATTTTGAAAATGCACAACTAAAATCTTTCCATATTTTTTTTGGCCAGTGGAATTTTATACTCACATACTTACATCGCAGTTGTAGTATTTCACTCTTGTGTTGGACACCCACATTATTAGAGTTGCCATTTTTTAGATATAAGAAATAAGGGATATTTACGGAATTTTTCACTTCATTAAAAATTTGAAACTCAAACATTAGGTAGAAATAGTTTTATTAACAGAATAAGATAAAGATTGAAACTCACAAAAAACCTGACTTATACCCTCTTAACAGTACATGGTATGTTTCTGCATGCTTTGTCATGCAGAAAAACATTATTAGAACTACCTAATTTTCTCCATCTGTATTTAGTCCTTGACTTTAAAAGTGCACTGTCTAAACATTAAAATAAAATAAATTTTATAAGGACAGTACATGACTATTATGTCGATAGTTAATGGTATAGTATAGTATGGGGTAAACAGCATTGTATAGTATTGGGATTCACAGCTAGGCCTATTTTAAGAGTAACTCTCAAGCAACCAGAAACTAGCTTTATCCAACATGATCCAACATTCCCCTTGGGTAACGGTTAATTAGTCTACTGTACTTTGAAAAAGTCCTGTACCGCCTCTTCCTTCCAACAGGGACGCAGGCTGCCCTGCGAGTGGGAATCCCCGGGCAGGCATTGCTGTGAAAACCGCAGTGCGCACCTTCCTCTGGCCAACCCCGCCCAGTCCTGTCCTGCTAGTCAAAAATAAGGGACAGGGCCTGAAAATAAGGGACAAAAATTTTGGGGCCGAAATAAGGGACGTCCCTTAGATTAAGGGACATATGGGGACCCTACACATTATGCAACTAATTGACAGGGTGACTGCTTACAGTAGTGTGTTGACAGCTTCATTCAGGAATACACAACTGTGCAAAATGGTTACTGTACATCCATGGAATTTTGCATATTCAACCAATATGTCTGTTGCGCATATTCAACCATTATGTCTGTTGTGCATATTCAACCAATACGTCTGTTGTGAAAAACAAACAGTAAAACAAAAGCAAGACACCCCCCCCACACACACACACACCATGTGCTACCAACATTATTCCAGTCAATGACAGTGATGGTTCTGTATTTGGCAGCATGGAGATGATGATAATAGAAAATCATCAGGAGAATTTGGTCCCACATGTATTCTTTACAATTTCACTCTTTCGGGGTCTCCAAATATAAAGATTTGTTACATTAAAAGGGCAAAGGACCCCAATATTCAGTTTAACATTAAAAATTAATGTTATTTTCAAAATCAGAAATACACATCTGGCCATGACTGTGATTTTTGGTTTGCTAGAATTTTTGGTACACTGCGCATTCACCGAAGAGTCCCAGGAGAAGAAAATCAACCCCCAAAGGTGGCACGTTCCTAGGTTAAGAGGATAACTCATGCCCAATGCTGACACTTTTTGTTTAATTCAATAGTTTTTGCACCCAAGTAAACTTTCATATAGAGCTTCCTTCAGAGCCAAGTAAAAGCCTTGCTCAAACTGCTCATATCCTTCCATTTGGCCTGGAGTCCTATTTGCTCAGTTACTAGCAAGCAAGTCCCATTGAATCCAGTGGGACTTACATTTGAGTAAACATATTAAGGCACTTGCTGCATGAATACTTCCTTTCATTTGCATGGATCATAATTTTTATATACTTCAGTATGGCTAATTTTCCCTTCATTTTCAGCATGGATAACCGTTCCCATTTTTTCCAGGAGGTTTTGTTCTGTAATTCAGTTATGACGACCAGCTGGCTGGGAGACGTCCCTGTACCACTGTATGATACCATCAAGCTGGAAAGCCTATCATCATAATGAGAAGTTTGCTCAACAGAGCAGTAAATGTGCCTGAGCAATTTTTAGTAATTCATGATTGCCAGGCATTAAGAAGTTTCTCTTTCTGCTTTAGCTTTTAAAAATAATATTTTTACTGAACATTATTTTCAGTGGGATGGTAATGGTAGGACTTGATTGCATTCGTCCCTTTTTTGACATAAAAAATAATGGGTTCAGGGTTAGGTAATGAGCCATCACTGACTTGGAAATTCAATCATGGTATACTGACTCATAAAATCATAGAGCTAGAATAGACTCCAGGGGGCATCTAGTCTGACCCTTTGCCAGTGCAGTGATGTATAGCTAAAGCATCTCTGAGCAATGGCCTTCTAAACTCATTATAAAAGCTGCCAATGAAGGAGAATCTACAATCATCTGAGTCAATCAATTTCACCATTTGCCAGCCAATGATAGACTACCAAAACTGCCTGATAGAGCAGACCAAAAATCAACATCAGTCCTCTTGGCTAGCTCAACTGACAAAATACATTAGGAGTTGCGGACTTCCAATTCTATATCCAAATCTCCTAAAAGAACTAGATCCAAAAATCTTCTTCTCTTGGCTTTCCTTCATGAATGAAAATTCAGGAAGGACTCATCCCACACTTTCTACAAGCGCGTTGATGATTCGGAGGTTGGCTGTGTCCTTCGAGCCTGTGCAATTGACCCTTCTGGTGAAGCACAGCGTGCACAGAACTAGCCTCACCCTTTAAACCAAAAGTTCATCTGCTGAGGCTTAGCAAGCTCGGATGGTGGCTGCGAGGTCCTCGGGTCGTGGTTTGAGTTTCCTTCTCTAGACCAAGGATGCTCATTAGGTAGCTCGGGAGCTACTAGTAGATCTTCGGCCCTCTTCCAGGTGATCTTCGGGCCTCACCAGCCAGATGAGGCGATCCTGCCATGTGCGTGCACACCCTGCATGCATGCGCGCTTCTGCTGCTGGCTTCCGCTCTCACGGTGCTTCTTTTGCCTGCGGGGCATTGCAGGAAGAAGGAAGCACGAGGCGGGGCCTCTGGAGGGAGCGCCCTGCCCCTCTCTCATCCAGAAGCAGCTGTGCAGCCTCTGTTGCCGGCGAGACAGGCATGGCGGAGCGCTCCCTCTGGATGCCACGCCTCGTGCGTTCTCCTTCCTGCAATGCCCCGCAGGCGGAAGAAGTGCTGCGCGGGCAGAAAACAGCAGTAAGAGCATGCGTGGTGGCAAGAGCGTGCGGCGGCGGGAGCGCTTGGGAGCGCACGGCGGTGGGGGCAGGTAGGACTTGGTTGCTTTAAGAGTAGCTCACATGCTGAAAAAGTGTGAGCACCCCTGCTCTAGATGGTTGACCTTACAGGGTTAGATGAGCACCATCTGCCCGGGTTTGAATTTAGAGTTTTCCTTCTCCTAGGATGGTTGCCAAAAGGCTAGACAGCCCAAACTGTCCACTGACGCTCTTTGTCAGACCCTTCGGTTGTGACCTGCCTGGCATGGGAGGCCCTACCAGTGGCTATTATGCCACCGCCAGCATAGCTCACAACTTCATTAGGGTACGCAAGCCTCTCCCCCACAACAAGGGGGCGCTAACGGAGAGGCAATCCAAAAATAGCGGTACAATGAATACATGATATAGAGGCTCAGAAAGATATTGCTACCCTCAGTAAAGCTGGCTCACTGAAATGGCTATGTCGCTTCAAACACACTTTTCAAACAGCCGAATACCTATAGACAGAAATGCCTAAACATCTCAGGAGGGTATTCACTAGAACTAGATTTGAACAGATGGATACAATGGATAAAACATGGAAGATTTAACCAGGTTCCATATAACGAACGTTTCTGTATCTGTGGGGCGACAGAGGTAGAGGATATTACACATGTACTGTTTTGTTGTATTTTGTACAAGAAAGAGAGAAATGAATACCTTGGACCATTCATTACACAGAAGACTCACTGGGACCCCCATATTAAAACTACATTCTTGTCAGGCCCCAGCCTGGTTCCATAGTTCAGCCAGACCAAAGCCATGTTAATTCCAGGACATCAACCAGGCCTGAGAGCAAACCTCTGCATGAACCTCTGTGTCAATCAGTGGTCAAGGGCAAGCGCAGCCTTTTCTCTTCCCAGGCCGATAAGAAGAGCTGGTACGGCAAAGGCGGGTTGCCTCCCCAGCTCCCAGGTGCAGTTACTAATGAGCAGACATTCCTACCTGTCTTGGAGGACAAGGGGGGGCCAGGCCGACAGACTATCCATGGGAAACAGTTACGACGCAGTGTGCGTCTTCAAGGAAGAAAACCTACTTAAGCTGCTTTTCGTTGGCTCTCGGTATCTCTCGCCAACGTTCAGCTACCTTGCCAAGATCCATGAACTCAAGCCTGGGCCGGTGGGCCTTCAAGTCCTCGTACTCAAGCATTGGCCAAGCCTTTGTTGCCAGAGACTTATCCAGGATTTAGCCCATCAAGGGGCATCAAGACTATTTCTTTATTCATTGGACCTTGTGGTTACTCCTTGGACTTTTGCATTGCAATATTGGATGCTGAGCGCATCACTGGACTATATTTTTACCTCTTTACTTCTTTTCATTTATTCTAAATAAAGCATTTAATCACGGCTGGTCTAAAGTGGTTTACTGAGGGATCCTTCAGGTCTAAGGTGCAACAATTCTTAATGGCTGACCAGAATGCTAAGATAACACACCAAACAGCCCTTTTGCTACATAAAGCAATGCAGCGGAGAACTGCGTATTTGGAGGCGATTGGGGCAAACTGTAGGGGTGACACAGACATCTGAACGGGATTAGGATTGTGCAATAGTGGGTCTATTTTAAACCTTCGTTTCTTAACTTTTGTGATATGTAATTTTACCTTGGCATTTTAATCATGATATTTTTAACTATCATTTAACTTAATCAAGTTTTAATCGTGTTAACAGCTTGTTTATTTTAACTTATGTTATTACTGTATGTGTATGTCAAATGTTTTTGATACGGCCAATGGGCTAATCAATAAAATGTACCATTTGCCAGCCCTTAGCATAGGGAATTTCTTAGTTTACTTAACATCTCTGTTCTTTGAGCCCACTGATTCTATCTTTAGGAGCAGCAAAAAAAAAATTGCTCCACCACTTATAAGATAGGCTTCCATACGATTGGTTACAAAGGATGAATTTTTGTTACATTAGATGCCTTTAAAATGCTTTTTAAACAAAAAAAGTATTGCAAAGGTGTTTTTTTTAAAAGAGAGAGAGAGATAACAGAAAAAGAAAGAGGGGAGGGGGAAGGAGGAGCCATACTATATAGACAGATCAAGCCCTGCCTCCTCTCTCCACTTCCCCCTCTCCGCATTAGAACAGAAAAAGAACGGAGAGCATTTCTACCACCAATTCTTATGATGGTGGTGGGACTGAGAGAAGAGCTTCAACTGATGATCTCAGAGCCCAAGTCAGCTCATACAGGGAAATATAGTCTTACAGATAGCCTGGATCTCAGCCATGTAGTGCTCTATAAGTCATATCCAGCACTGTGCATTATTCCCAGAAATATATTGCCAGTACAGTAGAGAGAGGAGGCAAGGCTTGATCTGCCTATTAGGCTTGGTTGATCCATAAAAAGTGGTTCTAAAATACAATTGGGGGGGGGGGGGTATTAGTAATAGAAAGACTTACAAAAAAATTCAAAAAATTCTGAAATGTAACATAATTAATAACGACATTCGTTATTAGTTCTTATTCAGCGCATGCTTATTCCATGGTTTTGGCCTACAACTCCCAGAAATCCGAGCAGCTAGTAAACTGGCTGGGATTTCTGGGAGTTGTAGGCCAAAACTGGAATAAACCACACTGAATTCTAGATGGGACTCCAAATAAGAAGGAGTGAAGGAGGGAGGGGGGGTATTCTATTCTTGGAAGCAGCAAAAAGGAGGAGGAAGAGGCTAGTGCAATCACAATGTACCAGCAGGTGTGAGGGGAAAGCAAGCAAGTCTACAGGGGTGGTCTCCACAAGTGTAGTAGTCTATCCACTCATAATATCAGGTAATCTTTGCAGGAATAGGGGTCAGTTACTTGTAATCCACAATTACATGTGTTGTAATCCACTCAGGAGTGATCTTAATAGCCGCGCTGAGGAAAAACCGGAAGAAGCCCAGGCTGCAGCGCTGACTGGGGAGAGAATGCCATCAGGCCAGCTGAGCCAGCAGATTAACAAGGGTAGTTCCCGCAAAGGAAGTAGACAAGCAGTTAATGCATCACCCCAAGCTGATTGTGGAACGCTCTGCTGGTCTACTTCCTTGCGGGAACCACCCTTGTTGATCTGCTGGCTCAGCTGGCCTGATTGATGGCATTCTCTCCCAGCCAGCACTGCAGCCTAAACTTTTCCAGGGTAACTTACACAGTACACACACACACCAGAGAGTCCTGTCCCTGCCTTCTTTCTGGTCGGGAGAAGCAGGGGGAAGTATGCTAAAGCATTGCCAAAACTGCAGGCATGAGGAATAGATGGCAGAGGCAATGGATCAAGCCAGTCCCTCTGCCATCCATTCCTCATGTCTGCGGTTTTGGCAAACCTTGAGCATGCTTCCCCCTGCTTCCCCCAACCAGACAGAAGGTAGGGACAGGACTCTCTGGTGTGTGTACTGTGTAAGTCACCCCGAAAAGCAATTTTGGAGGACATAGATATTTCTGTTAGAAGAATCTCTACTGAGAGGGGAAGATATGATCTAATTACAATAATTAAGAAAAATGGCGACCCCCAGGTTCGGTAAGAAAATTATACTTCCGGGTTGGAGCATGTGGTTCAAAAAACAATTAAATTAGCTTTTTATACGAATTTAATCCGATTTCAAATAATTTTTAAACCACAGAGACCAACCCTACTGCCTATGTAGTATATATAGGCAAATATTTGGATTTAAAACCAACAACAATCAGAAGAGACAGGAAAACTCTACTGTATTGCTTGTCCCTCCTCCTCCTGTTTGGGAAAAATGCATCATTACAAAATAAACCATTTGAGATCCTTTTTTCTTTGTTCAATGTTCCCAAAATAATCTTATTTTTTATTTAATAGAAATTTACATGATAAAAATCTGCTGTAACTTATCTCTTGGAATAGTGGAATTCTATTCACTATTCATGTTGCATTATCAGGAGGCAAATTGTACATTACGAATACACAAAGTATAAGTATCCTTTCCAAGTATGATGCCTCAATGTCATTACTTGCTTAAACGTAGCTTTGGAGACTGGAGATGTTGTGAGAGAGCATGGCAACTGTTAAGTGGGATGGGGCTGTGAAATGCCTCTTCTTGCGTCACCACCATAGTTCAGTATTTATAAAGCCTTGAGTTGGTCTGAATTTTCATTTTTCCCTAGGCTCGTATACCTGTCCTTCTGAGATATTGCAGTTTTCTAGCCTGGGGACTAGGGATGTAAATCTTTGCTCATTTCACTTTTGCTGGCAAGAATGAGTCTCTCTGCAAGAATAAAGTTTCTCACTGCTAAGCAAGGCTATGCCATTTTTTGATTTTGGGGGGAAAGGTGGCTAGCTCCCCAGTTCTCTCAGCCTAGGAAAGCAATCCGCGTTAGTTTTAATGCGGATTGCTTCCCTGGGCCGAGAGAACTGGGGGAAAGCTGGCTTTCGCTCCAGTTCTCAGGCCCAGGGAAGTGATCTGTGTTAGTAGAAGATGGTGGAGGTGATCGTGGGAACCGGAGCCCCAAAGGGAAGAAGGGTCACCCACACCTCCCTTCCTTGGCATCCACACCTGCCGCGAGGAGTCTTCCCAGGGGGTTAAAAGAGGCTATGGTAAAACCGCTGCTGAAGAAGCCGAACCTAGATCCTTCGGCTCCCTCCAATTACAGGCCTGTTTCCAACTTGCCTTTTCTGGGCAAAGTAATTGAGAGGGCAGCAGCGAAGCAGCTGCAGCGGTTCCTAGACGACACAGCTGGACTTGATCCCTTCCAGTCCGGCTTCCGTATTGGGCATGGGACGGAGACCGTGCTTGTCGCCATTACAGACCAACTTCGCCGCCAGCTGGACCAGGGTGGATCAGCACTGCTTGTCTTGTTAGATCTGACAGCAGCGTTTGACACTGTAGACCACGCACTATTGACCCACCGTTTAGCTGCTTCCGGGGTTGGGGGGACTGCTCTTAAATGGGTGGCCTCCTTCCTCCGGGACCGGGGACAACGTGTGGAGGGGGGCGGGGAGGTCTCCGGGAGACGCCCACTTGATTGTGGGGTCCCCCAGGGGGCCATCATCTCCCCCTTATTATTCAATGTTTATATGCGCCCCCTGGCCCAGCTGGCCCGTGACTTTGGTCTGGAGTGCCATCAGTACGCTGATGACACCCAGCTCCTGCTGAGAATGGACGGCAGGCCGGACTCCATCCCCGATTGTTTCCATCTATGCCTCGAAGCCGTGACTGGTTGGCTGCGTGCCAGCCGGCTGAAGGTGAATCCATCAAAGACGGAGATCCTGTGGCCCGGTCGGCCTGGACTGGGTGGGTGCCGGTTGCCTACCCTGGACGGCGAGCGGCTTAACCCATCGCCGTCAGTTAAGAGCTTGGGAGTTGTGTTGGACTCCTCGCTGACCATGGAGGCCCAGGTCTCTGTGGTCAGCAGGACGTCATTTTATCACCTCCGACAGGCTAGGCGACTGGCACCCTACCTGTCCAGGGACGACCTGGCCACGGTAATCAAGCGACGGTCATCTCGAGACTAGACTACTGTAATGGCCTCTACGTTGGCCTTCCCCTGTCGACAATCCGAAACTCAAGCTAGTGCAGAATGCCGCGGCTCGCTTGCTAGCAGGAGTGCCGGCAAGAGAGCACATCACACCTATTCTCCGGCAACTGCACTGGCTTCCTATTGAGTACCGGATTGCCTTCAAGGTGTTGGTTTTGACCTTTAAGGCCCTGCACGGCCTAGGGCCTGCATACCTGAAGGACCGCCTTACCCCGTACGTTCCCCCGAGATCACTGCGCTCAGATGAGCAGAATCTGTTGACAATTCCATCAGTCCGCTCCTGCCACCTGTCAACGACTCGACAAAGGTCTTTCTCCGTGGCAGCACCAGTACTCTGGAACGCCCTCCCGGACAGTACCCGAGCCATCTCGGAATTGGGCCCGTTCCGGAGGGCGTGTAAGACGGCCCTTTTCGGGCTGGTCTTTAATTAGGCATACTGGACCAAAACCTTGATTTATGTCCTCTGAATCTGTGCTCTGACAATGTACCTGGTTTTAAATGTGGTTTTATGTTGTATGCTTTTATTGATTGTAGGGCCGCATGCTGACATGTAGCAACATGCCGCCCATGTATTTTTCTTTGCTGTGATCCGCCCCGAGCCTGCTGGGAGGAGCGGAATACAAAAGTGAAATAATAATAATAATAATAATAATAATAATAATCTGTGTCCCTGGGAGGCAGCCTTGTGGCAGAGTCCTCACGATTCCCCCTTTGATGTGAGAATCCAGGCAGGCTTCCACAGCATGATCTCTCCATCGGAGCCAAGACGGATGGTGACCGTGGCAGCCAGTTGAAAGGCAGCCATAGTCCCCCGGGCAGAGTCCTGCCTATCCCACAGCTCCACTTCCCAGCCCCTGAGAGTGGCTTTCCTCCACATCTGAGAATGGAACCAGCAGTCAGAGAGGGAGCTGGCGGTGAGTCTGACATTTTTTCGTTTGACGCTAGTTTGACGCCGATTTCTTTCCGAAAATGGCAGCTGCAGCTTCAAATTAGCAACTTCTCTTCCGGGTTGCTCACATTGCTTCAAAACTGTTGTTCAAAAAAAGGGGTTGTGCAAAGTATAAATCGCAGCAGAGAAGCAGTTCAAAAGAGTTTACAGCAAATGTGGCATATGAGGACTCAAACTGGAAATAAAACATCTGAGCAAGCATGCCATGTTATTAAAGTATTTCTACTTTATTGTAGAAAAGCAACAGAAAGGCAGTAATACACATGCAACAGCATGTTTAACAAGTTAGAACAGGAGAAAACATACCATGAGGCACACAAAATGGAGGCATACAGCAGAAGACTAACAGCTACTCTAAACTCCTCTCTTCCTCATCGCTGTGATTGGAAGAGAGAGAGGAGCCAATAGGCAGAGCCTAGTAACAGTGATTATTTCTTCCAACTATATTACTAACTCTACCACTAGATGGCTCTCATGAGAGAGGAAATCTGCTCACTTGCATCCACTCTCATGAGACACAAATCACATTCATCTAGACATATTGAACTACAGCATTTTGCCATTAATTTCAACAAAGACCGCTTCAAAAGTGATTTTAATACGAATTCATTCCGATTTCAGAAGCATTCCAACGAACCTAACCAGGCCTACTTGCTATCTATCTATCTATTCATGACCTTGTTACATTATACATGCACAATCTTTATTTAAATCATTAGGATGTGTGCATCTGTTTATATATAAAATCGGATTGAAAGGTATGTCCTAGGCATGAGAAAAAAGTTATGAAAATGATTCGTTTCGTAAGAAATTCGTAAGAAATGCTACTTTCGAGTATTTCCGCACCTGGAACGCCAACCAGGAAGTGGACTTTCTTTTTTCGAACTTCGAGGGCCAGGATTTTCTTAAGTGTCGTTATTAGGTCGTGGGGGGGCATAAGGGGGCACCCTCCTTCTCTCTCACCACCCTCCCCGCCTCCCTTGCCAATAAGTATTATGGCAAGGCAAGCCCTAAACTCGCTCCTTCTTTCAAGGAAGGGAAGCCTGAAAAAATGTAAACAGAGAGGATTACTCAAGTAAATCTGCAAAGGAGGGCACTTTGGATGAAGGGCCCTCCTTTGTGGATTTACTTGAGTAAACCTCTCTGTTTACATTTTTCCAGGCTTCCCTGCCTCTCCTGCCTGCCAGGATCTAAAGCATCAAAGAGTATTGGGGTGAGAAACCAACCTAATGTATAATAGAATGAATGCTACTGTAAGTGCCTATTATTATAAGTAATCCAACTGGTCATACCATTCCATGCACATGCAATAATACAGCAGTAATAACAATAACAAGAGGTAAAAATTCAAACCGAAGTATTCTGACTGGTCTCTCTCATGCGGTGCAAACGGGCTCTTCTCTTATTAGCCCGGGAAATTAGCCCGGAAAAGCCAGCGTTTGCTGCTTGGACACACATACATATTCTTTGGGGGGGATTTGCTGCAGAATCCGGGCTCATAGAGAAGATTCTGCAGCAAATCCCCCCCAAAGAATATGTATGTGTGTGCACCCAAGCAGAAAACGCTGGCTTTTCCCGGGCTAATTTCCCGGGCTCACAGAGAAGAGCCCGTTTGCACCGCATGAGGCAGGGACCAGTCAGAATACTTCGGTTTGAATTTTACCTCTTCTTATACCCATTTTTATTACTGCTGTATTATTGCATGTGCATAGAATGTAGGTATATGACCAGCCTGGGCAAACTTGGGCCCACCCTCCCTCGGGATCGAGGTGAGAGAGAGGCAGCGAGGAGCCAGGGGGCTCCTCCTCCTTTCTTTGCTGCTTCCAAGAATAGAATACCCCCTCCCTCCCTCCTTCCCTCCTCCCTTCCTATTTGGAGAGTCCCATCTAGAATTCAGTGTGATTTATTCAAGATTGGGCCTACAACTCCCAGAAATCCCAGCCAATTTACAGCTGTTAGGATTTCTGGGAGTTGTAGGCCAAAACCATCTGGAATGCGCATGCGCTGGCATACGAACTACTAACGAATTTCGTTATTAATTAAGTTACATTTTTGGAAATTTCTTTGTAAGTCTTCCTATTAGTAATACCCCCCATTAGATTTTCGATTTGCTATTTTTGGGTTCTAAACCATGCCTAGTATGTACCACAAAGAACCTAAATCTATTTGGTTGAATTTGGTAGACATTGCCTGAGTCCTATTGGTTTGCCACAATTGGAATAGAAAAAGGGAATCAATTGTTAAATTGTGAGTGAACAGATAGACAAATCTCATTGATTCAGTTAATGTACTCTAGATCAGTGATTTTCAACCTTTTTTGAGCCGCGGCATATTTTTTACATTTACAAAATCCTGGGGCACACCACCAACCGAAATGACACAAAATGACACTCTAACACAGTAATACATATAGTTAATATGTTTTAAATGTATTTATATACTCAGTGTGAAACCTGGGCCTGTTTCGATGAACACAAAATAGATATCCTGGCAGGAATGGTAGAAAGAATGGTGTCATAATGTTGTCCAGGGCCCTGTTCGGCATTTGCATTTTCCCTTCTCAAAAACTTCTCCATCACCGTCACTCGTTTGTCTTGCTGTGATCCCAAATTGCCACTGTCACTTGACACGCAGCTGCAGCACTAACTCTAACTTTGTTTACTTAGCCACGTCTGAGCGAATCCAAGGTGGCCCGACCATAGCACTCTCATGTCACTTCTTAGGTGACGCGAGAGTGCTATGGTTCCATTTCTTAAAGGGACAGATGCACCTTATCTGTATACCTTTATAAAACGGAATGTTTGTATGTGTGTATGCGGAGGGCGGGAGGGCAGAAGGGTGGAAGCAGCCACTTTCACAGGCCAGGGCGGATATGTGGCAGCCACTTTCACAGGCCAGGGTGGATATGTGGCAGCCACTTTCACAGGCCAGGGCGGATATGTGGCAGCCACTTTCACAGGCCACAGCGACCAGCGCGGGTGATGGACCTGCACCAAACTTGGTACACATAACCCCCCTAACCCCCTTTACGTCCTGGCGCGGGTCGGGGACATGACCCACGGATTATGGGATTTGTAGTACTTTCCAACACTTTGGTTCCCACAGACCACTGAGGCCACCAAAAGGACCAATACAGACCACACTCAGCACACACAGCCCCCATGACCCACTCTACGTCCTGGTGCAGTTCGGAGGAGGGTGGACCATGGATGATGGGACTTGAAGTACCTCTACTCACTTCCCAAGTCTGCTGCGACCCTCATCCAATTACCGATTGAGACCAAACTTGGCACACATAACCCCCATGACTGCCTTCACGTCCTGGTGAGGTTCGGGGGAGGACTGACAATGGATGATGGAATTTGTAGTATTTTCACACCCCTCTGTTCCCACAGACCACTGTGGCCCCCAAAAACACCGAGAAAGTCCACACTTGGCACACAGAGCCCCAGTGACCCACTCTACATCCTACCGAAGTTTGGAGGGGGAGAGAACATGGATGATGGGACTTGCAGTACCTTCCCTCACTTCCCAATCCTGCTACAAACCTAATCCAATGACTGATCAACACCAAATCTGGCACACAGAGCCCTCATGACCCACTCTACAGCCTGGTGCAGTTTACTGTGAGATGGACCACGGATGATGGGACTTGAAGTACCTTCACTCACTTCCGAAAAAGAATGCATCCCTCATCCATTCACCAATACAGACCAAACTTAGCACACAGAGCCCCCATGACCCAATCTACATCCTACTACACTTTGGGGGGGGGGGGGACAGAGATGATGGGACTTGCAATACCTTCAGTAATTTCATGATACCACTGCAACTCCCAATAATGATGGATCAAGACCAAACTTGGCACACAGAGCCCCCATGACCCACTCTACATCCTGCTGCGCTTCACAAATAATCCGGGCAGGGCCGGGTCCCCAAGCTAGTAGTTTATATATGAATGAAGTTCGAAAATAATTTTCCACGGCACACCTGATGATCTTTCATGGCACACTAGTGTTCTATGGAATTCGCTGCCACCTTATATGAGAGCTATGCGTGACCTGCATTCCTTTGTCCAATCACTTAAAACATGGCTCTTTGGTAGAGCATTTAACCTGTAATCTATTTTAAATCGCCACTTGTGTAGTTTATTTTGTTTTACCTGTTTATGTAAGTTGCCCAGAGCACTTCGGTGAAGGGCGACTAATGAAAAAATAAAATGAATGAATGAATGAATGAATGAATCTGAGCCAAGTTTTCTAGCATGTTAGGGACCCAACTGAATCATACATTGGCACAGAGTCCTACTGTCTAGATCAGTGTTTCCCAACCAGTGTGCTGTGGCACACTAGTGTGCCATGAGCGATCATCAGGTGTGCTGTGGGAAATTGGAACCTCCAATACCCTTACTTATTAAAGGAGCACTGCTACATCACAGTACACAATGCACAATTAATCATACATAATCATATGCAAAAAATACATTCAAAGTACCCGATCCTGCTGGAGAAAATCAAAAGTCTTACATAAGGTAGTTCAGCGTGGTTGCCACAGAGAGCGGAGGAGTTGCGAACCAGGAAGTAGCGAGTTCACGGAGCGCTCCTCTACGGAAAACCCGTGAAATTTGATGAAATCACGGAAGTGAGTGCAAAAAACTAAGTGTATCCTCACGATGTTATCCAATGTCAGTTCCGGGATCCGCACAATAACACAGTCAGTTTGCGGACATTTAAAGAAGCAGCACCATAATCATAGCGACAAGGTAGAAAATCACATAGATAATCACATATATTCAAACCGCCAGAGGCTAAAGATAGATGTGGCAATGGAATCAAAAGCTGGCATGGGCAAACTTGGACCTTCCGGGTGTTTTGGGCTCCAACTCCCACCATTCCTAGCAGCCTCAGGCCCTTTTCCTCCCCCCCCCCCCCCCCATAGCCACTTAAGCAGGAAAGGGCCTCAGGCTGTCGGGAATGGTGGGTGTTGAAGTCCAAAGCACCCAGAGGACCGAAGTTTTCCCATGACTGACAGTTGTTGAGCAAGACCTTCGTGTGTGTCTTTCTGCCATTCCTGCCAGGATACAGGCCCGGATTACTCATAAGGCCACCCGAGGCACTTGCCTCGGGCGGCAGATTTTGGGGGCAGCATTTCCAGGCCTGAAGGAAGGGGTGAGGGAAAGACCCACGCGCCCCCCCCGCCCCGCCCGCGCGCGCGCGCCTCCCTTCCCTCAGTGAAGGAAGGAGGGGCGCCGGTGCGGCGCGGGCGGCGGGCGGGGGAAGCCGCGAGTCTCCCAGGGGCGGGACCCCGGAGGCACCCTCTCCCTCACGCCGGCAGCGGCCGCCCCTCCTCTCTTCAGTGAGAGAGGCCGCCGCCGCGCCCCAGGACGTACCCTCCCCCACCGCCTCCTTGCTTGCATGGGAGGCGGCGGGCCGGAGGAAGGCACGCCCGTCGCCCCAGGAGCAGCGCGGCGGCAGCGAGGCCCCTCCCGGCTCCCTCTCGCGCGCGCCGGCCGAGCTCCGCCCCTCCTCCCTTCAGTGAAGGGAGGAGGGGTGGACCAGCCCGTGCGAGAGAAAAGGAGCCGGAAGAAGACCCGCCGCTGCGCCTGTGCTGCCGCCGCCGCTGCCGCACCGCTGCCGCCAAGCCGCCCCTGAGGCGACGGGCGTGCCCTCCCCCCCTGCCTCTTCGCTGCACGGAAGGCAGCGGGGGCACATACGCCGCCCCAGGGGGCGGCGCTGCACGACAGCGGCGAGGCCTCTCCCAGCCCCTTTCCCTCACGCTGGCTCTGCCCCCGCAGAGGGCCACGCCCCTCAGCGGCCGCAGCCAGGCCCCTGAGGGGTGGGATTTAGAGAGTTGCCTAGGGCGGCAGAAGCCCTTAATCCGGCCCTGCCAGGATATCTATGTTGTGTTCATCGAAACAGGCCCAGGTTTCACACTGAGTGTATAAATACATTAAAAACATATTAACTATATGTATTACTGTGTTAGAATGTCATTTTGGTTGGTGGTATGCCCCAGGATTTTGTAAATGTAAAAAATGGCTCAAAAGAGGTTGAAAAACTCTGGTCTAGGTTACAGAAACAGCAGAGGCTGAAAGTGATATTCATGCTTGCAATTTCAAGTTATGCACTTGAATCTTTCAGCAGACTTTCAAAGTTTAGGTCAGCAGAGATACGCATCCAGAAAATGCTTGGTGACTATCTCGCCTAAGCCAATCGGGTCTTTATCAGCAGTCTGCAAGAATAGTCCAGAAATCTTCAACAAACAGATTTCTTCTGAGAGGTCTTCTATTTTTACCTCTTTGCTTCTGGTTGGAGGAATGATGAAGTACTTTCCAAAGCTTTGATTCAGAAATAGGGACAGAAAGGGGGTGCTTATCTCAGCTCTGCGTGATCTTCAGTTAAACCATTTCATCAAAATTAAGGTTGAAGTTCAACTTCTGTCAGATTTTCACATTTGTGCATGCCTTGAACAGGAAAGTAGGAGAATTGATACTACAGTGCCCAACACACTACTATGCCATTCCTTATATCAGTGAGCAATGATTTGGAAACAGGCACAAAAGGTTGATAAAGGTTGATATAATCATTATTGTTACTTTTAACCCTTTTGTATTTTTTTAATCTTGATATAAAATTATCTAAACCAAACTGGCATAAGTAGGATTGTCTAGCCCTTCCTCCTTCCCTCATAGCATTGATACCTTGCCCTACAACAGAAAAGATATCAAGACTGCTTATGTATCTATCAAGAAGAAGAGGAGGGAAAGACGAACATGTGGGATTCGCCAAAAAGGAAGGCTTTTGGAAGACCCTTTTGAAAAGCCAAAGGAAACAAATAACGAAAGCCTACCTAAAACTACTGGAATGGTCCACAGAGACCGAGGTGGTGAAGACCTGTATGGTCAAATGGGCTAAGAATATTGGTCGACCGATCACATTACATGAATGGGAAAAAGTCTGGAGAAAGAAATTAAAATATACCTATGCGATGGACCTTAAGGAAAACTGGTATAAGTTGTTTTTTCGCTGGTACATGACGCCACATAAATTGGGCTTAATGTATAAAGACACACAGAATAAATGCTGGAAATGCGGCAATCAAACCGGCACTTTCTTTTACATGTGGTGGACTTGTAGGGACGCAGTGAAGTACTGGAAATCAATTCACGACACCACCCAGAAAATTCTCCACACCACCATAGAGTTAAAACCAGAGACTTACCTACTAGGCCTGACGACTGAGGAAGAATTTCCAGATGAAAATATAGAAACGTAATTCATCTGCATGTCCACAGCGGCAAGAATAGTGTTTGCAAGTAAGTGGAAAGCGAAGGGACACCAAGCACGGGAGAGTGGGTGAATAAAATCGGGGACGTAATGGACATGGACAAACTCACTTTTTTTCTGAACGAGGCAGAGGGCAAATCGCTAAAAAGGACCAACTGGTCATTAGTCAAGGACCATATAAAAAACTTGTGGAAAACCTTAGAGGGTAAATAAACTCTTTACCAATTGAAACGGAGAGGGTTGTTAACCAAGTTTAGGAAGAGTATGCAACTTTTAACTGTTGTTTACTATGTATTGTGTGGCATCGAATTGTTGCCGTCTGTTAGGCCGCACTGAGTCCCCCCTCGGGGGTTGAGAAGTAGCGGGGTATAAACACTGGAAAGAAAGAAAGAAAGAAAGAAATAAAGCAGTGGTTCTCAACCTTCCTAATGCTGTGACCCTTAATACAGTTCCTCATGTTGTAGTGACCCCCAATCATATAATTATTTCAATGCAACTGTGATTTTGCTATTGTTATGAAGCGTAATGTAAATATATCTGATATGCAGGATGTATTTTCATTCACTGGACCAGATTTGGCACATATACCCAATATGTCCAAATTTGAATACTGGTGGGATTGGAGGGAGAGATTGTCATTTGGGAGTTGTAGTTGCTGGGATTTATAGTTCACCTACAATCAAAGAGCATTCTGAACCCCACCAATGGAGGAATTGAACCAAACTTGGGACACAGAATTCCCATGACCAACAGAAAATACTGGAAGTGTTTGGTGGGCATTGACCTTAAGTTTTGGAGTTGTCGTTCACCTACATCCCGAGAGCACTGTCAACTCAAATGAAAGATGTAAAAGGACCAAACTTGGCATGAATACTCAATATGCCCAAATGTGAACACTGGTGGAGTTTGGGAAAAATAAACTTGACATTTGGGAGTTGTAGTTGCTGGCATTTATAGTTCACCTACAATCAAAGAGCCTTTTGAACTCCACCAAAGATAGAATTGGACCAAACTTCCCACACATACCCCATGATCGACAGAAAATGCTGTGTTTTGTGATGATCTTTGGCGACCCCTCTGACACCCCTCCAGGGGTCCCGACCCCCAGGTTGAGAAACACTGAAATAAAGGGAGAACCTATGTACATGCTACTTCAAGTAGCAATAGGAGAAGACAGAAGAAGGAAGTCTACAGAACTCACCCCCTCCTTCATACCTTTCCTCAACACCCATCTCCCCCCCCTCATTCCTACCCAGATACCCTCTCTACCCTATGCCTATTTGGACACCCCCTCTCCTCCCCTTCCCACCCCCCGCACACCCTCCAAGGTTCCCTGATCATCCCCACCCCTCCCTCCTTTTTTCCTAACTTTCAGTATCATTGTATTTGAAAACCTCAATAAAAATTATTTAACAAAAAAAAGAAGAAGAAGAGGGGGAGGAAGACAGCTCCCCTCAGGCTTACGATCTCAACAACTAATGAACATCATCACCACCACTATCATTTATTTATATAGCCAACCAAGTGTATTTTACAACAGTAAAGTGTTTTACATTAAAACAAGCAAAAACAATGGGTCCTGCCAGAGGCATACAATCTTGAAATATGTGTTTGCACACATGCACCAAGAAAGGGAAGAGGCATAAAAACCACAAAACTTTCTAATGAACCAAATTGTATATCCCCCACCAAAAGATACAATGGATTACCCCCTTAGTCAAAGCTATGCCTTGAGATTTCAATCTCTTCTTATGAACTATCGAGGAATTTAAGATTGGCTGGAGAGGCCCTGCTCTCAATTCCGCCTTCATCACAAGTGCGCCTGGCAGGGACGAAAAACAGGGCCTTCTCAGTAGTGGCCCCTCGGCTGTGGAACTCCCTCCCTAGAGATATTAGATCAGACCCCTCCCTCCTGTCCTTCCAAAAAAGAGTAAAAACTTGGCTTTTTGAACAAGTGTTTGGAAGTGCAGCGGAATAGGTAATTATGAAATAGGAAGAACGAACATGGAATGACTGGATGCTGCTGCTGGATAATGATTTTAACAGGACATCAGTGATTATATGTTTTTAAATGGCTTATATATACTTTTTAAATATGGAGTCAAATGTTTTTAACTGTATTTTTATAAATATACGGCACTAAAATTGCTATTTCCGTGAGCTGCCTTGAGTCGCCGCAAGGCTGAGAAAGGCAGGCTACAAATGCCATAAATAAATTAATAAATAATTTAAAATATTTATTTATTTATTTTTTGATTTTATACACCGCCACTCTGAAAGGCTTGGAGCAGTTTACAAATAGAATAACACAATTCACACTAAAATAATAAAACCAGCATTAAAACATTCAAATACAATAACCTAGGTCAAAGGCTAGCCCAAAAGGTGGGTCTTACAAGCCCTCCGAAAAGTTTTTAGATCCCGCAATGCCCGGGCTTCGGCAGGTAGAGCATTCCAGAGTGATGGAGCTACAATTGAAAAGGCTCTGCGCCTAGTAGCTGTTAGGCGATAGGTCTTGAAATTGGGGATTTCAAGCAGATTTTGGTCCTCGGAACGGAGTGATCTCTGGGTTTGGTAGGGGGAGAGACGGTCCCTCAAGTACACTGGCCCTGGACCATACAAGGCCTTGAAGGTAAGTACCATCACTTTGAAGGTGATTCGGTGCTCAATCGTAAGCCCAGGTCTCCGTGGTCAGCAGGACGTCATTCTATCACCTCCGACAGGCTAGGCGACTGGCACCCTACCTGTCCAGGGACGACCTGGCCACGGTAATCCAAGCGACGGTCATCTCGAGATTAGACTACTGTAATGGCCTCTACGTTGGCCTTCCCTTGTCGACAATCCGGAAACTCAAGCTAGTGCAGAATGCCACCGCTCGCTTGCTGGCAGGAGTGCCGGTGAGGGAGCATATCACACCTATTCTCCGGCAACTGCACTGGCTTCCTATCGAGTACCGGATTGCCTTCAAGGTGTTGGTTTTGACCTTTAAGGCCTTACACGGCCTAGGACCTGCGTACCTGAAGGACCGCCTTACCCCGTACTTGCCCCCGAGATCACTGCGCTCAGATGAGCAAAATCTGTTGTTAATTCCATCAGTCCGCTCCTGCCACCTGTCGACGACTAGACAAAGGTCTTTTTCTGTGGCGGCACCGGTGCTCTGGAACGCCCTCCCGGACAGTACCCGAGCCATCTCGGAACTGGGCCCGTTCCGGAGGGCCTGTAAGACGGCCCTTTTCGGGCTGGCCTTTAATTAGGCACACCGGACTAAGAACTATGATATATGTCCTCTCACCCCATGCTTTGACGATGTAACCTGTTTTAAATGTGGTTTTATGTTTTTATGTTTTTATCAATTGTAGGGTCGCATGTTGACATGTTGCAACATGCCGCCCATGTATTTTGCTGTGATCCGCCCCGAGCCTGCTGGGAGGAGCGGAATACAAAAGTGAACAATAAATAAATAAAATAAATAAATAAGCCAGTGCAGTTGCTGCAAGATTGGAGTTATATGACATCTCGCCGGCGAGAAGTCTAGCCACCGCATTCTGCACCAGCTTTAGCTTCCAAATCACCGCCAAAGGTAGGACAATGTAAAGGGCGTTACAGTAGTCTAATCTTGAGATGACCGTAGCTTGGATCACCATAGCCAGGTCATTCCTAGACAGGTAGGGAGCCAGTCGCCTAGCTTGGTGGAAATGGAAAAATGCAGTTCTGCTCACAGTAGAGATCTGAGCCTCCATTGCCAGCAGAGGGTCCAGAAGGACTCCCAAGCTTTTTACTAATGATGACGGACGTAATGCCTCACCATCTAGTATAGGTAACTGAACATCCCCGCTGCCTGGACGACCCATCCATAGGATCTCCATCTTCGCTGGATTCACCCTCAATCTGCTGGCACGCAGCCATCCAGTCACGGCCTCAAGGCATAGATTGAAATTATTGGGTATGGAATCGGGCCGGCCCTCCAACCTCAGAACGAGCTGAGTGTCATCAGCATATTGGTAACACTCAAGCCCGAAGCCTCACACCAGCTGAGCAAGTGGTCGCATATAGATGTTAAATAATAAAGGGGAGAGGATGGCCCCCTGGGGGACCCCGCACAAAAGGCAGGAACTCCCGGAGACCAACCCTCCCCACTCCACTAGCTAACCCCAATTGTGGAGAAAAGAGATAGAATCTTAAATGTTGATGCCCAAAAACTCCAATCAGTAACATCTTGTACACAGTGAAATCAAGACAGCAGCAACAAAATGATTATGATGGTGACTGATGACGAAGCTCTCTAAGTGCATCTTCTACACCACTTTAACCATCATTTCTCAATGCTATGAAATCTTGGCGTTTGTATGGTGATTTTTGAGGCACCAGAACTCTTTGGAAAAGAGTACTGAAGACTTTAAACAACTGCAACTTCCATAATTCTATAACATTGAACCATAGCAGTGAAAATGGTGTCAAACTGCATTAATTCTACAGTATGGGTGCACCCTCAGTCTCCAAACATCTATTAATCCCCCCCCCCTATATGCAGGCTATTTTTCAAGGAAACCATATCACACCGGAAATAATGCAGTTGTCTCCCATCCCTATTTCATTTCTGTTTTGTTTACTGCATGTTTGAAGTCATGATGACTTTGGCCCTCTCGCATCTCAAGGGAGATGAAGCTTACATTGACTGTATTATCTCCTTAAATCTCTTGAAAGACACCTCAAAATACAATTGGGTGTCACAGACACAGCATGACATAAAGGTGATGCTGGAGATGAAGAAGAGGAAGAGAGGAGGAGGAGAAGAAAAAGCAGCCTAGACTGACAAATGGCATGGAATTAATCAGAGCTCTCAATAAAGTTTGTAAGCGAGAGAGGAAATGAAACACAGAATCCGTCAATGTGAGGAGGCCTGAGCCGAATCTGAGCTCACCAGCCATATTGGCAGGTGAGACGTAAGCAAATAAATTAGAAAAGCAACTCATGCATGAAGCTGAGTGAAGATGCACAGGAGGAGATCCAGCTCTTTAGTTTTGCTTAGCAGTTCCTTATTTCAATGTCAAGGATCCACCCAAAGCTCATTAAAAAATAGACTACACTGTCAGAATCCTTTAACCAGAATAGCTACTTGTCATGTGAGCTGAAGAATCCTAGGAATTATGGTAGTAGGGTTGCCACTTTTTGATATAAGAAATAAGGGACATTTACCTAAAAATACGGGATTTTTCACAAAAATAAGGGACGCTTCATAAAAACTTGAAAATCAAACATTAGGCCAGTGTTTCCCAACCTTTTTTGAGCCGCGGCACACTTTTTACATTTGCTAAATCCTGGGGCACACCACCAACCAAAATGACACAAAATGACACTCTAACACGGTGATACATATAGTTAATATGTTTTAAAATGTATTTATACACTCAGTGTGAAACCTGGGTCTGTTTCGATGAACACAGCATAGATATCCTGGCAGGAATGGCAGAAAGACACAAACTTCCCACACAGAACTCCCATAACCAAGAGAAAATGCTATAAGAGTTTGGTGAGCATTGACCTTGAGTTTTGGAGTTGTAGTTCACCGATATCCAGAGAGCACTCAAACAATGTTGGATCAGGACCAAACTTGGCATGAATACTCAATATGCCCAAATACGAATGCAGATGGAGTTCAGGGGAAATAGACCTTGACATTTGGGAGTTGTAGTTGCTGGGATTTATAGTTCCCCTACAATCAAAGAGCATTCTGAACCCCACCAATAGCACTGGGCCAAGCTTCCCACACAGAACCCCCAGGAGGCAAGAGGAGGTCTCTACTTGGGGAAAGGGGGGCCTGGCCTTCCCAATGCATGGAGAGGGAGAGACCAAGTAGACAACGGGTGGGGAGGAGGGGGTGTTTATCGAGGTAGGTTTCTTAGGGTTTTTATACTTCAACACACTAGACCCCCCCCCCCTTCCTGGAGGTTCCAATTTCCCACGGCACACCTGATGTGTGCCCCGGCACACTGGTTGGGAAACACTGCATTAGGCAATGCTAACTATACTCCTTTTGATGCAACCTTGGCTTTTTCAGCTGCGGCATCACACTGTTGACTGATCTTTAGACTGGGTTCTCACAGAAGCCTCCTTTCGCATGCATTCAGGGCAATATGTCCTCTACTTGGGCCATTCTGCAAGAAGGCACAACCCAAGCCCTCCCGACAGATGCCTGTTTGGCTCAAAAGCCCTCCAGAGACCCCCACCCACCCCTCACCCCCAGTGTGGCAGTGATTTGTGTGCCTGGCAGGGGGTCACCTTCCTTCCTTTCCCAGCGGTCAACAGTGAAAGCAGCCGGTCAAGGTGGGTGAGGGCGTGGCAGACCTGGCTCTGGGTCTCCATGATTAGCAGCTCTATGCGAACCTCCATCTCCCCGTGCCGCACCTGCAGCTCCCTCAGACCGCTCACTGGCAGCGCCATGAAGACCGGCAGGCCCCCTTCTCCCTCTTCCTTTTCCTCCTCCCCCCGGGAGTGAGGACTCTTGGGAAATGGAGTCCCATCCAAAAGGGCCACACGCACCTCTCCATCAAGAGGAGGAGCCTTAGACTACAATTCCCAGCCACGCACGGAGAGGCGAGAGGAAACGGGAGGAGCCAAAAGGGGTAACAGGATGGAGGAGGAGGAGGAGGAAGGAAGTATGTGTGTATATGTACTGGCCCAGCCTCGCCTCCTGCTGCCACCTGTCCCGTCAATACAGAAGTTGAAAATAAGGGACACGAAATTTGGGGCCAAAATAAGGCACGTCCCTTAAAACAAGGGACATATGGCAACCCTATATGGTAGCCATTCTACCCCTTTAGGTCCATGTAGGGCGCTTCTACACAGCCCTAAATCCTATGCTGAAGTGGGTTTAAATAAACCACTTCGTCATGCATTCGTGTCTCCACTCACCCACCCAAACCCCCGGGCTTTCCTGGAAGGGGGTGGTGACTAAATGCTATCCCAATGAAAATTCAGATGGAATGAAGCCACTTAGAAACCCCCCTCCATCTACCCTGTGAATAGGGTTGCCATTTTTTGATATAAGAAATAAGGGACATTTACGGGATTTTTCACAAAAATAAGGGACACTTCATTAAAAACTTGAAGCTCAAACATTAGGTAGAAATAGTTTTATTAACAGAATAAGATAATGATTGAAACTCACAAAAGAAGCTGACTTACACCCTCTTAACAGTACATAGTAGGCATGGATTACAACCTAAAAATCGCGATTCTAAAATCAAATGGGGGGGGGGGGGGGTTTTTGATTAGTAATAAAAAGACTTACAAAAATTTTTCCAAAAAGTTCTAAAATGTAACGTAACTACTAACGAAATTCTAAATTGGTTCTAAAGTCTGAAAAGCAGGGAAACAGGACTGACACTGTTTTAAGCACAGGCAAATCAAGGGGCAACATTTCCCTTGGTTTCCTTGCATATAAAATAGTCAAGGCTTGCTTCTCCAGAGCATTTATTAGAATTTAATAATAAATTCTAATAGTAAGAATGTAGTAAGGGTGATAGTGACCTGGAGGGTATGAGAACGTGCTCTTGGTAAACTAGAACAGGGCTGTCCAACTGGCCTGGGTCGGGTTATATATTAGCAGGAAAGGGGCCGCCCGCACGGCTCCTTTCCTGCTAAGATATAACCCAACCCAGGCTTGGGTCGACTTATATCTTAGCGGGAAAGTGCTGCCGTGCGGGCGGCCCTTTTCCTGCTAAGATATAACCCGACCCAGGCTTGGGTCGGCTTATATCTTAGCGGGGGAAAGGGCTGCCGTGCGGGCAGCCCTTTCCTGCTAAGATATAACCCGACCCAGGCTTGTCGGCTTATATCTTAGCGGGAAAAGGGCTGCCGTGGCGGTGCTTGGTTCCTGCTAAGATATAACCCGACCCAGGCTTGTCGGCTTATATCTTAGCGGGGAAAGGGCTGCCGTGCGGGCGGCCCTTTCCTGCTAAGATATAACCTGACCCAGGCTTGGAATCGGTTTATATCTTAGCGGGGAAAGGGCTGCTGTGCGGGCGGCCCCTTTCCTGCTAAGATATAACCCGACCCAGGCTTGTCGGCTTATATCTTGGCGGGAAAGGGCTGCCGTGCGGGCGGCCCTTTCCTGCTAAGATATAACCCGACAGGCTTGGGTCGGCTTATATCTCAGCAGGGAAAGGGGCTGCCGTGCAGGTGGCCCCTTCCCGCTAAGAAATAACCGGACCCAGGCCTGGGAAACAGGAGGAAACTCGGCCCGGGCTGCTTCCAAAGTGCGCTTTGGAAGCAGCTCGAAGTTTGATTCGGAGGAATTTCCTCCTGTTTCCCAGGCTGTCTCTCAGAAGCGGAGGGAGAGCCTGGAGAACAGGAGGAAATTCCTCCGATTGGGAACTCACAGGGGTTAAGGGAGGCATTGATGCCACCCTTTGCTCCTGCGAGTCCCAATCCAACCCGTGTTCCCCTTAATACGGGTTGGATTCTGACCTGGCAGGGGGAAGGGAGACATCGATGCCACCCTTCCCCCCTGCGAGCTCACAATCCAACCCGTGTTAAGGGGAACACAGGTTGGATTGGGCTTCAGTCGGCTGATATCTTAGCCAACCCAGGCTTGGGTCGGGTTATTTCTTAGCGGGGAAGGGGCCACCCGCACGGCAGATATAAGCCAACCCAGGCTTGGGTCGGGTTATTTCTTAGCGGGGAAGGGGCCGCCCGCACGGCAGCCCTTTCCCCGCTAAGATATAAGCCGACAAGCCTGGGTCGGGTTATTTCTTAGCGGGAAGGGGCCACCCGCACGGCAGCCCTTTCAGGCTCCTTTCCTGCAGTTTAAAGCGCTTTTTCTGAGTCCTCCAGCCGCTCTAGGACTTCCAGTTTCGATCTCTCTATGGTTCTGGCTGGTTTTTCTCTTCCTGGAGGCAAGGCCTTTCAGTTAAAGTAGGCCTCGAGCATGGAAAGGCCCCATCTTAATGTTAGTAATGTCTGGGATTTTGGATTTTGGATTTTGGAGGGGGTAATAGGGATATTCCGAAATATTCGGAATTCTAACGAAATTTTGGGCCCAGGGGTTCGAAAAAGAAAGTCCACTTCCGGGATTGGCCTTGCGATCCGTAAAAACTTGAAAGTCCCATTACATACAAATCACTTACGAATTCTTTTGATTTTCATAACTTTTTTCTCATGCCTAGTACATAGTATGTTTCCGCATGCTTTGTCATGCAGAAAAAAACATTATTAGAACTACCTAATTTTCTCCATCTGTATTTAGTACTTGACTTTGATGACTTTAAAGGCGCACTGTCTAAATAGTAAAATAAAATAAATTTTATAACACAGTACATCTTCCTGATTATTATGTCAATAGTTAATGGTAAAGAATAGTATGGGATAAACAGCATTGTATAGTATTGGGATGCACAGCTAGGCCTATTTTAAGAGTAACTCTCAAGAAACCAGAAACTATCTTTGTCCAACATGATCCAACATTCCCCTTGGGTAACGGTTAATTAGTCTACTGTACTTTGAAAAAGTCCTGTATCGCCTCTTCCTTCCAACGGGGACGCAGGCTGCCCTGCGAGTTGGAATCCCCGGGCAGGCATTGCCGTGGAAACCGCAGCGCGCACCTTCCTCTGATCAACCCCGCCCAGTCCTGTCCTGCTAGTCAATAATAAGGGACAGGGCCTGAAAAAAGGGAACACAAATTTTCGGGCAGAAATAAGGGACGTCCCTTAGAATAAGGGACATATGGAAACCCTACCTGTGAAGCCCCCATGGGGCTGATATTTTATCTGTATTTGTATTTTGCTGCCCTTACCTGCAAGGGTCTTTGTTCTTTTGTTGCGGCCATGCGGTCACTTAGGGGTGGAGTCATCTTTTGGCTCCATACCTGAGGTCATCACCTTTAACTCCTCCTCTTCCAGAGGTCACATGGGAGGTAGCATTTCCTCTCTGGCCTCATTCTAGAGATCCCATGGGCATAGCAAGGCAGGAATTTAAAGCTTGCTGAGGACAAAGCAATCTAAGTTCACCTTCTAGCCTACTTGCTCTCAACCAAGCTGCAGTACAAAGGAGAACCCGTTCTCAACATAGGCTACAGAACTTGGGGCTTTTTCAGAACTTCGTGAGTCTACAAAGGCCAGAGAAAAACAGGACACCTGGAACTTTAAGAGAGAAGCCTTCGCTTTGCACAGGCAAGTGGATGAAACCCTTTGTTTAAGGACTTTCTTGCAACCAACTCAAGCATCTTGAACCACTAGCATTTTGCTAGTTGTAAATGAATAAATCTTTTGGTTCACTATTTTGAGTCTAGCACTCATTTTTATAGCTATTTCCAAGTCCCCTGCATGTGGGAATGCCTTATTCTCTGTCTCCAGGGCCCGAGCTTGCATGTCCATCCCTTCTAAAGCCCTTTTGGCCTGGAAGACAGAAGATACCCCCTAAAACGTACTAAAAGGTCTGTGGGTGCCATATACGCGCTGTTTAAGATGACTACACATTCCTGACTCCATTGTTTGTTCGGCGAGCCATGGCCCTGCCTTGAAGTGGGGGCTGCCATGGACTGCACCAAGGCAGCAAGGGTTCCTGCCTTCTCAGGCAGCTCCAGAGTGCCCTCGCTGTTGCGTGGAGAGGCTCCAGATGGCCAGCGTGGGAGCATCAGTGCTAGCGGCGTGGCAGGGAGTCGGGAAACTATGGCTCCCGGAATGCCTCAGCCAGCTCATCCGGGGCTACAGGAAGCCGTCCAAAGGCACCTCCCCGCCATGCCGCCAGCACTGACGCTCCCACGCTGGCCATCCGGAGGCTCTCCATGCGGGAGGCATGAGGAAGAGGCAGAGAACCCAGGGTTGGCCCTGCCTCCACCCTCGGCCCCACCCTCCCTCCACCCGACACACGACCCTCCATGTGTAATGCTCCGGAAAGGGGGTTCCGATAAACCAAACTCACTCCAAGCAGATTGGAAGATAAATCATTTATTGGCTCCTTACTCCAGGCTGAACAAAGATAGACTAAAGAAAAGCCAGCGCAAACATTCCTCAAGAATCCCTCCCGGCCCGCCCCCGCTGGGCCCTCCTTCGAGGCTTGACCAAATGGCCAGTCCACATATCAAAGACCAGGAAGGTATCTGGCAGATCAAAGGGATGAGCCTGGTGGTTTCCCGCTCGGCAGTGTCCATATCACTTGGCGCGATCGGCTTGGTCCGTTATGGCATGAAACGAACCAACCGGGCTGACATAGCGCCCCCTCCGCAAGATAGTGACCTGCAAGGGAAAGAACAAAGAAAGAAAAGAAAGGGGTCAGGGACCCGGCTTGTCGGGAAAGCGGCGTGAAAAGCCTTAACTAGTCTTGGCGCGCTACCGTGGGGTGCCAACACCCACTCAGGGTGTAAGTCCTTGGCAGTCCATTTAACTAAGGAACTCAGGCGGCCCTTGTGGCGCCCGAGTCCAGGATGTCCTTAATCTCAAAGTGGGTATGGGACCCCACCATAATAGGCACCGGGCGCCCTCTTGGCGGACCACTTCCGGTCAGACACAGCTTTTTCAATAAGCTCACGTGGAACACAGGGTGGACCTTGCGCCAGGTGTGCGGCAGGTCCAGCTTGACCGCCACGGGGTTGATTATTTCCACCACGCTGAGGGGCCCTACAAATTTGCTGGCAAACTTGCGGGACGGCTGAGTCGACTTCAGGTTCTTGGTGGAGGCTGCATACGTAGGCTGGGGCCCCCTCTTCTTGTCAGCGTACAGCTTGTAAGAGTCCCGAGCCTGTCGCAGCGCCGTCTGGATGGCCGGCCAAGCTGCCGCCACCTTGGCTCCCCATTCGGTGACCGGCGTTGCCGGGGCGGCGGCGGGGCTCGCCGCAGGGAAGGCGGAAAGTCGCGGCGGAGACAATGCGGAAAGGAGAGGCCCCGTCGAGCGTGCTCGGCGTTGTTGTAGCTGTACTCCGCCACCGCTAACAACTCAGCCCAGTTGTCTTGCTGGTAGGTTGAGTAGCACCGGAGATATTGTTGCAAGGTGCGCTGGACCCTCTCCGTAGCGCCATCCGTCTCCGGGTGAAACGCCCGTACTCAAAGCCCGTTGGGACCCCAACCCTGCCAGGAACGCCTTCCAGAACCGGGACGTGAATTGAGGCCCTCTGTCACTCACCACTCGTCGCGGGCAGCCGTGGAGCCGGAAGACGTGTTGGGTGAAGAGGCGTGCCAACTCCGGGGCCGTGGGCAATCTCGGAGCGGGACAAAGTGTGCTTGTTTTGAGAACAGGTCCACCACTGTCCAAATGGTGGTGTATCCGCCGCTGGGCGGCAGGTCGACGACGAAGTCCATTGCTATTTCGCTCCAAGGCTCGGCCGGGTCAGCCACCGGTTGCAGCAGCCCGTCGGCCGGCCCACCTTGGGCTTGTTCCGTGCACACACCTCGCACTCCGCTATGTAGTCACGGTGTCCTTTCTCATGCCCGGCCACCAGAACTGCCGGCCAATAGCTTTAGAGTTTTAGTGAGGCCGAAGTGGCCAGACAATTTGGAGTCGTGGGCTTGGGCCAGGACCGGAGCCCTCTGGCTCTGGGGGAACATATAACTTGTCTTTGTAGTACCATATGCCTTTAGCCTCAGTTAAGTCTTCGCGGTGCTCCTTAAGCCAGACGTCTGCTCCATAAGCTGCTGCTAGTTCTGCTAACAGTTCTGGGGTCCCAGGGACCGTGGGGTTTGGGGCCTTATCCGCCGCCAGTGCGGGCCACTAAGCCCAGCTGGTTTTTGGAGAACACGGTCCCCACTTCTTCCGGCGCGAGTAGTCAGCCTCAGGCATTCTGGAGCGTGGGCCAACACGTTCTTCGGGCCCGGCAGATACTTGAGCTGGAAATTGAAGCGGCTGAAAAACTGCGCCCATCTCAGCTGCTTGGCGTTGAGTCTCTGGGGGGTCTGGAGTGCCTGCAAATTCTTGTGGTCCGTCCACACTTCGAAGGGCAGAGCGGTGCCTTCCAGAAGTGCCTCCAGTGGCTCAGCGCCGCCCGCACGGCAAGGACTCCTTCTCCCATACATGCCACCGCTTCTCTGACGGGGTGAACTTCTTGGACAGGTATGCGCAGGGTCGCAGGGTTCCGTCCTCATCTCGCTGTAGGAGGATCGCTCCATAGGCCGCCTCTGAGGCATCACACTGCACAGTGAAGGGCTTGTCGGGCTGGGGATGCCTCAGCAGCGGCTGACTGGTGAAGCTCCTCTTGAGGCTGTCAAAGGCCTCCTGGCACTGCGAGGTCTAGTTGAGCTTCGCCCGGGTGATTTGGCTTTCTTTGTCTCCCCAATCCCTTGGTTTTTAATAGTTCAGTTAAGGGAGCGCTATGTTAGCAAAGTTCTGGATGAACTGCCTATAAAAGTTGGCGAACCGCAAATTGCCCTGTCTCTGCCGCCGGGTTCGCGGGCCTCCCACGCGAGCACGTCCCTCACCTTACTTGGGTCCATGGCCAGGCCTCGCGTGGAGATGCGATACCCTAGGTAGTCCAGTTCCTGTCGGTGGAACTCGCACTTGGACAGTTTGACAAACAGCTGGTTCTCTCGCAGCCGCCGCAGCACCTCCCGGGTCATCTCGACGTGCTCCGCCTCCGATTTGGAATATATTAACACGTCATCTAGGTACACTAGAACTCCCTTGTAAAGTAGGTCCCTGAAGATTTCGTTGATAAATTGCTGGAAAATCCGGGGAGCGCCTTTAAGTCCGAGGGTGTGACCCGGGTGGTACTGCCCCAGGTGGCAGTTGAGCGCGGTCTTCCAGCAGTCTTCGTCCTTCACCCGAATCCGGTAGAACGCTTCTCGGATGTCAGTTTGGTGAAGACTTGCGCCTCCCCAGCTGGGCCAGGATCTCGGACATCAGCGGCAGCGGTAGGGGCTAGAGGTGCTGATAGCATTGAGGCCTCTGTAATCCACACACAGTCGCAGTGACCCGTCCGCCTCGGTCTGAACAGGGACGGGAGCTGCCATCGGGCTGGTTGACTTTTCAATAAAACCTCTGTCCATATTTTTATCAATAAAGTCTCTTAAGGCCTTTCTTTCGGGTTCCGACAGGGCGTATAGTTTTGGGCTAGGCAACTTGGCGCCCTTTTCAATCTCGAGTGCGCAATCGGACTACCGGTGGGGGGGCAGCTGGTCACTGTCCGCTCACTAAAGACCTCCCTAAGTCCTCATACTCTCGCGGGACTTCGCTGGGCAGGCTCTCTGCTGCCCCCCCCCGCTCCCTCAGGGATTGGGGTGTCCGTCTTCAAGGTCATCTAGCCTTGACCGGGCCTCTCCCGCTCCCGAACTGCACCCGCTCCTGTCTCCCAGTTGATCCGAGGTTTTGGCTGCGCAGCCAGGAGCCCCCAGGATGATGGGTTGGTGCGCCATTGCCGAAATGACGAATCTTAGCTTTTCTCGGTGGGACCCCATCTGCACTCGGAGCTCTCCTGTCTTATGGGTGGCTGGCTTCCCATTCGCCGGGGACCCATCTAGCTGGGAGAATAAGATCTGCTCGATCAGGGCTTGTGGCCTTATCCCCAGCTGCCTCGCTAATCTCGGGGACATCAGGCACCTGGTGCACCCGCTGTCTATCATGGCTGTAGTCTCTATGGGTTGGCTGGCCTCGGGGCCCCACACCTGAATGTCCAGCTTGTATGTGCCGCACCCAGGGGGATCTAACTCACCGCCCGAAGGGGTCTGGATCTGCCGTCGGGCGTCTACAGCAGATCGTTGTCGTTTCCCGCCATCCACTCGGAGTCGCTCTCCTCCGTCTCCGGCTCTAGTTCCTCAGCCTCCCGTAGGCCTGGGTGCCAGCGCCGTCTCCGCTGCTGCTGCTGCTTTGCCTCGGCCAGGGGTTTGGCCGGTGTTGCCGGTTTGACCTCCGGCGCCCGCTCCGCCCCGGCGAGGGGACTTTCTTTGGCACTCCGCTGCCCGGTGCCCTTCTCGTCCGCCACGAGAAGCAGGCTCCCTCTTCCCTCTCTCGGGCTTCCCTGGCTGGCCGACCGGGGTCGGGAGGAAGGTCGTCGGAGGGCCCCGACCGCCCGGTGGGCCCGTGCCTGTCCCGCGGGACCTCCCGCCATCTCGGTGGCGCCGAGGCATTTGCTCCATGTCGCGCTCCTCTCTCGCGGCCAGGGCTATCCAACCCTCCAGGGTCTCAGGATTCCCTCGGTGCATTGCCCATTCTAGAATGTCCTGCCTTAGGCCGGCTTTGAAGCACTCGAGTATGGTGGACTCAGACCAACCCCGGATCTTCCCCGCTAGGGCTCGGAAGTTCAGAGCGTACTCTGAGACGGTTTTCTGGCCCTGGTAAATCCTCCTTAACTGGGCCTTGGCTTTCTCCCCGGCTAACGGATCCCCGAACCGGATTCGCAGGGCCTCCAGCAGGGCGTCTAACCGCAGCAGATGCGGCGATCGAGTGTCTGTTAGCTGTATCAGCCAGTCGGCGCGCCTCCTTAGGTTGGCCCCACAGCCCGCACCTTGGCCGCCTCCGAGGGGAACGTATCCCCATAGTCCACCATGTAATTCTGGGCGTTGGTGACAAAGTATGATAGTTGGCGGGGACCCCGTCGAACTTTACCTTCAAGTCTCTTCTCGATCCCGTCATCTCCTGGCTCTGGTCCCCCAGGCCCGGATGGGGTGTAGAGGCATCCCCTCTGGGTGGAAGGAGCTCCTCCGAGAACCTCACCGCGGCCCCCCCGAGCCCCTCTTCCGGAGAAGACGGGCTCGGGGGTCCCCAAGGCCTCTCCTCCGGCCTACTCATCAGCATGTCCAACTGCGCCTGCATCTTCTGCATTGCTTCCGACATCTGGAACATCTGCACTCCATCCGCAACATTTCGTTGCTGGGTGCTCTCACTTTGTGACGAACATCCTTCGTGGTCGGGTCTGGTCAGGGATCCCCATCTTCCATCCCGGGCACCACCACCTGCGGTTCCCCACCGGATGCTCCGGCTTCGACCTCTCGTCCCGCGGCTTCGTCTTCCTCCTCCTCGTCTGGGACACGGCCGTAGAAATTGGTGAGTCTATCTTTATGTAATGCTCCGGAAAGGGGGTCCGATAAACCAAACTCACTCCAAGCAGATTGGAAGATAAATCAGTTATTGGCTCCTTACTCCAGGCTGAACAAAGATAGACTAAAGAAAAGCCCGCGCAAACATTCCTCAAGAATCCCTCCCGGCCCGCCCCGCTGGGCCCCTCCTTCCGAGGCTTGACCAAATGGCCAGTCCACATATCAAAGACCAGGAAGGTATCTGGCAGATCAAAGGGATGAGCCTGGTGGTTTCCCGCCGGCAGTGTCCATATCACTTGGCGCGATCGGGCTTGGTCCGTTATGGCATGAAACGAACCAACCGGAGCTGACACCATGCAAGAGGGCCAAAGCCCAGGATTGCCACCGCAATGGCGAGGGCACTCTGAAGATGCCTGAGAACATAGGAACCTTTGCTGCTTTGGTGCAGCCCGCGTAGTTAAGAAGTGGGGACCGTGCCTACCTAAACTGGCTGTGCTGACGCGGGCGGGCCTCAGCACAGCCAGCAGGGCGAGCGGGAGGAGGCGCTTCAAGCCGAGAGGCCGAGAGAGAGAGAGAGGCAGAGCGCGCGAGGGACATGTGGGTTTCTGGAGCCGCCCCGGTGTGATGAGAAACAAACCAGCATCCGAAATTTCATGCCAGCCGCCTCATGTGTATGTTACACGATACTTACCGATTACCACCTGGCCTTGACAAAGACCTATTAGGTCGAAACGAGATGCGGGTTTCCAGGGTAAATACTCCCTCGTCGGCCCGTGTATAGTGGTGGTGTTTTCCCAGCCGTGACTGTCTCCGCTTAGATTCCTCGGAGCAGTTTGCTGCTTGGCAGCGGCTTCTCGCCCCAGCAGCCACAACCGTCTCCGTTTGCATTCCACGGAGCGGCTCTACGCTCTGCAGCGGCTTTTTGGCCACTACATCCCATTGTGGATTTACAAACTTGGGTTCTTACTCCATGTGGAACATTCCATTATTCATTGTGCTACATCAGGGCTGTCCAACTTCTACTGGCCGAGGGGCCTGAATTCTGGTCACTGATGAACTGGGGGGCCGAAGGGTCTGCCCCCGGCTCCACCCCCGCCCCAGCTCTGCCCCGGCTCCGCCCCAGCTCCACCCCACCCCTCCCCGGCTCCAATTTACTTACAATTCATAAGAGGCATCCATACAATCAAATATAATCTTTTACTATGGGGAAATGCAGGGTGGGAATTCATAAGAGGCATCCATACAATCAAATATAATCTTTTACTAAGGGGAAATGCAGGGTGGGAATACATAAGGGGCATCCATACACAATTACATAATAATAACATAAAGGTTAGCCTACCTTCCCAAACGCGCAGGATCCAGGAGTAGCCGGACCACGAGGCGACGACCGACCAAGGCAGCAGCCGAGAAGGTCCAAATCGCGTCTGCGTGGGCCGCAGGGATTAAGTAGCCAAGATTTCAGCAACAGGAGTATCGCGAGACTACGGAAGCCACACGGGATTTCACTCTCAACGCAGGCGTGATCTCGCGTTGAGAGCGAAATCCCATGTGGCTTCCGTAGTTTCACGATACTTGCTCCGGAAACCGGAAGTGGGTAATTTTTTAAAATATTACTATTTAATTTTTTATTATTATTAAAAAGCTTAGGGGGCCGCAGGGAAAGGGCTGGGGGGCGTATACGGCCCCCGGGCCGCCAGTTGGACAGCCCTGTGCTACATGATCCAGCCCCCATTGAACTGCTCTTCATATTGAACTTTGTGTGAGAATCTTTATATTTATCATTTTGAGACTGTGGATCTGGATTTTACACCTTGTGAGTAGGAACCCTCTCTATATGTGCGCCTTTTGTGTTGTTGCTTGTACATTATATATATGATTGATATTCTGACGTGTATGTGACATGTATGTGATTTATGTGATATAACCAACACCTTTGCAAATATTACTTATTTTGATCTATATCATACTGTTCCAGTGTGTTTACTTGGTGCAGCCCGCAGCAGCCCCTATTTCGAGGCAGAGTCATGGCAATACGGCCTGCCGCTCCTCCTCCCTGTCCCCTCCTCCGCCCTCTTCCTCCTCCCTCCTCCCTTCTTTCTAAGGTACCTAGTTGGATTTTCTTTTAATTAATATTATTTTAAATTTATACCTGGCGTACTAGATGACCCCCAACTTTTAATAAGGTTTTTCAGGCCTAAAAAGCCATCTAGTACGCCGGTACATACGGTAGGCATTATAAGCTGGACCAAATGGTAAATTAAAATGTTGGTATAAAGTCTAATCATGCCTTTCTGCAGTCATCTCTTTGAAATTAAAAAAGAGTGTGATATATATAAGTGATGAGTTGTTGCACGTATTCTGGGCCGTATGGCCTTGTTCTAGAAGCATTCTCTCCTGATGTTTCACCTGCATCTATCGCAGGCATCCTTGGAGATTGTGAGTTACTTCAATGATGCCTTGATATTTTGTTACTTTTTTCCTGCCAAGGTGCATACTCATTTGCCTCTTTTGCTTCCATATCAAGGCTGAGCTCTTATTGTTATTGTTAGTTATAAACTGGGAGTTTCATTACCCTTCCGACTCCAATAAGTGCCTTGCAAAATCAACTGTAACGAGTTGGTAAAGTCAAACAGGGCAAATCCGTGTCGCCCACAGCAGCATAAACCAAATGTACTCAAAAGTAATATTTGCATACGGTAATTGTTTGAGAACATTAAAACAGAGTGTGCTTTGCAAGCTACCTGCAGTAGTTTATTTGTCCACATAGCAGAACTGTAGTTCTGACTGAATAGTCATAATGGGAAGGAAATGTGATTAATTTTACATTCATTTGCAGATGACATTCTGCTTTGTTTAATGAGTTATTTTTCCCCTGCTGCAGTAGGTGTGGGCCTCCTTGTTTGATTTCCCTGAATGTAAGTGAATTATGTCTTAAAAACAAATATATTGGAGAGCTGGGGTACTTGGCTTTCGATGTTGTTGCTGTTTTTGATGCAACAAAGGTTGTGCCAAATATTTTCTAATGTTTTCATTTGCCTTAAAATTGGAACATACAATGTTGTTGAAATAAACTATTAAGAGAAACATGCACCCGGCAGCTCACGAACACTGTTTTAGCCCCCATGCCATCTTAACTACTTGGAAGGTGAATTAGCTGTGCAGGGAACGGATTGGAAACTATATAGTTGAATCAAACAAGAATTTATTAACTGACAATAATTTTAGACTTCCTCTCCTCCTGAGTCTCAGTGCAAAGTCTTTATGAGGAGAGGTAAAGTATTTGAGCGATAGACACAGTTCTGGCTGAACTGAAGCTCTTGAATTTTTATTTCTTCTTATTGTCTCTTTCTTGTATTTATTTATTTATTTATTCGATTTAGTAGACTGCTCTCTCTGGAGCCCAGAGCGGTTTACAAGCAATTAAAACGAGATAAAAACAGATAGAAACACATAAACAGATAAAACAACATTCTAAATCACTAAAACTCTGGAGGGAGCGCCCTGCCTCTCTCTCGTCCAGAAGCAGCTGTGCAGCCTCCGTTGCCGGTGAGACAGGCAGGGCAGAGCGCTTCCTCTGGATGCAGTGCCGGCCTTTGGCATTCCGCCATGTAAGCGGCCGCGTAGGGCGACGGGTCCTGGGAGGGGCGTCGCCGCCTGCGAGGGGCGCCGCCATGCTGGCCGCACGCCTGCGCATGCACGGTGACGTCGCCGCGCGGCTGCCGCGTCCAGTAGCCATGGGGGCGCAGAAATAAGGCGGAAGAAGCGCCGCGCAGGTGGAAAACAGCCTACCCCCAGGAGAGGTGAGACCGCCCCTGTCTGGATGCCCGCCTCATGCTTTCTCCTTCCTGCAATGCCCTGGGTTCTGGGCTCCAGGCGGAAAATATGGAGATGTTGTCTGAAATCAGAAAATAGTCAGCAGGTGGGAAAAGCAGCAAGATTTCCTAGGGGAACATAAGAAACAGCATCACAAATAAGCAGTGCCAGTGCCCCTTGGTGACTCTGAAACGGCAGCCTTGACTTGTGGTCAGATTGAAAACTGGATAATAATAACCAAGGTTATCAGAAGACATGGAAACAGTAAGGAGATTCTCCCCGTCCTTCTTCTTCATAGGGGAAGATAATATACAAAGCAACAGCGCTCTCTTATCAGACAAGGTCTTTCGCTGTAAATGTTGCCACCAAATAAATTATCGCATTAGGAGTAGGTGATTTGTTCTTCTTGTAGCTTCTAAGGAAGTTTTTGCTTAAACTGGATTTCTAAAGACACCAGAAAATATGCAGGGATCTAAAGAGTACTTGCGTCTTTATTTTCCTTCTGGTTGCAGAAAGGTGTTTCAGCAGGTGAAATCCCACTGAGAAAATGGATAATTGCAACAAGATAGTTTGCATTTTGAGATTTATTTTTTTATTTTATTATTTTTTAAAAAAAACATTTGTAAAAACATTGTTAACACAGGACATGAATATTATTTGTGAGCTTTTTTGGTGCATGTTTTAAAGATTTTTTAAAATAATAAAAAGTTAATATACGAGGGCGAGTCAATAAGTCCGTGACTTTTTGAATGTCCTGCCTCTTCACTCAAAGGGCAACACTGCTCCTGTCAACAGGCACCTGTCAGTTGACTCCTGTCAAAATTTGAACAAGCTGCGTTATTTAGTTTGTGTCACGATGCACGGACTTGACCGGCCCCTTAATCACACACACAGAGACGGACTAAAGGCTAACTACTTTATTGAATAGAAAACAGTTCAAAAGGTATATTGTCCATAAGAATAGCAATGTAATCCAAAAGGCTTGAAGCATCAATGTCCAAAACGGCTTGGCAAAATAATCCAAAAGGCTTAGCAAGGCCCGCACAGCAATGCGGATTCAGGAACAAAGCAAGACAAAACAAGGCAAGACTTGGCGGCCACTAGCCAACTTGGCTCCGTGAGACCCACTTCGCTAACACATCTGCTCAGAAGAGACGTGGCCGAAGCACTGGGGATTGGTTCCCATGGATGGTATACTTATATCTTTCGGCCGAGGTCCCCGCCGCCTAGGCCCTGTCTTCCAGTCCTTGCTGACGGACCTCGGCCTGTCTAGGCTGCGGTGCCATCCCCTTCCCTAGACTCGATGCTACTTCTCCTATCAAAGGTTAGACCTTGCCTCTCAGCAGCTGGGCCTCTATCAGCATGAGAGCTGTCCTCCCTAGAATCTTCCCAGCCGCTTTCTTCCATGTTTTCACTTAGAAACTCCTGCGAACCTCTCCCCCCCGGGTGTTCATAACTTCCGCTATCACTAGACTCCATTTGCACATGGTTATCTATGTCTTCATACGGGTCAGGCCAACCTTCATCCCAAGCCAAGCTTTCGGGCGAAGGGGCCCAGTAAGGGAAACGCATCTTCAGGTAACCCTTCCAAATCCTCTTCGAATCTAGCTCTGCTGGTACAGGCCCTAATGCTAATGGAACTCCCGGTGCTGTTCCCAGTTCCCCAGGCACAAATGAGAACTGCTGTGCTACAGTTTGTGTTTGACAGCCATTGATAAATGGAAAAAAAGTGAATTTCGTGTGCTTGTTAAGCATTCTTTTTGCGGGGGAAAAACCCATCACTCAAACCAAGGCCAAGCTTGATAAATACTATGGGGACTCTGCACCATGAATTTCAATGGTAAAAAAGTGGTTTACTGAATTTTGTTGTGGCCGTACAAGCACGGAAGATGGTGAATGTTCTGGACGCCAAATAAGCAGGGGGCAACACCGTAATATACAATGCAAAAAAGCAGTTAGGGCAATAAAGTATCACAATAAACAGTTAAATATCAAAATGTCATATTTTCATTTCAGCAGTATCAACAGTATAAGTACTTCATTAAACACAGTTAGAATACATAAAAGTGAACCTAAAGTCAACTTCACCACTGGGAGTGCCATACATTAAATTTCATGCATTATAAATCATTCAGTACAATCACAATAATATTCAATACAAAAGCCAGTGGCCAATGGTGTAGCAATCGTGTCCAATTGGCCAGAAAAGCCTCTGCAGTTCCGATGAGTTCCGATGAGCAAATACAGTACCTTAGTATATGGGTCGGAACTGCAGTCTCATCCTCACTTGCAGTTCCGACCCATATACTAAGGTACTGTATTTACTAGGCATGAGAAAAAAGTTATGAAAATTAAAAGAAATCGTAATCAATTGTATGTAATGGGACTTTCTAGTTTATACGCATCACGGCAGCTAACCAGGAAGTAGACTTTCTTTACGGTCCTTGAGGCCAACAATTTGCGTTATGATCGTAATAAATTCTTAATTATTGTACTACGTACCCACTTCTCCCTGTCTTCTCCCCCTCATTTCCTTCCCACCTTCATTCAGCTTCTTCTTTTTCCCGCATTTCTATGGGGAACTGGAAGTGACGCTGCTGCTAGGCAATGAATTCTGGAAAGTGTAGTCCTCCACGCTTCTCCCCCCTTCTCTTCCCCGTTGCTCTGTCTTGCCCCATCGCAGGGGCCAACTCAAACACACGCGCACTTCTCCTCCTCTCTCCCTGCACTCTCTCACATGCTTCTCTGCCCCCTCCTCTTTCCTGCTGGCTTCTCCCCCCTCTCCCTTCTCTTCCCCGTTGCTCTGTCTTGCCCCATCTGCCCCATCGCACGGGCCAACTTCACACACACACACACACATGCTTCTCCTCCTCTCTCTCCCTGCACTCTCTCAGATGCTTCTCTGCCCCCTCCTCTTTCCTGCTGGCTTCTCCCCCTCCCGTCTGTTCCCCGTTGCTCTGTCTTGCCCCATCGCAGGGGCCAACTTCAGCCCTCCAGGTAGGTGTTTTGGACTTCAACTCCCACCATTCCTCACAGCCTCAGGCCTCTTCCTTTCCTCTCAGCCTGGGCAAACTTGGGCCCTCGCTCCCTCAGGATCGGGGTGAGAGAGAGGCAGCGAGGAGCGAGGGGGGGGCTCCTCCTTTTTTTTCTGCTTCCAAGAATAGAATACCCCCCTCCCCTCCTTCCCTCCCTCCTTCCTATTTGGAGAGTCCCATCTAGAATTCAGTGTGATTTATTCAGTTTTGGCCTACAACTCCCAGAAATCCCAGCCAATTTACCAGCTGTTAGGATTTCTGGGAGTTGTAGGCCAAAACCATATGGAATGCGCATGCTCTGGCATATGAACTACTAATGAATTTCGTTAGTAATTAAGTTACATTTTAGAAATTTTGGAAATTTTTTTGTAAGTCTTTTTTACTAATCAAAAAATCCCCCCCAAATTAGATTTCCGATTTCCTATTTTTGGGTTCTAAACCATGCCTAGTATTTACTCATCGGAACTGCAGAGGCTTTTCTGGCCAATTGGACACTATTGCTACACCATTGGCCACTGGCTTTTGTATTGGTGAACTTCACTTTAGGTTCACTTTTATGTATTCTAACTGTGTTTAATAAAGTACTTATACTGTTGATATTGCTGAAATGAAAATATGACATTTTGATACTTAACTGTTTATTACTGTAAACCGCTCTGAGCTTTGGATAGAGCGGTCTATCAAGCTGAAATAATAAATAAATAAATATTGTGATACTTTATTGCCCTAACTGCTTTTTGCATTGAACCCCCTGGACGCCCAGTTGAGGTCTCTACACCTGAAACAATTGAAAAAAATTCACGATATGGTGTTGGCCGATCGGAGATTGAAAGTGCGAGAGATTGTGGAAGCCATAGGCATCTCACATGGCTCACTGGTTTCAATTTTAAATGATCACTTGGGTATGAGAAAGCTTTCCGCAAGATGGGTGCCGCGTTTGCTCACAATCGACCACAAATGCAATCGTGTGACAATTTCGCAGGAGTGTTTGGCATTGTTCAACCGCAATATGGATGGGTTTTTGCACCGTTTCGTAACCGTGGATGAAACGTGGATCCACCACCACACACCAGAGACAAACAGCAGTCAAAACAGTGGGTTTCTTGGGGTGAATCGGTGCCAAAGAAGGCCAAGGTGGGTTTGTCAGCCAATAAAGTCATGGCGACTGCTTTTTGGGATGCACACAGTACGATCCACATTGACTACCTTCAAAACAACCAATGGTGAATATTATGCCAACTTATTGGGTCAATTTAATGAGGATTTGAAGGGGGAAAAAACAACCGCATTTGGCCAAGAAAAAATTTCTTTTGCACCAGGACAATGCAAGGGTGTACACATGTGCAGTTGCCATGGCAACAATACATGAATTGGGATATGAATTGCTCCCTCATCCGCCCTATTCTCTGGATTTAGCCCCGAGTGACTATTTCTTGTATCCAAACCTGAAGAAATGGCTCGGCAGAAAGAGATTTGACTCCAACAATGAAATCATCTCACAAACAAATACCTATTTTGATGACCTTGAAAAATCTTATTTTTTTTTGGAAGGGATAAAAAAATTGGAGAAACGGTGGACAAAGAGTATAGAGCTCAAAGGAGACGACATTGGAAAATAAAATGATTTTTTTCATCCAAAAACCTGTGTTTCATTCAAAAAGTCACGGACTTATTGACCCGCCATCGTATTCAGATACTTTCACAATCTTGCCCAGTAGGAATAGAACTTTTGGAATTACTCATTCTAAATATGAGAACAAAACGAGTTATGTTTAATACACTGACGTAATCAATTTCCACATTTGTGACTCTTCCATATTTCTTCTATGTTTTAAACACCTTCTGATTTCGTTGGAGTTACTCTCACTGTTGTTGTCTTCCTTTTGTTGAGATTGAATTCCTCCCCTCTGCGTTTTGGACAGCTCAAGGTCTCTCGCTCCCTGTACGGCTCTCTAAACATAACAGTAATTTTCTTTTTCATTTCTGACTGTGAGGTAGCATTATATGAAAGGATCAAAATCAAATTTAACGCCTTCCGTTGGAAAATGGCTGTGGAGTCCAAACCAACAAGCGCAATCTAGCTGAAGTTATATTGTTTGAGTCTCAGATGTTTTCTGTGAAAGATACTAAAGCGTTTGCTTAACTCTCCCATTGTGACAATGAAAGAGGCTGATTTGTGGCTATTATTCCTTTTTAGCTACAGTGACAAGTCTAAAGGCAAGACTTTGACACACTACTTCTCACAGTTAGTTAGATTTTAAGGACTAACATCCCTGATCCTGTTAGTATATTTCAAGAATTACAATATAATTTGTCGTTTGTGTTCACACTGGCCAAACAAGGACTCTCTGCTTACACACAGAACGAGACGGGACTGCCAAGCATAACTCTACATTGCATTGCTATGCCATTTAGATGGGATTAAAGTTGTCTAGAACAAATCTGTATGGGTACTAATTTCTCTGGATCCTTCCATGATACCTTTCCAGGCCCGGATTACCCATAAGGCCACCCTAGGCCATGGCCTAGGGCGGCAGCCATGGTGGGGCAGCAGATCCGGACCCCCCCCCAATTCAAAAAAAATTATTAAAAAATAAAAAAATAAAAAAGTGCGCATGCGCCATCCACGGCCGCCCCGCCCCCTCCCTTTGCTCTGCTCCCCGCAGCTCCTCCCTCCCTCCTAAAGCCGTCATCATGCAGGCCTCAGAAGCAGCCGAAATCGCCCTTTTCAGGCCGGCATGACAGCTTTAGGAGGGAGGGAGGAGCCGTGGGGAGCCTCCCCGTACCTTCTTCCTCCCTCCTAAAGCCACCATGAGCACCAAGGAATCTGGGCCGGGTAGGGGATGTGAACCAAGCCTATTAAGCCAAGTAGGAGCCTTTGTGGATCAAAGCAACCAACCAACCAAGACACAAGCCACAAGGCACGGAGCTTTTTCAACCCTTGCTCCAATTTTGTTGAACGTATTGCCACCATATGTTAGAGCCAGGCCGGATTTGAGATCCTTTGCACAAACACTCAAGACCTGGCTTTTTGGCTGTGCGTTCAATTTGTAATCAGATCTAACTGTCAAATGCCACTGTTATGGTTTAATGTTTATATTGGGTAATGTTTATTTTAAATTGTAAGTAGCTTGGAGCACTCCGGTGGAGAGCGACTAACCAAGAAATAAAGTGAAATGAAATGAAAATACATTCATTTATTTGTAGTTACATCTCACCTTTGAACCCAGTAGGATTCCTGGACCATTAGGGCAGTGTTTCCCAACCTTTTTTGAGCCGCGGCACACTTTTTACATTTGCAAAATCCTGGGGCACAGCACCAACCAAAATGACACAAAATGACACTCTAACACAGTCATACATATAGTTAATATGTTTTAAAAATGTATTTATACACTCAGTGTGAAACCTGGGCCTGTCTCGATGAACTCAACATAGATATCCTGGCAGGAATGGCAGAAAGACACAAACTTCCCACACAGAACTCCCATCACCAAGAGAAAATGCTAAAAGGGTTTGGTGGGCATTGACCTTGAGTTTTGGAGTTGTAGTTCACCTATATCCAGAGAGCACTGTGGACTCAAACAATGTTAGATCAGGACCAAACTTGGCATGGATACTCAATATGCCCAATATGCTGAGATATATAGTTCCCCTACAATCAAAGAGCATTCTGAACCCCACCAATAGAACTGGGCCAAACTTCCCACACAGAACCCCCAGGAGGCAAGAGGAGGTCTCTACTTGGGGAAAGGGAGGCGGGCCTTCCCAATGCATGGAGAGGGAGAGACCAAGTAGACAAGGCTGGGGAGGGGGGTGTTTGTAATTTTGTGCCTTTATTGAGGTAGGTTTCTTAGGGTTTTTATACTTCAACACACTAGACTCCCCCCCCCTTCCTGGGGGTTCCAATTTCCCATAGCACACCTGATGGTCGCTCACAGCACACTAGTGTGCCCCGGCACACTGGTTGGGAAACACTGCATTAGGGCATTGTAAAGAACATGAGAAATGCAATGAGTTACATTCCAAATATCAAAAATGAATAACAAAATGAAGTGTTGTTGCTTTTAAAGTTCCCCATTCAAACAGATTTTTAAAAACAAAATTCTTGGGTATTAATTTGGGATATTTTCTGACCCAAATGAAATTTCCATTGTATTTTGGGACATAAAATACTGCTGGTGTCCATATTATTATTTTGATGTGAAAAAAATAAGAGTATCTCCAAACATACAGCTGCACAAAACACATTGCTTACACAAGGTGAAACTCACCATCAACCGTCCTTGTTTACAAAACAGAAAAAGCAACCAAAAGAACATGTCATGTTTTCAGTCTGTACAAGCAATCAATACATACATATAGAAAAGGGGCATTGTTTACAGCTCCTTGGGTAACAATTTCAAAAAAATATTCCTGTTTTGTATATGTAGTTTAATGTTTTGTTTGTGTTTCAGTAATTTCTATAACAGTAAACAGCAATTTTCTACAATGTGACAGAAAAAGAAGTATCTTGTTTTCCTCCTGTGAGTTCTTTTATGCATTTAAACATTAATATGTCATACTTTCATCCATAAGGAAATTAGCACCAACTGTTGTAGGAGGTCTAAGGATTTGGGGGACCTTCAAATCCCTACCAGAAGTTAGGAATCCAAAGAATTTGGAGGACTAATGCTTTCTTAGAACCAAGTCATAGATTGTGTGCAGATCATGGCTGAGAGCATACATTATGCTTACTTAATGCATGAACTTCCATGGCAGCTGTGCTACTCCTCTCTCCCACTTAATATTAACATTGTGCAACCAACTGTGGTCCTAACTGAAATCTGATCTGGCTACGGTCGTCCACGCTCTGGTCACATCCCGAATAGATTACTGCAACGCACTCTACGTGGGGCTGCCTTTGAAGACAGTTCGGAAATTGCAATTAGTCCAGCGGGCGGCAGCCAGATTGCTAACGGGAGCTACATACAGGGAGCATACCACCCCCCTGTTGTGTCAGCTCCACTGGCTGCCTGTCCAATTCCGGGCTCAATTCAAAGTGCTGGTTTTGACCTTTAAAGCTCTATACGGTTCTGGCCCAGCTTACTTGTCCGAACGCATCAGCCGCTATGTCCCACCTCGTAATCTAAAATCATCCGGGAGGCCCTGCTCTCGCTCCCGCCTCGTCTCAGATGAGGCTGGTGGGGACGAGGATAGGCCTTCTCGGTGGTGGCTCCCCACCTGTGGAATGCGCTTCCTATTGATGTACGATCCACCACATCCCTCCTGGCCTTCAGGAAAAAGTAAAATCCTGGCTGTGGGACCAGGCATTCGTACACCAGCAGAAGGCAGCATTTTAGATTGGTTTTAAATGAAAGTGGGTGATTATGGCCAATGTTTTTATGGACTGAACATTGTTTTAATCCAGAGTGAATGTGTATGGTGCTAATGTAGTTGTATTTTAATGTATTTTTAATGTATTTTAATTGTTGAAGTGTTTTGGGGTTTATATTGTTATTATGTGGCCATCGAATTGTGCCGTACTGTAAGCCGCTCTGAGTCCCCCCTTGGGGGTTGAGAAGAGTGGGGTAAAATCCCGAAATGAATAAAATAAATAAATAACATTGTGCTGTCTTAGTGTCCTATTGTGGAATGGGTAAAATTACCAACAGGAAGCCAGCCAGAGAAAATATTTATTTTTCCCCCCAAAAATTTTTTCCATGATTTGGAGAAAATACAGTTGCCTCTTTATATCCAGAGGCTGCATTCACAGATTCGACCAGCCATTCATTTTCATTCATTCGTTTTATTATTTCATTAATCACTCTCCATCCGAAGGTGCTCAGGGAAAAACAAGGTAAACTTACATAACAGGGTAAAACAATTTGAGACTACCCTTTGTTACTATTTCTATGTATTGGGGTGCTATTATAGCAGTTTGTTTATATTGCAGATTTATCTTTGATTGCATTTCAACCCATTTGGGGCCACCCTGAAGAAGATGGACTCGAAACGGGTCGGTTTCCGTAAATGGATTTACCCGCAGGTGGTCAGCCCATTGATTTCTACCACACGGAGGAGGATTTATTATTGTACCTGAAGCAGCGACTCACTGCGACCCCACCATTGTGGTTTTCATTTCCCTTGCGAGGGTGCCTATGTTTGTGGCCATCGGGCCGTGGATTACAATTACCTTTTTTTTGGTTTGATTTCTACACACGGAAGCAAACTACTATGGTAGTTCCCGAAAGTAAGACAGCGTCTTACTTTCTTTTGACCCCAAAATCCCCACTACGGCTTACTTTCGAGTACGGCTTACATTAGCCGACGGTACCTGCCGTACCCGAAAGTAAGCCTTTCCCCTTGGCCGCCCGCGTCACTCGGTCCCGCCTCCTCCTCGGTCCCGCCTCCTCCTCCTCCTCCTCCTCCGCCTCCGCCCGCGCCTCCGCCACCTCCGCCCGCTGCCTACCTCCGCCTCCGTTGCCGCCGCCGCCGCCTGCCTCCTCCTCCGCCGCCGCCGCAGCGGCCCACACCTGCGCCAGGCGCGGCTGCGCTGGGCGCTCTGGCCTTCTGCCCATGCGCGAATGTCTGCGCATGGGCAGTAGGTACCGAGCGCGTCTGACGCTGGCACGCTGGCGCTGACGCAGGCGCCGCGGCACGCTCAGGCCTTCTGCCCATGCGCGAATGTCTGCACATGGGCAGTAGGTCCCAGCGCTCCGCGTCAGGCGCGCTGCGTCCAGCGCGCCAGCGCGCAGCGCGCAAGCGTCAGATGCGCTCGGTACCTACTGCCCATGCGCAGACATTCGTGCATGGGCAGAAGGTCAGAGAGGCAGGCGCGCCCGGCGGCGGCGGGCGGCGGCGGCGGAGGCGGCGGCGGCGAGGCGGCGGCGGCGGTAGGCGGCAGGCGGCGGCGGAGGAGGCGGGAGGCGAGGAGGAGGCGGAGGAGGCGGGACCGAGGAGGCGGAGGCGGGACCGAGGAGAGGCGGGACCAGTGACGCGGGGCCGGGGTACGTCTTATTTTTGGGTACGGCTTACATTAGCCGACCCCTGACACCCCCGATACGTCTTACAATCGGGGGTGTCATACTTTCGGGGAAACACGGTTTCAGCTATTTGAGCATTGTTTCTCGTCACTCCAGCCCATGTGTATTGATGACTGTACAGCCTTCCAGTTGGAATTTATTCATTTGAATGCTTCTTATATATTAGAGTGTTTCTGAGATTATTATTTAGATTGTATCCACTATATATTGGCCACCCATGGGCAGGGGTAACGCGAGTATCGTTACTTTTGTCATTTATATTCATTAGAAAAATTGACTCTGTGTAGTTGCGTCTCTGTATATGTTCATAAAAATTGTATGAATGTAAATGCCATTCTATATGACTTATTTGCAAGTTATAAAATATTTGTGATATACTTTAGTCCCTTGGATCTTTAAGTTTTGTATTGAAAAGGCCCTACGCCTTGTGGCTTCTAGGCGAATTTCCCTAGGGCCTGGTACAGACAGAAGATTTTCTTGAGAGGGTCGAGGTGACCACCGGGGTTGGTAGGGGGAGAGGCGGTCCCTAAGGTACGTCGGCCCCTGGCCATACAAGGCCTTAAAGGTCAGAACCAACACCTTGTAGGAGATCCAGAATTCGATCGGCAACCAGTGCAGACGCTGCAGAATTGGTGTTATGTGGCATCTTGTAGGAGTTCTCGTAAGGAGCCTGGTAGCCACATTTCGTACGATATAAAGCTTCCAGGTCACTGACAAAAGAAGGCCGACGTAGAGTGTGTTACAGAAGTCTAATTTTGAGGTGACCTTGGCATGGATCACTGTGGCCACAGCTTGAGAATTATTTTTTTTAAAGAAATCCAGAAAAACAAATCTTGATTTTGGTATTTTATATAAGGGAAACAATTTTCTTTAATGGTATTTGAGAATCCATCGGTTTTGGTATCCATGTGGTATTTTGGAACCCAAACCCAGGTGATACAGAGGGCCCACTAGGAAAAATTACCACCGTTTCCCCTTCTGAAGCAAAGCATGTGGCCTGGTTGCTGAATCCAAAGGATACAAACAATCCATTCTATGCTATTTTTATGTCAATACAACAAAACAGTAGCTTTCAGCAATATAGGTGCTTTCATAAATTGCAGAAGAAGCATTCTTGTAAATCATCAGAAAGCTTCTTGTAACATCATGGATGAAAATATATACTTTTACTTTGCCGTTTTCTATGTGATGATGATGGGAGCTACAATTCCCATTCTTAGTGTGATGAGTGCTGCTTCAAAAGATGTATGAATATTTTTGTATGTCTCTGTGATTACTACCTGGTGTGCGTATGAAGCAAGGAATCCTCCCCATTTTGATATTTTTTTCAAAATTAAAAATAAAATATTTGAAATGACAGAAATGGGCAAGAGATTAAATATTAGGCATGGTTTAGAACCCAAAAATGGCGATTCTTAAATCAAATGGGGAGGGGGGTTGATTAGTATATCAAAGACTTACAAAAAATTTTCCAAAAATTTCTAAAATGTAACTTAAGTACTAACGAAATTCGTTAGTAATTCGTATGCCAGAGCATGCGCATTCCAGATGGTTTTGGCCTACAACTCCCAGAAATCCTAACAGCTGGTAAATTGGCTGGGATTTCTGGGAGTTGTAGGCCAAAACTTGAATAAACCACACTGAATTCTAGATGGGACTCTCCAAATAGGAAGGAGGGAGGGAGGGAAGGAGGGAGGGAGGGGGTGGGTATTCTATTCTTGGAAGCAGCAAAAAGGAGGAAGGAGGCCCCCTCGCTCCTCGCTGCCTCTCTCTCACCCCGATTCTGAGGGAGCGAGGGCCCAAGTTTGCCCAGGCTGAGAGGAAAAGGAAGAGGCCTGAGGCTGTGAGGAATGGTGGGAGTTGAAGTCCAAAACACGTACCTGGAGGGCTGAAGCTGGCCCCTGCGATGGGGCAAGGCAGAGCAACGGGGAAGAGAAGCATCTGAGAGAGCGCAGGGAGAGAGAGGAGGAGAAGCACGCGCGTGTGTGTGTGTGTGCGTGAAGCTGGCCCCTGCGATGGGGCATGGCAGCAGAGCAACGGGGAAGAGAAGGAGGGGGGGAGAAGCATCTGAGAGAGCGCAGGGAGAGAGAGGAGGAGAAGCGTGTGTGTGTGTGTGTGTGTGTGAAGCTGGCCCCTGCGATGGGGCATGGCAGCAGAGCAACGGGGAAGAGAAGGAGGGGGGGAAGCGTGGAGGACTACACTTTCCAGAATGCATTGCCTACCTAGCAGCAGCGTCACTTCCAGTTCCCCATAGAAATGCGGGAAAAAGAAGAAGCTGAATGAAGGCGGGAAGGAAATGAGGGGGAGAAGACAGGGAGAAGTGAGTAGGTAGTACAATAATTAATTAATTAAGAATTAAGAATTTATTACGATCCTAACGCAAATTGTTGGCCTCAAGGACCGTAAAAGGAAGTCCACTTCCTGGTTGGCGTTCCAGGTGCGGAAATACTCGAAAGTAGCATTTCTTACGAATTTCTTACGAAATGAATCATTTTCATAACTTTTTTCTCATGCCTACTAAATATGTGAACTGAATATTCACACACTGATGTTCACACAGGATACAGAAAAATGTCCCATAAAATAAAACAAAAACACTAGCATCATAACAATATAGAGAGGGGAAAGAGAGAGAGAGAGAGAGAGAGAGAGAGAGAGAGAGAGAGAGAGAGAGAGAGCACTATATAAGTAAGATAGGTATTTTCACTGGGCACTTGCACCCGAGTAGATTGGAGCATTCAGACAATGGGGAATGGGCCTTGGAGGCACTGTTTTGCAGTGGCTCCGGTCCTTCCGAGAGGATTGCACCCAGGTGGTGTTGCTGGGGGACAACTGCTCGACCTCACAACCATTGTCTTGTGGGGTCCTGCAGGGTTCTATATTGTCCCCTATGTTGTTTAACATCTACATGAAGCTGCTGGGGGAGATCGAGAGTTTCGGGGTGTGGTGTTATCTGTACGCAGATAACGTCCAACTCTGTCACTCCTTTCCACCTGCTACTAGGAGGCTGTTCAGGTCCTGGACTGGTGCTTGGCCGCTGTGACAGTCTGGATGTGTTTTCTAAAAGTATTTTAACTGTACCCTCAACTCGCTTCTGACACACTAAATAAATACCCCTAGTCTAACCCTCAAACCACTAGTACTTGCATTGTTTGGTTTTAATTGTAATCGACCACAAAAAGAGATATTGGTGCTTGCCACCAAAACAGAGAAAAATGTTTAATAACCCATGAATGGCAGAAGAATTGGGAAATGTCATTGTTAACCCGCCTTGAAGACATCCATGTTGCTTCAGAATGCATCTCCACCCCCCACCCCCAATAATGCCATGTAATAATAATAATAATACTTTATTTATACTCCACCACCATTTCCCCAAGGGGACTCAGTGTGGCTTACATGAGGCCAAGCCCAATAACACATCAATAAAACAGCACAGTAGCAAACAATAAAACAGTACAATCAATATAATTAATTTGCATGTGTATTGGTGATACACCTCCCCCATATTCCCAAGAAGACACCAACACAAGTATATGGAGTAAAATTGGTCACAACTCATTTATTGATAACAGGAACAAGGGTTGGCAGCCATGCATGGGTCCTGGATCAGTGGTTGGACAGTCCGCTGCTGTCTGAAGATGCTTACATCCCTGGGTGCCACCGGCACGCTACCAGATCCCATAAGCTCAGCACTCCAGGGGCCAGGGCGTTATCCCCCCTTCCAACAAGGGGCAATACACCACCCTGATCCAGGGGCCATGCCCCCAATAATGCCATGTTATAATAATAATAATACTTTATTTATACTCCACCACCATTTCCCCAAGGGGACTCAGGGCAGCTTACATGAGGCCAAGCCCAATAACACATCAATAAAACAACACAGTAGCAAACAATAAAACAGTACAATCAATATAATTCATATATTAGCAATAACACAAAGAATTAAAACCTTATGGCCGGGCCAGATGTAATATATTAAAAATTTCTAAATAAACAAACACTGGGCGAGAACAGAAATAGGATGTATCTAAGTAGGAGGGATTTAAGGGTGATGTGGGGAGATCAACCCAACAGGCAGTTAAAGTGCTTCTGAGGACATTTTGCAGAGAATTGGTCAGAGCAGGGCATTATTTACTTTTTTCAAGGAAGGCACACTGGAACAGCCACGTTTTCAGGCTCCTCCTAAAGACTAACAAGAAACAACAAATCTTACAAAAATATACAATATATTATCAAGTGAAATGATGTTGGAACATTCATATAAGTGTAAACATTAGATATACATGCAGAGTGTAATACACAATAAAGTACAAATAATAAATGCCAAGCATCGCCCACAGTACCTCAGTACATGGTCTCCCAGATGTCCGCAGGGGGAGTAAAGGAAAGATGTCCAAGGAAGGGATGAAGTCCACAGGATTGAAGGTAAGTCAATGGAGGTAAGTTTGATGTAAATGCGAATTAGCGCCAATGCGCTTCAAAGGCAAACTTCCACCCCTGCGTTCCTTCGATGTAGTAATGAGTGAAAATGTGCTATTTCCTGTTTTCCTGTGGCGCCAATGCGCCCGGACAAATTGTAATCCAGTGTAGGTATCGTGGCGTGGGCGGAGAAGATGTTCTGGGAGCGGTGTTGGAAGGACGCTAGGGCACACCGCGGCGGTAGAACTGCAGGGCTCGATCCGTTTTGCCACACTTTGGCTTTATCAAGCGGTAAAGATGCTTATAGCTTCTTCAAGCGGCAAGATGCTTTCACATAGAAGTGCGTCACAAGATAGATCAATTCACGCTGTAAGACATATCCGGCGTGATCTATCCTGAGGACCCGAGGGCATTATTTACTTTATTCATGGGAGGCACACTGGAACAGCCACGTTTTCTGGCTCCTCCTAAAGACTGCCAATGTAGAGGCTTGTCTGATATCCTTGGGGAGCAAGTTCCAGAGTCAGGGGGTCACCACAGAGAAGGTCCTCTCCCTCGTCCCCACCAATCGCGCCTGCAAAGGGGGCGGGAGCGAGAGTAGGGCCTTTCCAGATGATCGAAGAGATTGCCTGGGTTCGTAAACAGAGATGCGGTCACACAGGTAGGTGGGTCCCAAACTGTTATTAGATCAGGCTAACGCTAGGAAAACAAAATCTCACTGTATAGCTAATGGCTGAAAAAGTAACACTTTTGCATGCCCCTGTGTCTGCGCCCATCCATGCAAACGGATTTTACAACCATGCATTTTCTCCATGGTTTGTTTCTTTGTGGTGTGCAAGGACTGTAACACATTGCGTCAAAATCATGTTAATTTCATTTCACATCAAAACCTCCCATGCAAATAATGAAAGCAATCACTTTGCTAGTGAATCCCTGTGCATTGCTTCTTTCCCCAGGAAAGTTCACATTTGGATTGGCAGTGAATAAATTTTTAACGTACTAAATCCCGTCAGCTCTTCAATTCTTCAACGAGTCAAAATAAGATTTATTATTTATTTCTGCTGGAGCCAGTCACTGTTTTTTTATGTATACACCACAAGACACAGCAGGTGCCCTGAATATCTTATAGCCCCAGGGGGTTTCAAACAGAGCTGTAGCAAGCACATCTAAATCAAGGAGGAGAAATATCTAAGCATCCCTGCATGTAACAAAAGCAGATTGCACGGATTATCTGGCGCTCACTCTTACCTTGTCCTGGGGTAGAAAACAGGAAGGACTTGGACAGCACATACAATGTGCTTTCTGTATTGTCGAAGGCTTTCATGGCTAGAATCACTGGGTTGTTGTAGGTTTTTCAAGCTATATGGCTATGTTCTAGAAGCATTCTCTTCTGACGTTTCACCTGCATCTATGGCAAGTATAAAATCATGCATGGGATAGAAAAGGTGAATAAAGAAAAATTATTTTCTTTGTCACAAAACACTAGGACTAGAGGGCACTCCCTGAAGCTCCAAGGTAGGAAAATTAGGACTAATAAAGGGAAATATTTCTTCACCCAGAGGGTCATTGGGTTATGGAACTCACTTCCAGAGGAGGTTGTGACAGCTGTCAGCCTGGACAGCTTCAAGGCAGGATTAGACAGATTCATGGATACCAAGTGTATCGGTAGTTACTGAAAAGGACATTCAAGTGCCACCTCAGAGTTGGTTGAGGTAGGCAGGATTTCCCTGGGTACTGGTTGTGGGGGGGACCTCACAATCTCTAAGGATACTTGCCATAGATGCAGGTGAAACATCAGGAGAGAATGCTTCTAGAACAGGGGTGGGCAATTACCGGCCTTCCAGGTGTTTTGGACTTCAACTCCCAGAAATCCAAACAGTTGGTAAACTGGCTAGGATTTCTGGGAGTTGAAGTCCAAAACACCTGGAGGGCCGGAAATTGCTCACCCCTTTTCTGGAACAGGGCTGTCCAACTGGCGGCTCAGGGGGGGTGTCGTATGCGGCCCCCCAGCCCCTTCCCTACGGCCCCCTAAGCTTTTTAATAAAAAAATTAAATTAAAATATTTTTAAAACTTACCCACTTCCGGGTTTTGGAGCAAGTATCGCAAGACTATGGAAGCCACATGGGATTTTGCTCTTTTTAATTTATTTTACTTTTTTACTTTTTAATTTATTCATTAATGATCTGGATGTAGGAGTGAATTCCGAGGTAGCAAAGTTTGCAGACGACACTAAATTGTTCAGGGTAGTTAAAAATGAAAATGGTTGTAAAGAGCTCCAGAAAGATCTCTCGAAATTGAGTGAATGGGCAACAAAGTGGCAAATGCATTTTAACCTAAACAAGTGTAAAGTCATGCACATCGGGGCAAAGAACCCCAAATACACTTATCAACTGATGGGATCAAAGCTTTCTGAGACAAACCAGGAAAGGGATCTTGGGGTTTTGGTGGACAGCTCAATGAAGATGTCAACCCAGTGCGCAGCAGCAGTGAAAAAGCAAATTCGATGCTTGGCATGATCAGGAAGGGAATCGAAAATAGGTCGGCAAATGTTGTATTACCTCTCTACAAATCGATGGTGAGGCCACATCTGGAGTACTGTGTACAATTCTGGTCACCGCACCTCAAGAAGGATATAACGGAACTGGAAAAGGTACAAAGAAGGGCAACAAAAATGATCCAAGGGATGGAGCGGCTCCCTTATGAAATCAGGTTGCAACGCCTTGGTCTTTTCAGCCTTGAAAGACGGCGTTTAAGAGGTGACTTGATCGAAGTGTATAAAATCATGCATGGGATAGAAAAGGTGAATAAAGAAAAAATATTTTCTCTGTCACCCAACACTAGGACTAGGGGGCACTCCCTGAAGCTCCAAGGTAGGAAAGTTAGGACTAATAAAGGGAAATATTTCTTCACCCAGAGGTTATTGGGTTATGGAACTCACTTCCAGAGGAGGTTGTGACAGCGGTCAGCCTGGACAGCTTCAAGGCAGGATTGGACAGATTCATGGATACCAAGGGGAATCAGTAGTTACTGAAATGGACATCCAAGTGCCACCTCTGTGTTGATGGAGGCAGGCAGGATTTCCCCGGTACTGGTTGTGGGGGTCGGAGCAGGTGAGGGTTTTGCCCTCCTTTCTGCTAGAGATCCTCGTGTACAACTAGTGGGCCACTGTGTGACACAGAATGCTGGACTAGATGGGCTGAGGCCCGATTCAGCATGGCTCTTCTTATGTTCTTATGTTCTTATGCTCTCAACGCGAAATCTCGCCTGCTTTGAGAGCGAAATCCCGTGTGGCTTCCATAGTCTCGCGATACTCCTGTTGCCGAAATCTTAGCTACTTAATCCCTGCGGCCCACGCAGATGTGATTTGTACCTTCCCGGCTGCTGCCTCGGTCAGTCGTCGCCTCTGCTCGTGGTCCGGCTGCTCCTGGATCCCGCGCGTTTGGGAAGGTAGGCTAACCTTTATGTTATTATTATGTAATTGTGTATTTGAATGCTCACCCTGCATTTAATGTTAGTAAAAGATTATATTTGACTGTATGGATGCCCCTTTTGAATGCCCACCCTGCATTTTATCTCGGTAAAAGATTATATTTGACTGTATGCATGCCTCTTATGAGTAGTAAGCCGGGGGCGGAGCTGGGGGTGGAGCCGGGGGCGGGGGCAGACCCTACGGGCCCCCAGGTCATCAGTGACCAGAATTCAGGCCCCTGGGCCGGTAGAAGTTGGACAGCCCTGTTCTAGAACATAGCCATATAGCCTGAAAAACTTACAACAACCCAATGTGCTTTCTGATTCCTACTCAGACTTTTCAAAACAGTGTGATGTACATAAATGCTGACCTATAGCTGAACCAATAATTTAATATATCTTCTGCCTTTAGGGCCTGCAAAAGTGGCTTTTGTGAGATGGACGTGAAAGCTTTGGGCCCTGAAGGTAGAGAAAAGCCTTCCCATACACAGAAAAAACTGGAAAGTCTTTGAATATGAGTTCTGGACTCAGGATGGTAAACAAAAACAGGATTTTATTGATTTACAGCCAGTAAAACTGACGGTCCAGATGCTTAAATAATTGCTAGGGGTGGCAAAAGGTCCTTTGAAGGAAAAGGGATGCAATCACTTGCCTCTGTTGCAGACTGATGGTACTATCTTCAATTCCAGATTCCTTTGTGGCCTTCAATGGTACCTTGGCTCGTGAAGTCCGCTGGTTCCCCAAAGATTGTAACCTCTGTGTGAAGGGGGACCCTTCCTATTCACTGTAATCTTTGGCTGAAAGCTTCAGGTTGACTTTGTAGGTGAACAAAGGATACTTTGTCTCAGCATGAATGGATTTCCATCCACGTCCATGCGGCTTCTTTGCTGGAATGGCCAAAGAGAGGAAGTCCTGCCCCTCAGATGACCTCAGAAAGGGGAGGGCTTAAAGTGGTGACATCATCATGGCACCAAAACACAGCCCCTCCTACAAGGTCCACATGGTTGAAAGGTAGAACAAAGGCACATGCAGGTGAAGGGCAAACCAGATACATACTGCAATACCAAACAAGCCCTGTAGGGGCGTAATACAGTGTTTCCCAACCAGTGTGCCAGGGCACACTAGTGTGCCGTGAGCGATCATCAGGTGTGCCGTGGGAAATTGGAACCTCCAGGAGGGGAGGGGGGAGAGTCTAGTGTGTTGAAGTATAAAAACCCTAAGAAACTGACCTCTATAAAGGCACAAAATTACAACCACCCCCTCCCCACCCATTGTCTACTTGGTCTCTCCCTCTCCATGCATTGGGAAGGCCCGCCTCCCTTTCCCTAAGTAGAGACCTCCTATTGCCTCCTGGGGCTTCTGTGTGGGAAGTTTGGCCCAGTTTTATCATTGGTGGGGTTCAGGATGCTCTTTGATTGTAGGGGAACTATAAATCCCAGCAACTACAACTCCCAAATGTCAAGGTCTATTTCCCCTTAACTCCATCTGCGTTCATATTTGGGCATATTGAGTATTCATGCCAAGTTTGGTCCTGATCCAACATGGCTTGAGTCCACAGTGCTCTCTGGATATAGGTAAACTACAACTCCAAAACTCAAGGTCAATGCCCACCAAACTCTTATAGCATTTTCTCTTGGTTATGGGAGTTCTGTGTGAGAAGTTTGTGTCTTTCTGCCATTCCTGCCAGGATATCTATGTTGACTTCATCGAAACCGGCCCAGGTTTCACACTGAGTGTATAATTACATTTTAAAAACATATTACGATAACTATATGTATGACTGTGTTAGAGTGTCATTTGGTGTCATTTTGGTTGGTGGTGTGCCCCAGGATTTGGTAAATGTAAAAAGTGTGCCGCGGCTCAAAAAAGGTTGGGAAACACTGGCGTAATAATATATCTCCTCTGTTTGGGACTAACAATTGGATTTAGGTCTTCCTTTTTTAAACTTTGCAATTATAAGAAAATCAAGTCATTTGGAGTCAAAAAACTATAATTGACTACAGTATGCCCTCCACTTGGGGGGCACAAGGCTCCTCTCCCCCAATATTTAACACAATATTTAACACACTTACTGGCTCTAGGAGCTCAGAGCTTGCTGCAATGTGTACCAGCACTGCCATGTGGCCTGCCTTGATCCAGACGGCCTCTTCCCTTGTTCTTAAACATGCAGCAGCACTGGGCAAAAGAGTGCCACACTCCCCTGTCTCCCCCTTCTTCTAGGCCATGGAAGCTACCAGTGCTCTTCTGCCAGGGCCGGTTCTTTGTGGGAAGATTCCTGAGTCTGGCCTGCTTCTGCGCCCTGGCATAGAGCTGTATTCTCCTGTCTTCAACCAATAATAATAATAATAATAATCTTTATTTGTACCCCACCCCATCTCTCCAATGGGGACTCGGGGCAGCTCACATGAGGCCAAGCCCAAACAACAAGCCCAAAATTACAATAAAATAAAATCAAAAACATCAGCAATAACACAATAAAAATGCATACATAAAAATTATATATATATAATTAGATGTCAAAATCACAAGGACAGGGCGGGCCACAGGCACACATATAAAGTGTTAAAAACTCAGGGTGATATAAGTGGAATAGTACTTTTGACGGGGGGGGGGGGGGGAAGCACTCCAAGAATGGGAGCATTGAGGAGAGCAATGCTAGAAATTAAATAACTACTCGGTAAAGGCACAGCGGAAAAGCCAGGTTTTCAGGTCTTCCATAAAGGTCTCCAAAGTGGAGGCTTTCCTAATCTCTCCGAGCAAGGAATTTCAGACTCGGTGGCCACAGAGGAGAAGGCCCTCTGCCTTGTGCCCACCAGACGAGTCTGTGAGACTGGCAGGGGTGACAGGAGGACCTCCCCCGAGGAGCGGAGGGTTCGAGCTGTTTCATGGAGGGAGATGCGGTCACGAAGGTAGGAGGGTCCTGAAACGTTTAGGGATTTATAGGGACCGGGAAAAAATGGCAGCCAGTGCAGTTCCTTAAACAGGGGGGTTGACCGCTCCCTGTAACTTTCTCCAGTTATTAATCTGGCTGCTGATGGCTGGACAAGTTGAAGTTTCCGTGTCGTCTTCAAGGGTAAACCCACGTAGAGTGCATTGCAGTAATCCAGTCTACAGATAACCAAGGCGTGGACCACCATTGTGGACTACACGAGGTATGGTCGCAGTTGGCGCACGAGTTTTAACTGTGCGAAGGCCCTCCCAGCCACCGCCAACACCTGAGCACTCGTTGCACCTCAGACCTCGAACAGCCCCCCCCCCCCAGATCACACACACACAGGCAGATGCAATAAATGTATATTTATTTAGAATAAAGATAATCCAAAGATAAAAAGGGAAAAAATGATTCAAAAGTCCCAAAGGGTAAATCCAAAAGGCAAGTCAAAAATAGTCCTGGAAGCTGGCAAGCCAATCTGGCTTGCAACCAAAACCAAAACAAGAGTACGGAGTCGAGGCAAACCGCCCCTGCGGTCAAACGTGACCTTAGAGTCCTGGATCTTGAGGCAAACCACTCCTGCGGTCACGCGAACTTAAGAGTCCTGGATCTTGAACCTTCCCAAGCTGAACGTAGCTTCAGGTCTGACTAGAATCCTCTGAGCACAATCTAATATGGAAACTAACTGTGATGTGCCCATCACACCCCCTTCCTCAAACTCCAAGTTCTCCGGGATTCTCTGATACTGGCCCTTTGGTCAAATTACAGCTGCTCATTAGCAGACCCAGATGCAGAGCTCTCATGCTGAGAAACGGAATCCTCCCTTTCTACAACAGGTTCATCTGGTAAGGGAGTATAGAAATTCTTATGGGAATCAAGGTCACTGGCCATCTCACTGTCCAGTTCAGAACTCACTTCCATTGAGTCATTATAATTCTCATCTTCAGTCCCATAGCCCTGTAGCCAGCCATCATCCCATGCTAAGTCTTCATCAGCAGTCTCGTATCCATTAGGCCACCCATCAGAAGCACTATAATAATGCTGATATCATCCAGTGTCTGACCTGATATCTCTTTTCCTAGCTTTATGCTTAGTTCCCATATTTACATATTTTTTTCTTTTGAATTTTTTTTCCCATGGTGAGGAACATGGGCTTTGTAGCCCAAGAGCACCTGAAGCCTTTCCTCCAGATTTCCTGTCCTGGGCTAGATAACCACTCCTTGGTTAGAGCAAACATTGTTAATCTGTTTTAATTGTCCAATGTTGATATTGTATGGTTTTATTGTTTTAATGGCTATTGGTTGATGTACTGTAAACTGCCCTGAGCCAAACCGGAAGGACGGTATACAAATCGAAACAATAAATAAATAAATAAATAAATAAATAATATTCTGCATTAATTATAGTATTTATATTTATCAAGACATTTTATGGGAGAGTATTTACTGTCTCAGAAGAGAATATGGTCAGAACCCCTTTTTTTGGATCATGGCTACCACATCCTTTAAAGGCACATGCAAGAGTAGTAAAGCAAAGCACAAACCAAGACATCGTGATATTTATTATTTATTTATTTATTTATTATTCAAATGTCTATACCTGTGCTGTCGCACGCTGGGCCTGTAGAATGGCTGTTTCTTGGACGTGACTTCTGTATGCCCAACGGGACGCTGGGGTGCCTCAGCGGGAAGGGCCCCTTATTTTTCCCCAATGATAAAGGTCCTTTGAGGCTTAAAATAAATTTAACAAAGTTCTTTATTTGGGCTTAACAAACTGGAAGGCTTCTTAACAAACTGGTGACTTTCTCAGTCTGCAGCAACAGGGCTGGCAAACTGGGCAAAGCTGGTCTTCTCTTTCAGAGAAAAACCTATGACCCTTCCCTTGGGCAATCTTTCTTTACCTTTCTGGCGTGAGGACCCTTCTTCTGACTCCAAGCTGCGTTATGGATAGCCAGATGTCCCGTACCATGCAAGGTTTCCTTCAATTAGCCAGGTTGTTGGGACTGCAGGTGATCCCTTCACAAAGGATTGTGAAGCTGTTCTTTTACCCCAGCAAAGTGGGATCTGTTACACCAGCAAAGCTGGATCTGTTACCCCAGCAAAGCTCTGGTCTGTAACCCCTGCAAAGTTGTAATATTTAAAGCCTTTTCCAAGTAGGAAAGAACAGGCAGCCTTAAATCACGTCCTCTCCTGTAGAGTAGCGGTTAAGACTGAGGAAAAACATCCTCTTTCCCTCCCAAATCCTAGGAATAGGGGCGAATCTGTTACTATAGATTGATTGGCAGCCCTCTGGACCCGTAAATACAAACTAAGAAAGTCACCTACAAGATAAATGCAAGGGGAAGCAAACTTGCAGTGCAACAAATGAAAAACAGAGCCCTGTTGGCACTGCTGTGCCAGAACAATACTGCCACTCCCCAAAGGCTCAGAGCGGTTTACAAGCAGAATAATAATACAATTTGTAATAAAATAATAAAATCAGAGTTCAGAACAATTTAAACCACATTAGCCTAGCTCAGGGCTGTCCAACAGGCGGCCCTGGGGCTGTACACGGCCCCCGAGCCCCTTCCCTACGGCCCCCTAACTTGTTTTAATAAAATAAAATAAAAAATTGAAAAATAAAATAAAGAAAACCTACTTCCGGGTTTAGGCAAGCATCGCAAGACTCCACCAGCCACAGACGGGATTTCGAGGGAGGTCGAAATCCCATCTGTGGCTGCGTAGTCTCGCAATAGCTGCCAAAATCTCGGATCCCGCGGGATTTGCGGCCTGGGCGCGTGCCTCCTCCCCCCTTTCGGCTGCTTCCAGGCCAGCTCCCATTCCCTCAGAGAGAGGGAGGAGGGGAGTGAGGCAGGGAAAGCCCCTCCTGGCTCCGTCCTCTTCCTGTGGAGGGCCCTCGCTTCCCGCCCCGCGGATGGGAGAGCCGCCGCGCCCAGCCTGAGCTTGGCCTCGGCTCCAGCGGGGCTCTTCGGGGATGGCGGCGGCCTTGGGTATGGGTAAGTATGGGTAAGGAAGGGCCTGGCTCGAATCAATCAATCTAAAAACAGTGGGACGTTGGGTGAGGGGGGGAGGGGTTACTCAGTGGCGGTTTCCTTGGCGACGCTTTCTTCCCCTCCTCCGCGCCCCTTCCCCCTTGTTGTGCTGCCTTCCCCCATGTGCAGGGTGCAACGTGGCTTCCTTTGCGCCTGCCCCCGCGGCTTGTTTTCCCTTCAGGGAGGGAGGGAGCTCTTTGGGCCTCCTCCACCCACCTCTGGAAAAGGAGGCCCCATCAAGCCCTGCGACAGCATTGAGGTGTTTGGGTTTTTTTTGGTGTGTCCCAATTTGAGTGTGGACTCAAATAACTCAAAGGTATTAGGAAACATTCCCCCAAATCCACCAGTGTTCCCATTTGGGTATATTGAGTATTCAAGCCAAGTTTGGTCCAGATCCATCATTATTTGAGTCCACAGTGCTCTCTGGATGGAGGTGAACTACAACTCCGCAACTCAAGGTCAATTGTAAGTAAATTGGAGCCAGGGAGGCGGCGGAGCTGGGGAGGGGACAGAGCTGTGGGGGGGGCGAAGCCGGGGAGGGGATGGAGCTGGGGGCGGAGGCAGACCCTTCGGCCCCCCAGGTGATCAGTGACCGGAATTCCGGCCCTTGGGCCCGTAGAAGTTGGGCTGCCCTGGCCTAGCTCAAAGACCTGCCCGAATAGATGTGTTTTACATGCTATTGTAAATTTAGTCATGAATTTACATGACTATTCATGAAAACATCACCAATGCCCACCAATCAGAGGCTGTGGTAGAGATGGAATAAATATTTGAAAGCATTCAAAAATGCCCCCAAAATATATATTTGAGTGTCAAAAAAAAACCCTAATGAAAACAATTGTGGGCGGAAGAGAACTTTGGCAGTTCATGACTTATTCTAAAGAAGATTTCTATGCTTTAAATAGAAAACAGCATTCCATACTTTTGATATATTTCTATTCAGAGATATGATTTTCGGTGCAGAAAATCCTAGCATTTTGAACAAAATGACCACGTGCAAATTTTAAAGAGAGCAAGTCCCAAATATGAGTATGATTCTTTGATTTTTAAAAGTTTTTCATGGCCAGAAGAATTTTTTTCAATTATTCATTGTTTCCTTTGAGAAGAAATGCAGTAAAAAATTATTAATGCTTGCATTCTGCTCACAAACTCAGCTAACACTATGTAACAAAATTTGAAGAATGTTCTGTTCTTGGTTTCAAAGTGTGATTTCCTGTTTAACTGTGTGGTACTTAATTTGACAGTAGTTGTTATACATCAGAAACTTCATATTTGTGACCGTCACAAACTATGTTGACTTGGTGAGGACTCAATGAGATATTAATTGAAAAACTGTAGCAACATGTGCTGCAGGATGCCCCCCAAAAACAGAATTTTGCAGTTGAATAAACCTTTTTCCATCTTTTTCTAATATAACCAGGAACAAAATCATGTCACACAGTGTAATCGATGGTTTAATAATAACATGAACACAACACCCAGCATTACAACATAGGAATGGTCTGGATCATTTTAATCATAACTGGTGTAGACTAATTGAGCAATGATACCACTATATCTGAAATCCATCAGTTCAACCAGTATAAAGAGAAACAATGTGTCACAACGCAGGCCCTAGCTCCACCCCGTAATCACACACACAGAGACAATGTCAATTAACTATTTATTCAATCAAAAAGATGGCAGGTGAAAAGGATAGAATGTTCAATTAGAAAGTAGAATCAATAAGTCCAAGGTAAAAATCAAATGGTTTCAAAAGCAATCCAAAACGAGGAATCTCAAAAAGCAAGGTCCATAAAAATAGAAAATAAAGAGGCCCAAATGATTGAAAAGAAAGCTGGGATCCCAATAACAAAACAGGTCAAGTACTTAGGGATAAATATCACGGCCAAAAATTGCCAGCTGGTTAAAAATAATTATGAAAAAGTATGGAACGAGATTAAAGAAGATCTGAGTAGATGGAAAAATTTTAATTTGTCTTTATTAGGAAGGATTGCTACTATTAAAATGAAAATATTCCCCAAACTCAATTTTCTTTTTCAAATGTTACCAATCCTGAAAAACCAGACTTTGATCAAAAGATGGCAAGCCGACCTCTCAGCTTTTATTTGGCGAGCAAAAAAACCCAGGATAAGACAGAAATACCTCCAGGAACTCCCAGAAAACGGAGGCTTCGGCCTTCCGGATCTGGTGGGGTATTATGAGGCCAATTGTTTAGACAGTTTAAAAACATGGATAGATATAAGAGACAAAGACCTCTTAACGGCGGAAGGGTGGGAAAATAAAGCCGGATGGCACACCTACTTATTTTATGACAAAATAAAACAAGATAAGAATTTCAAAAACCATATTTTAAAAGCCCCCCTTTATAGGGTGTGGGAAAAACACAAAAATCTAATGAGCAATAAACTGCCACTATGGGTGTCACCTGTAGAAGCCTTCACAATATATAAAACAGGAGAAAGGCCTTGGACAATCTATGAGGAAGTACTTAAGAAAGACGGGAACAGTTATACCCTGAAGACACAGGAGGAGCTGAGACAATAGAACATAAACTGGCTCCAATATAACCAGTTACGAGCCAGATTTGTGAAGGATAAAGAAAGAGGATGGGAGGACAAACTAACCGAGGGGGGGAAGATCATGATACACTCGGAATCAAAAAGAGTTAGCAAATTATATAAACTGATTCTAAAAAACCAACATGAAAAGAAACCAGTAAAGGACTTCATGCAGAAGTGGGCGGACAACTTGGGATACAGAATTCCCCAGGGAAGCTGGCAAAAAGCATGGACATTTAATTTAAAATTTACTTGTGCATATTCGCTAAGAGAGAACCTTTTAAAGATGATTTATAGATGGTACTTAACCCCTGCCCAAATAGGAAAAATATATAAGACTGGGGACGATTTATGTTGGAAATGTCAAGGTAATAGAGGAACATTTTTCCACCAATGGTGGTCCTGCCCCGAGGCGAGAAAGTATTGGAAAAAGGTTCGTAGCTGGGCAGAGGAGGTACTACATCTGAAAATTGAATTTAAGCCTGAGTTGTTTCTGTTAAATATTTTAGATACGCAAAAATTGGAAAAAGGACCGGAAAGACTCCTGATCTATATAATTACGGCTGCTAGGATCTGTTGGGTAAAACATTGGAGAGAAAGTAACACCCAAACTGATGAAATTATTTTCAAACTATTGGACATAGCGGAATCAGATAAGTTGACCTGTATGGTTAGAAGAGGCCCTACGAATTTTTTTGAGAAAACATGGAAACCATTTATTTTGTATGTTAAAATTAAGAAGAAGGAAGAGCTAAAGGGGTATTGGTTATAGTAACCAAGGCGCTGGAAAATTGGTGCAGCGTTATTTTTCTCCCTTTTTTTCTGGTTTAGCGAGTAGAAGGTTCGATGTCGATGGGTGAAGACAACCCGTGAGTTAGATGTATTTTAAATGTGTGTCATTGGATAGATGTAGTATTGTCATGTTACCCTACACCCCCAGGAGGGTCTAGGTGTTTGTTGTTGTGTTGTGTTATGTTTTGTTATGTATCTGTATTTTAAACAATAAAAACTCTTTAAAAAAAAGCAAGGTCCATAAAAACAAAGCGAATTGGTCAAAGGCAAACTTAGTCCATGGAACAAACAAGGCAATCCAAAAGTTCTTGGAAGAAACAAGGTCTCTTGGCAGTACTTGGCAAGGCTAGCCAAACTATGGCTTCCAAGGAGCAGCAGACCAACGATACATCTGTCCAGTGAAGACGTGGCCGCCAAACTGAGGAACTTTCCCACAAAGCGTATACTTAATTCCCACCCTTGTGAGACCAGCGCCTCTCCAGGCTCCGCTTCCAACCTCTCCGAGTAGCCACAATACTACTCCTCCGGTCGAAGCTCCTCGCAGGTTCGGCGCCATCTGCTCCGCTAACTTCCTGGGAATGAGCCTCCAACTCGGTTTCCATATCTTCCTCCGCAGCTGGTGGCAACAAGCGCTCCTGAGAACCGAAGCCTCCTGGTTTCTCATATTCACAATCTGATCCGGAATCTGGCTGGCCTTCATCATCCAAATAAGCAGAAGGCCAGGTGTCATCCCATTGCAAACTATCAGTCGGTGATGCATGCCCATCAGCCCCTGCATCCCCTCCATCTTGGTCCAAAGCAATCGGAACCCCCGGGGTGGCACCCCCCCCCCCGGCTGAAACGGAGGCTGGGTTGCTACACAATGCTAGATTCATGGATACCAAGTGTATCGGTAGTTACTGAAAAGGACATTCAAGTGCCACCTCGGAGTTGGTTGAGGTAGGCAGGATTTCCCTGGGTACTGGTTGTGGGGGGTCGGGAGCAGGTCAGGGTTTTGCCCTCCCTTCTGCTCGAGATCCCCGTGTACAACTGGGGGCCACTGTGTGATACAGAATGCTAGATGGGCTGAGGTCCGATTCAGCATGGCTCTTCTTATGTTCTTATGTTCTTAGTACTGTATATCCAAACTTTACAAATATTTTATACCTGGAATAAACTTGGATAATTAGGTTTATTCCAGGTTGAAACAGATTAGCCTGTCATGTATCATGTTCCACATCTGATGGTCGTTGATCATGGTGGCAGGCCTAGCAATTGGTGATGGAAGGGTTAATGTAAGTCTTAGTTCTAAAGGGTTGCATAATCTGTAAGTAAGAGTTTACAGGGGAAAGCAATTGAGGGTGGAGGCATACGAGAGATAGGTTGCAGTTGGGTGTTACTTGATATAAGGAGCTTACCTTGGAATTGAAGTTTGGGAGAAAAGTATTTGTCATATTTTGGTGGTAGATGCTGCTGGTTTCCCCCCATGTTTGTGGATGTTTGGTATACTGACCTGTCTCCTGAACTCTTGGAGCCCTGGAACCTTGGATCTTTGGACTGGCTTTTGACTATGGTATAGACCAGGGCTGTCCAACTTTTACCGGCCCAGGGGCCTGAATTCCGGTCACTGATGACCTGGGGGGCCAAAGGGTCTGCCCCCACCCCCGGCTCCGCCCCCCCCCGGCTCCGCCCCCTCCCCCTCATAAGAGGCATCCATACAATCAAATATAATCTTTTACTAAGGGGAAATGCAGGGTGGGAATTCATAAGGGGCATCCATACAATCAAATATAATATTTTACTAAGGGGAAATTTATTTATTTATTTCTGGATTTTACCCCGCTCTTCTCAACCCCTGAGGGGGGACTCAGAGCGGCTTACAGTACGGCACAATTCAATGCCCACATAGTAACAATATAACAACAATTAAAATACATTAAAATGCATTAAAATACAATTACATTAGCACCATACACATTCACTCCAGATTAAAACAGTGTTCAGTCCATAAAAGCATTGGCCCTATTCGTCCACTTTCCATTAAAATTCTATCTAAAATGCTGCCTTGTGCTGGTGTGTAAACGCCTGGTCCCACAGCCAGGATTTTACTTTGCAGGGAGGGAATACATAAGGGGCATCTATACAATTAAATATAATCTTTTACTAAAGGGAAATGCAGGGAGGGAATATAAAGGGGCATCCATACACAATTACATAATAATAACATAAAGGTTAGCCTACCTTCCCAAACGTGCAGGATCCAGGAGTAGCCGGACCACGAGCAGAGGCGACGACCGACCGAGGCAGCAGCCGAGAAGGTCCAAATCGCGTCTGCGTGGGCCGCAGGGATTAAGTAGCCGAGATTTTGGCAACAGGAGTATCGCGAGACTACGGAAGCCACACGGGATTTCGCTCTCAACGCAGGCGTGATCCCGCGTTGAGAGTGAAATCCCGTGTGGCTTCCGTAGTCTCGCGATACTTGCTCCGGAACCCGGAAGTGGGCATTTTTTAAAATATTATTTTTTTATTTTTTATTTTTTATTTTTTATTAAAAGCTTAGGGGGCCGTAGGGAAGGGGCTGGGGGGGGCATATACGGGCCACGGGCCGCCAGTTGGACAGCCCTGGTATAGACTCTTGATCCCTGGACTTTACTTATTGAACTCTTGGCATTTGACCACTGGACTGGACCCTTTGGCTATGGTGTTCTTTAATTTGCATTGGTGTTTGCTATTGTTGCACTCCAGGACAGGAATAATCGTCTGACTTTAAACACCACACATTGAATAGGAAAAACAATCCTTGTATTGAAGGTAAGTAAAAAAGCATCTAAATAAAAAGCACTTTAAAGGAATAGGTAATTCCAATTAGGTAAGAAGATAAGCAGGAACACATTAATCCAAAGTAGAATTCAGCAAAGTCCATAAATCAAAGTCTTCACATCTCTAATATAATCCAGAAAATCAGGAATACATTGATCCAAGGCTTGGGTGAACAATCAGTAAATCCAGGAGTCAAAAACCATGACACAAGAAATATCTTAACATGAATCTTCAAAGCAAGACTTCCATGAAACAAGGACAAGAACTTAGTGTGATTCTAAACGATGCTACGTCTGACTACACATCCCAAACTTGAAGCTTTTACCCCCCTAGTCATTCTTTGCATCAGTATCACTGGCCAAACCATTGCCATCTTGAACCTCATCTTGAACCTCATTGACACCCTGGTCCTGAAACATAATCACAGGCTGAGCTCCAACAGCTATCAGTCTTTGTTTTATATTCTGTGGCTGAGTGCTATCTTTATGTTTTACATTTGGACTATGAAAACAGCCAGAAAGTAAGTGCTGTTTTAATTTAACAGTTTGATACAAACTGGGTGTTTGTTTGGTTCACCTCTGCCTGTATAACGGCAGAGCCCTGGCAATGTGACATGGCCTGGCTAATCTTTTCCCTATGACGTATTATGTGGCAGTGTATATAGATCCTTAGTAGGTCTTTGGAAACACAAGTAGGTCTTAGTAGGTCTTTGGAAGTCACAACAAGGACTTCTGTTGTGTTTTGTTTAGTGTACATCTGCTGATTAGGCATGAGAAAAATGAAACGGAAATTAAAAGGATTCGTAAGAGATTCGTATGTAATGGGACTTTTGAGGTTTTACGTATTGATGCCGTGATCCCGGAAGTAGACTTCCTTTACGGTCCTTGAGGCCAACAATTTGCGTTATGATCGTAAGAAATTCTTAAGTATTAATTAATTAATTATTGTACTACTCACTTCTCCCTGTCTTCTCCCCCCTCATTTCCTTCCCGCCTTCATTCAGCTTCTTCTTTTTCCCGCATTTCTATGAGGAACTGGAAGTGACGCTGCTGCTAGGTAGGCTAGGCAATGCAGTCTGGAAAGTGTAGTCCTCCAGGCTTCCCCCCCCCTCCTTCTCTTCCCCGTTGCTCTGCTGCCATGCCCCATCGCAGGGGCCTGCTTCACACACACACACACACGCTTCTCCTCCTCTCTCTCCCTGCGCCTCTCAGATGCTTCTCTTCCCGTTGCTCTGCCATGCCCCATCGCAGGGGCCAGCTTCAGCCCTCCAGGTACGTGTTTTGGACTTCAACTCCCACCATTCCTCACAGCCTCAGGCCTCTTCCTTTCCTCTCAGCCTGGGCAAACTTGGGCCCTCGCTCCTCAGGATCGGGGTGAGAGAGGCAGCGAGGAGCAAGGGGAGCTCCTCCTCCTTTTCTTTTGCTGCTTCCAAGAATAGAATACCCCTCCCTCCCTTCCTCCTTCCCTCCCTCCTTCCTATTTGGAGAGTCCCATCTAGAATTCAGTGTGGTTTATTCAAGTTTTGGTTTACAACTCCCAGAAATCCCAGCCAATTTACCAGCTGTTAGGATTTCTGGGAGTTGTAGGCCAAAACCATCTGGAATGCGCATGCGCTGGCATACGAACTACTAACGAATTTCGTTAGTAATTAAGTTACATTTTAGAAATTTTTGGAAATTTTTTGTAAGTCTTTCTTTTACTCATCAACCCCCCCCCCCCATTTGATATTCGAATCGCCATTTTAGGATTCGAAAAACCATGCCTTCTGCTGATGTAGCAATGAATTGCAAAAACAGCTGTATTTTATTGCTAGCATATTATAAGTTGAAAACATTGTTTTGTTTTGAGGATTTTCCTCTTGGAACGGGCTCCCGTTACGAAAGTATTCTATCTACACAAAGGGTAATTGCCATTTTAAATGGCCCAATTATTAATCAAATTGTCTCTCAATTTCAGTAGCTGCATCAAGTCAATTTTTGAATAGTAGATCAGTCCTTATGAAAATGAATCGCTTGATACTAGGTGGGAGTAGCAGTTGTAGCTCTATGTATGTAACCTCTGTTTAGTAGAGCATATAGTTTTTATTTAATTAATTCTTAAGTGTATTCTATTAAAAAAAACTACTGGTAAGCTGTGTATGGGCGGTCGAGATAGTGGAGCATAAGTTGTTGAGGTTAAAATACAACATGAAACACAGTGGGATTTGCTTTGAAGTAGATATGAATAGGGTTGCACTATGAAGATTATAATGAGTGCGATATGCCATCCACAGCTGCTGACTGCCTGTATTCTCTTAAATTGGGTCTGCGCCTGAGCTGGGTCATTCTGTCAAATCTCTGCATTTGATCAAATTGGATAAAGCAATTCCCAATGCGCACATGCTACAGGATTCCTCTTCTCTCTCCTGTTTCCTAAGACGGAGACCAGTTGCGCTACTTCTTGTCACTTTAATCTAACCAGGAGACATGCCTGTATCAGTGACTCCAACTGAAACATACAGTGGTGGAATTTCCTCTAGGGATGGAAACTTCTTATAGACTAAAAACAAACTTCTTTGACTAAGTCTGAAGTGTGATTTCAGTTTTAATCAGAAACATGTACATGTGGTGTGTTTACTTGCAGAACACAGATTCCAGTGCTTAATGCTTATGAATTGTATCAGGTGAAGCAAGACAATATGGAAATAACTGGACAGACTGCTCGAAAAATGCTCACCCAAGAATTTGTGTGAGAGTTAAACAGTAGTACTTTTAATAGATCTTTCCACAGTTTATTGGGCTAAATACTGCAGTCTGGACTAGTATTCTGCAGTCCAGATCCGGAAATAGTAGATTTATCCCGCGCCCTCCAAGGAGGTACGTAATGAATCCTCTATCAAATTAATTCGCTACAAACCAGGGTTTTCCTCATTTGTAGCAAATTAATTCAGAACTGTCCAGAATGTTGTCTGGACAGCCCCTCCTTTATTGTGGGAGTTCCCACAATAAGGCACTGTCTGGATGGGCCCTAAGCCTTGGTTCAGCCAATCAGAACAACAAAATGCTTTAATACTTTTGACATTCTGACATTTTCCTGGATTATACTCAGATGATTAGGAAGAATTCCTAGAATGTTTATATTTTTCTCTCCAAATATGAAAGTTTCTGGAGACTTCTATTTAGACATATTAGTTCCAATATGTCAATAAAGGCTTTGATATGTGGCACAAGCACCGGGAATGTGGCACAGCTTGCTAAGTGTCAGGTGCATAAGATCTCTCTGACCAGTAGGTCATGAGTTCGAGGCCTGCCCAGGTCGAGGTGGGTGCTCGACCTTTAAGTGTAGCCTGCTGTCGACCTTTGCAGCCTGAAAGACAGTTGCATCTGTCAAGTAGGAGATAAAGGTACCACATTAAGTGGGGAGGCAAATTTTGACTGAATTATGAGGCCACTAAAGAACTCCAGGAATCGCTGAGGAATGTAGAAGGAACAACAAGGGACGCTGGAACGCTGAGAGATGAGGAGTGCGTCAGCTCCCCCTGGTGGCCAGAGTTTGCCTCTGTTCGTCTATATGTTGTGTATTGTGGGATACGGCAGGAATTGTCTGCTAGTACGTGTAACTGTAATCCGCTTTGAGTCCCCTTCGGGGAAAGAAAAGCAGAATATAAATAAATAAATAAATATAAAATCCATTGCTAATAGATAAGCATTAGGCATGAGAAAAATGAAACGGAAATTAAAAGGATTCGTAAGAGATTCGTATGTAATGGGACTTTTGAGCATTTACGGATCGCTGCCGCGAACCCGGAAGTAGACTTCCTTTTACGGTCCTTGAGGCCAACAATTTGCGTTATGATCGTAATAAATTCTTAATTATTGTACTACGTACTCACTTCTCCCTGTCTTCTCCCCCTCATTTCCTTCCCGCCTTCATTCCGCTTCTTCTTTTCCTTGCATTTCTATGGGGAACTGGAAGTGACGCTGCTGCTAGGTAGGCAATGCATTCTGGAAAGTGTAGTCCTCCACGCTTCCCCCCCCCTCCTTCTCTTTCCCATTGCTCTGCTGCCATGCCCCATTGCAGGGGCCAGCTTCACACACACACACGCGCTTCTCCTCCTCTCTCTCCCTGCGCTCTCTCAGATGCTTCTCTTCCCCGTTGCTCTGCCTTGCCCCATCGCAGGGGCCAACTTCAGCCCTCCAGGTACGTGTTTTGGACTTCAACTCCCACCATTCCTCACAGCCTCAGGCCTCTTCCTTTTCCTCTCAGCCTGGGCAAACTTGGGCCCTCGCTCCCTCAGGATCGGGGTGAGAGAGAGACAGCGAGGAGCGAGGGGGCCCTCCTCCTTTTTTTTGCTTCTTCCAAGAATAGAATACCCCCTCCCTCCCTCCTTCCCTCCCTCCTTCCTATTTGGAGAGTCCCATCTAGAATTCAGTGTGGTTTATTCAAGTTTTTGGCCTACAACTCCCAGAAATCCCAGCCAATTTACCAGCTGTTAGGATTTCTGGGAGTTGTAGGCCAAAACCATCTGAATGCGCATGCTCTGGCATACGAATTACTAACGACCTTCGTTAGTACTTAAGTTACATTTTAGAAATTTTTGGAATTTTTTTGTAAGTCTTTTCTTTTACTAATCAAAAAATCCCCCATTTGATTTTAGAATCGCCATTTTTGGATTCGAAACCATGCCTAATAAGCATATCTAAATGGTGGATCAAATTCCAAATATGCATCCAGAAGGGATTTGGAAGATGATTCAGCTCTTTGGGGAAAAATGTGTGAATTTTTCTCAGCCTGAATTTAGGGAACAAATCCACTTTGCTTACTATAGATTCTCAATGTAACATTTCATTTCTCCCATTGACTATTATAGGAAATACAAAATACATTATTTTCATGTGTGTATATGTGTGTCTATATATGTGATAAAAAAATACAGATGTAAAATATTGTCTGGAAAATTTTAGCTAAGCTTAATTATGACATTTCTTGCCATGGCTTGAATTAGGAGCATATATTCCCGAATCTTAAATCACCTGAACTGCTCTTTTAAGGGAAAAGAAAGAGGTGGTAATCAGTTGATTTCCTGGCTTTACCCATAAAATGGCAAGTTGGCACACTGCGGGCTCTGTATAATAATGTGCACAGCATCCGGTACTGTATCTTTCTCATAGAAAATGGAATCTCTTATCATAATAAACGAGTTATCTACATCACAGAATTACAGTACATGGTGTTGATAGAGCCTGATTGTTATCAGCAACTTAAATTAAGCACTTACATATGGATTTGAATGAAGCAAATGCATTGACATTTTTATAAGGGCTTTTAAGATAGGAAACACAAATTCAATAATGCTCAAACGCTGTTAAGATTGCTGTAGTTATTGTTTCTCAACAGTGCATCCCCATTAAGGCACACAATAGGTTTTATTAGCTCAGCCTTTTCCCATCTTAGATTAGATTCTATTGGGTTTTGATGTCTTTCGCATTAACTACTAAAGATTTGTAGACACCGAAATCAAATTTAAGTGCAGGCTAAACTGTGCCCAGGGTGTTGCAATGTCATTATTGGCTTCTGCAAACGTTTCAGTTGAGATATTCCCTGCAATACATTCCTTGGATTTCATTCTATGTAAATTTTCAGAAACTAGTTAGATATTTTCATTCCAATACTTCTCTTTTTTGTGTGGTAATGAAGCAGACAGATTAATAATAACAGAGAAAGAAGAGAAAGAAAAGAAAATCAGGCTACTCAGAAATTGTTTATCATCTTCTTTGTATTAAAATGAGCATATGTATTTGCTAATTGGTATTCTAACTGTTCATTATCCAGACTGTATGCAGTTCATTCAATGAGCACATAATTACATCTGAGCAGTTTTGCAACATTCATTACATTGATTTCACCCCCTTTTTGGGTGATACTCCAGTTACTTTGGAATCAATGAACAATGTGAAGGAGGAATGTAATAATAAACAGTCTTGTGTATCCTTCACGTTTACACAATTCTAGTTACGTTCCTTTATATTGAGGTTATGCTGAAACTGGCGTGCTATCACACCATGAACTTCAATTCAAGGTCCAGGTTATCATCTATAAAGCCCTAAACGGTTTGGGACCCGCCTACCTTTGTGACCGTATCTCCCTCCATGAACCTGCCCGTTGCCTACGATCCTCGATGGAAGGTCTCCTCTCACCTCTTCCACTGTCTCAGTCCCAACTTGTGGGAACAAGGGAGAGAGCCTTTTCCTCAGTGGCCCCCCATTTATGGAATGCACTGCCTGATGAAATTAGGCAAGACCCCTGTGGTGGAGAAAGGCTGTTTTTACACCTTGCTACCACCAAGTATTGTGGTGAGTGCTCGCCTTATTCTCTAGGCTGGGCAAAGTGTCAGGGAACTTTTATTTTTAAAGTCTGGAGAGGTTTCTTTTATCTCACGCTGCCACCATTAAACTCAGGGAGGATTTGAAACACCGGGAGGCAAGGATTGGATGAACAAGTAAACAGAGTTTATTTTAACAACTTGTGAGAGATTCACAGGCACTTTCGCATAATGGTTACAATGAAATGTTGGAGCGTGTGGTTACTTAAACTTGCACAAATCTTGAAACAAGTTACAATCAACGTAGCACCCCAGATAATACTGTGCTAAGATATTATCGGCTGACTACAACTACCTGACTTTGCTTCCTCACAGAGTCCTACAAAACCCAGCACAAAGCTGCTAACTCTCTCAAGAGCCTAACTCACTCTGACCTTCTCTGTCAGAGACCAACCATCAACTCCCTCCAGAGTTCCGTGGCCTCCCTAACTGACTAACTGCTTACCAACTGTCAGTTTTCGAAATTCCAACCGACATTTCTCCTGGTGCCTGGCCCAAGCTCAGGCCTCTGGCCTCCCAAGGTTCTATGCTCCCTTCCCTAGGCTGTCTCCAACTCAGCCTAAAATGGGAAACCTAACCTTAAAATGGCCATTCATCCAAACAGTCCATGAAATGGCCAACCCACCAAAAAGGGCTTTTCCCCACTGAGCTTTATCTGGCCCAAAATATAGGCAATTCGTCACAACCCCACTTTAGAAAGCTTTAAGAAGAATCTTAAGACCTAGCTCTTCCACGGTGCTTTTGGAGATTAATTATATAATCTTGCTACCATTTACCCTCAATATTTGCTTTGAGTGCACACCTCCTTGTCATGAATGACTTTTCAATTATTTTAAAGTATAGGCTCTTTTTATTGCAATTTCCAGTGTGAGAGGTTATATCAAATTACAGAAAAACATTTAGACAAAAATGACACTAGCCATACAGACATATAGTTTCTATGCAACTACATTGGATTCACAATTACATTGGTTAACAAACAAACAAAGGGTAATTACATTCTCACTCAACATTCACACCACATGTACATGCATCCATCATCATGCAACCAAATATTATTACTGTGGTATCCCAGCCTAGCATGGGGTTCATGCCTAGTGGTCAGAGCCAGCCTTCAGGGGTCCCAGCTGCCCCGGAGCAAGGGACTGATGAATGGCCTAATGGGTACAGGTCTGCAGAGGAAGAGTTAGAATGGGACAATGGCTGGCTGCAGGGTTATGATACCACAGAAGAAGAATTTGATGACTCCATGGAAGTCAGCTATGAATTGGATGATGAGAGAGTAAGTGACCTTGATTCCCAGGAGAGGCTTTTCACTCCTTTGCCAGATGCAGAAGATGAAGATTGGGACACGAGGGAGGCTCCTAGTTCCCAGCCATCAAGTTCTGCACCTGGTCAGAACCTAATGAGAGGGATTTTGACAGGAGAGCTTCTATCAGGTCTTTGAGAAGAAATTGGGGCCTGAACAGGGGGGTACGTTGGACACGCAAACATTAATTTGGTTTATTAATTGGGCCCCGGGCCGTCTCTAGTCAGTTCCAAGGCTACGTTGGTAAAGGAAAGACCTTTGCTTTTCCCATGCTCTCGTAAGGCTGCAGGAGCGGCCGGTTTCAAGTTTCAAGTCTCAAGCCCTGATCGCAAGGGCGGTGTTTATGCTTTTGGATATTGGACTCTTTGGGTTTAAAGCCTCTTGGATTTTATGCAAAAAACCTTTGGACTATTTTATTGATTGATTACTACTTTCTATGGACTATTTCTCTACTTATCTGTATACCTTTATAAAGCGGAATGTTTGTATGTATGTGTGCGGAGGGCGGGAGGGCGGGAGGGCAGGAGGGAGGGCGGAAGGGCGGATATGTGGCAGCCACTTTCACAGGCCACAGCGATATGTGGCAGCTATTTGCATAAAGTCCTTTGATTGGCCAGCCTTGGCACTCCAAAATTCTAAGTGCCAGCTATTTGCATAAAGTTCTTTGATTGGCCAGCCTCGCCACTCCAAAATTCTAAGTGCCAGCTATTTGCATAAAGTCCTTTGATTGGCCAGCCTTGGCACTCCAAAATTCTAAGTGCCAGCTATTTACATAAAGTCCTTTGATTGGCCAGCCTTGGCACTCCAAAATTCTAAGGCACCAGACAGAGGGCATTGATAGCCACAGATTAGCCAGCATCCCAGAATCCAGGCCTCTACATTCAAACAACAGGATTTCTTCCCACTGAGGGGAAAATGCACCATCAACATTCCTCCCCACTTGGCTCTGTGAAAACAAAATGGAATCCTGTTTTCTCCTCCCCTCAGCTTTTAGAAAATGGCTGCCTGCCATTCCGCCTTTTAAAGTTACCAATCACCAGCAGAACAGGCCAGACCATTACAGGCCCCAAAAGAGAGTTTAGGGCAGGATGGCCCAAGAATGATGGGATTTGCATCCCAATTCACTTCCCAGAAAACACTGTAGCCCCTACAAATCACAGACCAGGCCCAAAATTTACAGTAAGGCTTCATTAACTTGATTTTCCCGACTAGGCCTCAGTTAATAGGACATTGTGTATAGCCAGGCCCCAAAAGAGAGTTTAGGGCAGGATGGGCCACGAATGATGGGATTTGCATCCCAATTCACTTCCCAGAAAACACTGTAGCCCCTACAAATCACAGACCAGGCCCAAAATTTACAGTAAGGCTTCATTAACTTGATTTTCCTGACTAGGCCTCAGTTAATAGGACATTGTGTATAGCCAGGCCCCAAAAGAGAGTTTAGGGCAGGATGGGCCACGAATGATGGGATTTGCATCCCACTTCACTTCCCAGAAAACACTGTAACCCCTACAAATCACAAACCAGGCCCAAAATTTACAGTACGGCTTCATTAACTTGATTTCCCTGACTAGGCCTCAGTTAATGGGACATTGTGTATGGCCTGAATTAACAGTAACCAACCTTGGCACACTGAGCCCCTATGACCCATGATTCATTCTACTGCAGTTTGGAGTAGGGAGGACCATGGATGATGGGACTTGAAGTACCATCACAGGTTATGAGATTTGTAGTACTTTCAAACTCTTCATTCCCCACAGACCAAGGCGGCCCTGAACCACAAGACCAAACTTGGCACACAGTACCCCCATGTCCCACACTCCATCCTACTGCAGTTTAGAGGAGGATGGACCATGAAGGATGGGATTTCAAGTACCTCCATTCACTTCCCAAGCCCACTGCGACCCTCATCCAGTGCATAATCATGACCACACTTGGCACAAAAAGCCCCCATGACCCAATGGACGTCCTGATGCAGTTCGGAGGGCGGACCACAGATGATGGGACTTGAAGTACCTCCACTCATTTCACCAGACCATTGCCAACCTCATCCAAACACAGATCAAGACCAAACTTGGCACACAGAGCCCCCATGACTCATTCTACATTCTGGTGCAGTATTGAGGAGGATGGACCACGAATGATGGGACTTGAAGTACCTCCACTCACTTCCCAAGACTGCTGCGACCCTCATTCAATGACTAATGAAGACCAAACTTGGCACACAAAGCCCTCATGACCCATTCTACATCCTGTGCTGTTGGGAGGGGGATGGACCATGGCCAATGGGACTTGCAGTACCTTCACTAACTTCCTGAGACCACTGCAAGCCACATACACATCTAATAGGAACCAACCTTGGCACACAATGCCTTCCTCAAATAACCCGGGCACCGCCGGGTCCTCAGCTAGTTCTAAATAAATATTATTCATTGCATCTGCCTGGTGTGTGTGATTCTAGGGGGGACTGCCAGCGTTCTGAGGTGCAATAATTACCACATCTTTTTCTCCCTCCTTGGAGAAGCACCTGTCAGGCCAGACCAGACCTGGGCAATTGCCGGCCCTCCAGGTGTTTTGGACTTCAACTCTCAGAAATCCTAGCCAGTTTACCAGCTGTTAGGATTTCTGGGATTTGAAGTCCAAAACACCTGGAGGGCCGGCAATTGCCCAGGTCTGGGCCAGACCCTGCTTTGCTGCAACCTGCCAATACACAGTTCCAAAACTTCCATAGCACCATAACTTCAAAACGCCAAAATGCTAAAACTTCTTCGCTAAGAACAACGCCAAGGACCAGATCTCTCTTTTCCTTACAGCAGAACCTGGCTCTCTGCACAAAATCTAAGACTCCAAAGCACACTTCTTCCTCTTCCCTTGAGAAAGAAGGCCAAAGTCACCAGACTGCTCCCGTGCAAATCTGTCACTCTCCATAGGTACACTATCTCTCTCCTTCCCATGGAGCAGAGCATAGCGGGTGAACCAGACTCCTCAGGTCTGTCACAACTTGAGCATTATTAGACTGAGTCTTTTATCGGAATATTCTGCTGATGTGGTCCCAGAGTTGTAAATGAACGATTGACGTCTTCTATCCTGGATCTATCTCGGTTTCCTGGCCAGATGTTGACTCTTCTCGGTTGGTGTTGACAAGCACAAGGTTTGTGTTGACTTTCTTCTTAACATAAGGAATGTTGCAAACATTTCCTTAACTTGAAAGAACCATTGTCACCGTTCTTATCAATTCTCATTAGCAGGTTTTGATCACAGTTCCAGCAAGCAGGTAGTTAGTCATTGCAGGCCTTAATATTTTACTGGTGCTTCTAAAATTATTAGCTTGAGCCACACATCCTTCCATTCTTCCATTCATACCCACACATTTTATTTATTTATTATTTATTTGTTTATTCAATCTTGTATTCCGCTCCTCCCTGCAGGCTCGGGGCGGATCACAACATACAATAAAACATATGATTAAAAACATATAACTATACAATAAAACATAAAACAATGTCTCAATAAAACATAAAATTCTCAATAGTAAAATTCAAGAAATGTGGATTCCTTGAACTCAAAGTATAAAACATGCCAGGCCAGACCAGTTTAATTAAAAGCCAGTCTAAAGAGGGCTGTCTTGCAAGCCCTCCGAAAAGGGGCGAGCTCTGGAATAGCTCGAGTGTCGTCTGGAAGGGAATTCCACAACACCGGAGCCGCAGCAGAAAAGGCTCGCTGCCTAGTTGTGGAAAGGTGGCAAGAGTGGATTGATGGAACAAGTAACAAATTCTGCTCTTCTGAGCGTAGCGATCTCGGGGGGACATACGGGGTAAGGCAGTCCCTCAGGTACGCAGGCCCTAGACCATGTAAGGCCTTAAAGGTTAAAACCAACACCTTGAAGGTAATTCGGTACTCGATGGGACGCCAGTGCAGTTGCCGTAGGATGGGAGTGATGTGCTCCCTCACTGGTGCTCCCACCAGCAAGCGAGCAGCGGCATTCTGCACTAGATTGAGTTTCCGGATTGTCGACAAGGGAAGGCCAACGTAGAGGGCGTTACAGTAGTCCAATCTCGAGATGACTGTCGCTTGGATCACCGTGGCCAGGTCATCCCTGGACAGGTAGGGTGCCAGTCACCTAGCCTGTCATAGATGGTAGAACGAGGTTTTGCTGACCATGGAGACCTGAGTCTCCGTGGACAGCAAAGGGTCCAATATCATATTAAATTCATATTTATCAAATAATTTCTTGTGACATCCTCCCCCCTTTACATGAAGGTTTTGAAGGAGTTTTTCTCCTTCACAAATAATTTGCACCACTGCTATCACACCCCCCATTTTTATCCCTTCCTTTTCTATTTTAATCTGTATATGTGGCCCGCTCAATGTTTTGTGTTATGAATGGTTTTATTTATTGTAATTAGTATTGGTTGTAGTATTTTATAGCTTACGTTGTATGTAATTGTCTATATTGCTTTATGTCTGATTTTACCATATTGTTGTGTTGTTGGGCTTAGCCGACAAGATGCCGGAAGTCTCGGCGGCCATCGCGAGACTTTCCTGATGATGCGGTCCGGTTTCCTGCTCAGGGTGATGTAACACCCTCTGGACCGGTGCGGTATACTCTCCTGCTCCAACGAAGAGGTAGCTTGGGAACTGGCGCCACCGCTGCCAGTGGGATCCTTCAGAGGATCTCCCTGCCCCCTCCAAATGGACAAAATCCAGGAAGCGGAAAAGCTTCCGTACCAGGACATTTTGGAACGTGAGTTTCAGAAGCTGGGCAAGATCTTTAAGAAATCCCCAGCCTTGGACTCAGGTCACTGGGGTAGGTAAGCGTTATGGATATCAGCCCTCAAAATTGGTTGAGTGAAGTGAGATCCCCTGTTTAAGGGTAGAACAAGCTTGTCTTCTAGCGACCTGACCTTTACCCCAGGCCCCCTGTCCTTATATTCTCTTCCAGAAGAGGTTGTGACAGCTGTCAGCCTGAACAACTTCAAGGCAGGATTAGACAGATTCATGGATACCAAGTGTATCGGTAGTTACTGAAAAGGACATTCAAGTGCCACCTCGGAGTGGTTGAGGTAGGCAGGATTTCCCTGGGTACTGGTTGTGGGGGGTCGGGAGCAGGTCAGGGTTTTGCCCTCCCTTCTGCTCGAGATCCCCGTGTACAACTGGTGGGCCACTGTGTGATACAGAATGCTGGACTAGATGGGCTGAGGTCCGATTCAGCATGGCTCTTCTTATGTTCTTATATTGGCCTTACTGAGACCTATAAGCCAATGACCTCACCTGGTTGAACTCGGTTTGCTGTTTGAGCTAGCAAAATTTGTCTTGACAGTTGTTAGTGTAGTTCGAGATGTTAGATTAGGGGTTTTTTTTTGTTTTAATTGTATTTTTATCTAAATCACCCGGAGCATATGTGATGGAAGGTAATTAACAAATAATAAATTGAATTGAATTGAATTGAATGTAAGCCGCCCTGAGTCCCCATTGGGGAGATGGTGGCGGGGTACAAATAAAGATTATTATTATTATTATTATTCATGCTGAGATTTAGACCATGATTTATCTGATCACAGGTTGATGCTAAAGATTATACCACATTATTTGTGTCATGTGCAACCGGAGGTCCTTGGGCCAAACCACCCTTGATTCATGGGTGCTGTTTTCTTTCAAGTTGCCATCTTTATACTAGCAGTATCTACCAACGTCACTTTATTGAGTTCAAGGATTGGCCTTCAGTTTTTGCTTCAGTTTCAATGCAACACTCTGGTAGAGTCTAGTTACTTTTCAGTCATGTTTCATCATAATTTTGAGCGCATGCAATTCTTCACTCTCCAATAAAGGGACATATAAATCTTACTTTTTCACTTCAATATTTAAATGGATCGGGGTTTTCGAACTGGAATGGACACCTTATTATGTCATAATTATCGCTTCCAATCTGGACAAAGAATCCATTACATTTGTAGTGTGAGTGCATAGCATGTATATTAGTAGTGTGGTAAGAAGAAATGCAGATCAGAGCTGTGAGATACCATGCTTGAAGACAACCTGTCACAATGCAGGGACTCGGCCCGGCCCCTTAATCACACACACAGAGACAGTAATCAGCTAACTATTTATTGAATAATGAAAAACAGGTGAAAAGGTAAATTGTCCAAAAAGGCATAGAAAAGTTCATTCAAAAATGGTAGAGTTCCGTAGTAATCCAAAGGCAAAACACAAGCAAGGTCTCCACAAAGCAATGCGGATCAAAACAGACTTGGTCCGTGGTAAGCAAACAAGGCAAGTTCAAGGAATCAAGGCCCAAGAAAACTTCTTGGAACACGCGCCAGTCCTGGCTCCGTGGATCTTCACTCGCTTCACTCCCTTCAGATCAGAAGTGGCCGAGCAACTGAGGATCCGTTCCTACGGATCCTATACTTAATTCCCTTGGTGAAACCTACGCCACTCTAGGCTTCTGTGCCAGTCTGAGCTACGGGGCTCTGCGCTCCTGTGGCGCTCTAGGCTTCGGTGCCATTCCCTCCTGCTGGACTCAATGCTCCGACGCCTATCAAAGCTCCGTCCTTGCCTCCCAGCACCTGGGCCGCTATCTTCGTGAGAGCCTGACTCCCTTCCAACTTCCATGGGCTCGGCCCCCGCTGACTCCCGGACTTTCTCCTGTGACCCGTAACCACCTGGTTTCTCATACTGATTATCTGATTCAGTCTCATCAGTATCAGTCTGGCTTCCCCAGCTCTCATGCCCATCAGGCCAGCCATGATCCCATGCTAAGCTTTCTGTAGGAGAGGAAGGCCCAGCCGCCTGATCATCCCCTTCATCTGCCTCTTCATTAGCCTCAATGGGCCCTAATGCAAGTGGGACCCCCGGGGCGGCCCCCTGCCCCCTCGGCACTAATGAGAACTGAGGCTGGGTTGCTACACAACCTTCCCTGTCTTGAGAGTTTTCCCGATGCCTTGCACTACTAATCCCCCCGTGTGTCACGATGCAAGACCTAGGCCGGCCCCTAAGTCACACACACAGAGACGATAATCAGCTAACTACTTTATTGAAGTATAAAAACAGTAGAAAAGGTAATTGTCCATAAAAGTTATCAAAAGTAATCCAAAAGGTAAAAGGTATAGTCCATAAGCAAACTTGGCAAGAAAGATCCAAAGACTTGGCAAGGCTCCGCTCAGCTAGCGGATCAAAGAACAAACAAGGTTGCACGATGCGAACTCTTCTTGGCAGGCCACTAGCCCCAAACTTAGCTACGTGGACTTGACTTCGCTACACGTCCGTATAGGATAGACGTGGCCGAAGTACTGAGGATCCGTTCCCACAGATCCTATACTTAATCCCCTTGACGAGGCCCCCGACGCTCTAGGCTTCTCCTCCTACAATCGGTGCTGCGAGCCCTCGGTCTGTCTAGGCTGTGGAACCAACCCCTCCTGCTAGTCTCAATGCTCCGTCTCCTATCAAAGGTTCGACCTTGACGCCCAGCACCTGGTTCCCTATCTTCGTCAGAGTCAAACTCCCCATCTGCTTCCCGGGCCTCTCCCTTGGTTGTTTCCCACATTCTTTCTTGCGAGCCTCGCCCCGGCCGCTCATAATCTTCACTATCACTGCTTTCGAATTCCGACTGGCCTTCCTGCTTCTCGTAAGGATCCGGCCAGCCGTCATCCCAGGCCAGGCTTTCTGTGAGAGAAGAAGGCCCAGCTACCTCAAAATCCCCTTCTTCTAGCCCCTCCAAATCCTCTTCAGAATCAACGGGCTCCAATGCTAGTGGGACCCCCGGTGCTGCCCCCTGCCCTCCAGGCACAAACGAGAACTGGTGTGCTACACCGTGTCCTGCTCCCGTTAGTTTGGGAATGACAAACTGACAAAACGAGTATGTTTGAAGGACTCCTTAAAAGCATGTCAATAGGGTTCAACAAGGACAACTCACAGGCCATTCTCTGTGAATTCTATGGTTGTGTTGAAAATGAATCACTTATAAACAAATCAATTGCCACAGATTAATAAATCAAGCTATTTCATCTGTTTATGTTAACACCCGGACATGAATGAATTGATATTACAATTTCTAATGTGCAACATTAAAGGTTTAATTTCCAAACTGAGCATTTGAAGCTTTGTCTGAGAATTTGGCATAGAAACAGCAGCCCCCGTCTTTCTCTATCTGCACTTAAGCACAGACTTCTAATTGGCAACGACAACACATTGCAGTTGGTATTATAATTGCCCCTCCACATGTACAGGTTGAGCATTTGTGGATTTTATTATTTCTGGATTACTGTATTTGCTACCACCTCTGCTGCTGCTCCATACAAGAACAGGATTTTATTTTTCCACTAGATGTTGACTATAAAATCACTCTCTGGCATTACTTTGCAAACGAAGATACTCTTAGTTAACAAGAGAGTCCAGACATTGCAACACAGCAAATAAATACAACATTGTCATCTCCAGTTCGGTAATAGTTGTACCTACTGCATGTAGTCACTGTATGAGAGTGAATATTTTTAGTATCTCCTTACCAAAATTAGGTTAGTTTGCAAATAACTTGAGGATTTAGGAAACAGAGACAATCCAATGACAAGACAATCTAGATGTGAAAGATGGTTGCATCTCTATCTAATACATTTCTCTCTCTGGCATTACTTCGCGAATGAAGATACTTAGGAAAGACTCATCCCACGCCTTCCACAAGCGCGTTGATGCTTTTTCGGAGGTTGGATGTGTCCTTCGAGCCTGTGCAATGGGGTTTTCTGGTGGAGCGCAGCATGCACAGAACTGGCCTCACCTTTTAAACCAAAGGTTCGTCTGCCGGGGCCAAGCAAGCTGGGACGGTGGCAGCGAGGTCCTCAGGTCGTAGGTTTGGTTTGAGTTTCCAAATCAACCTCAAATCACAGAGAGATAGCACAGTGGTAACAACAGCTGTGTTGCAATCTGAAGGTTGCAAGTTCGATTCCCGGGCTGGTTTGGATACCCAGCTGTGAGCCCTGTCCACTGTTTACCTAGCAGATCGAAAACAAAGCCAGCTGTGAGTAGATAAAATAGATACCGTGCAGCGGGGAAGGATTTTTAAGGACTTATAACAAATAACAACAAATAAGGAAGATTGGCTGCCGAAGTGGAATGCGGAACCAGGCTCTCGTCTGAGGATGAATCAACAGCGCCCCCTAGTGACGCAATGGAGCGACTGCACCCTTCAGAATGTAGCCAGATGGAAAGATCCTTCTAATTGTACAAGTGGCTGCACCTGTTTGTCTGTTTGTCTGCACAAATGTATTGTAATGCAAGAAGAAATTTATTCAGAAACATTATCATGGCTTGCCAAAAATGACAAGAAATTTTGCTTTTATGTTTAATACAAGCACAGGCCCGGATTACCCATAAGGCCAACCTAGGCCAAGACTTAGGGCGGCACATATGGGGGGGGGCAGCAGATCCGGATTACCCATAAGGCCAACCTAGGCCAAGACTTAGGGCGGCACATATGGGGGGGCAGCAGATCCGGATTACCCATAAGGCCAACCTAGGCCAAGACTTAGGGCGGCACATATGGGGGGGGGCAGCAAATCCGGACCGCCCCCAAAAAGTTTTTTAAAAATTCCAAAAAAAATTGAAAAATAATTAAAAAATTAAGTGTGCATGTGTGCAGCTGCCCCCCCTTTGCTCGCTCCAAAGGTTCTGCCCCCGCCCTGCCCCCGCCCCGCCCCTGCCCCGCCCCCACCCCGCCCCTGCCCCGCCCCCACCTCCTTGCCAGCATGGTGACTTTAGAAGGAAGGGAGGAGCCTTGGGGAGGCCCCGGGGGTGTGGCTTTCTTCCTCTTCGCCGGTGAGGGGGCAGGGCGGAGGTGGGGTGGAGCCAGGGGTGGGGCTTTCCTCCTCGTTGCCGGTGAGGGGGCGGGGGCAGGGCGGGGCAGAGCCGGGGCAGAGCTTTCCTCCTCCTCGCCGGTGAGGGGGCGGGGGCGAGGCGGAGCCGGGGGCGGCGGCAGATGGCCCTTTTGGCCTAGGGTGGCAAAAGGGCCTGATCCGGGCCTGTACAAGCATCCATAAGAATTATAGATGGGTAATAATTCCATCTATTTAACAGATATAACACAAAGAACCATTATCTACCATTAGATTCCATTGAAAATGATTTAATTAATTGGAACTAATTTAAACTACATTGGTATCAATGGGATTCACATGGGGAAAATCTGTTCAGCTGTCAGATGCCAAAACCAATAGTTTGGCTCACATTTCTTGATTTTTTTCCCCTACTTCCTTCCGAAGCTTGTCTGAGACTTCAGTTGGGTAACCTTTTTTTTAATGACATGAATGTTTCCTTGTTACACCCTCAACTTAATTTTCAAACTGTTGAGAGATATTTTTTATTCATGTATTCTGATTTACGGATTTAGTCAAAGCCAAGGGTGTAGTTTGCACAGTTATTTCATTTACTATTTCTAGAAGCTACAGTAAAATCATAAGAAGCTATAATAGTATAATTTTAGTCTGCTTCAAAATGGCATTAGTAAAACAGGAGATGCTGGGCCTTGATCCATCATAATCTGACTTTGTCTTAAATTATTCCTTTCAGAACAGCCTGCCACAATCTTGGGAATACTGCATAGAATACTAATAGATATTTCTTGAAGAAGTATTCACTGTAGAATGCAAAGTTCTGTGTCACATTTGTAAACACGAAGAAGGATCAACAAAAGGAAATGCCGGAATTCCGAATGAGTGAATGTTAATGAAGAAGGATCCATTTGAAGAAAGATCAACCAAAGAACGTTCATTCATTTATGTTACTATTTATTTGCTACTTAAATTTGTTAAATCTTCCGCATTTTTTCTAATGAGTTCCCCCCTTCATTCTCACAGCAACCTGATATTGTTTACCTTGACTTTCAAAAGGCTTTTGACAAAGTCCCTCACCAAAGGCTCCTAAATAAGCTCTTCAGCCATGGAATCAGGGGACAGGTCTTGTCCTGGATTGGAACCTGGCTAAACTGTAGGAAACAAAGGGTGGTAATAAACGGACATTTCTCTGGGTGGAAAGAGGTGAGAAGTGGCGTACCCCAAGGTTCAGTTTTGGGTCCGTTACTTTTTAATTTATTCATTAATGATCTGGACGTAGGAGTGAATTCTCCATCCAGTATCCTAGGGCCCTTCTCCAAGCTAGTGATTCGAGAGAGGCTGTTCCTGATGGAGTGAATTCTGAGGTAGCAAAGTTTGCAGACGACACTAAATTGTTCAGGGTAGTTAAAAATGAAACTGACTGTAAAGAGCTCCAGAAAGATCTCTCGAAATTGAGTGAATGGGCAACAAAGTGGCAAATGCATTTTAACCTAAACAAGTGTAAAGTCATGCACATCGGGGCAAAGAACCCCAACTACACCTACAAATTGATGGGGTCAAAGCTTTCCGAGACAAACCAGGAAAGGGATCTTGGGGTTTTGGTGGACAGCTCAATGAAGATGTCAACCCAGTGCGCAGCAGCAGTGAAAAAAGCAAATTCTATGCTAGGCATGATCAGGAAGGGAATCGAAAATAGGTCAGCAAATGTTGTATTACCTCTCTACAAATCTATGGTGAGGCCACATTTGGAGTACTGTGTACAATTCTGGTCTCCGCACCTTAAGAAGGATATAACGGAACTGGAAAAGGTACAGAAAAGGACAACAAGAATGATCCAAGGGATGGAGCGGCTCCCTTATGAAACCAGGTTGCAACGCCTTGGTCTTTTCAGCCTTGAAAGACGGCGTTTAAGAGGTGACTTGATCGAAGTGTATAAAATTATGCATGGGATAGAAAAGGTGAATAAAGAAAAACTATTTTCTTTGTCACAAAACACTAGGACTAGAGGGCACTCCCTGAAGCTCCAAGGTAGGGAAATTAGGACTAATAAAGGGAAATATTTCTTCACCCAGAGGGTCATTGGGTTATGGAACTCACTTCCAGAAGAGGTTGTGACAGCGGTCAGCCTGGACAGCTTCAAGGCAGGATTAGACAGATTCATGGATACCAAGTGTATCGGTAGTTACTGAAAAGGACATCCAAGTGCCACCTCGGAGTTGTTTGAGGTAGGCAGGATTTCCCTGGGTACTGGTTGTGGGGGGTCGGGAGCAGGTCAGGGTTTTGCCCTCCCTTCTGCTCGAGATCCCCGTGTACAACTGGTGGGCCACTATGTGACACAGAATCCTGGACTAGATGGGCTGAGGTCCGATTCAGCATGGCTCTTCTTATGTTCTTATGTTCTTATGATGGGTCAAGCTCAAACTGATAGTGAATGATTGGCCAAAGTTACCATTTTATAATTGTTAAAAAATTTTTAAATTGTTCCTTGGGCTTGTCTCCATGTAAGGCACCCCGAGTCCCTCCAGGGAGATGGAGGCGGGGTACAAAAATAAAGTTATTATTATTTCTGCCATTTGGGCCAATTTCCGCACTTTATGGCTGAAGCAGGGCTTGTATTGGTTCTAACAAGTCTGAATCCAACAAAGTCACTAGTTTATCCCCTCCTCTTGTTCCTCCTTTGGTCTATATTATCTATATATGTATTAGATCAGGGGTGGGCAATTATTTTTTCCAAGGGGCCACATGAGAGACAAAAAATATTATGGAGGGTCCACACCTAAAGGCGGAACCACATGTTAATCTACATTATTTATTTATTTATTGACTTACTATATTTACTATATATTACACATCATTAATATTAACATATGAATATATCAAGAAATATTCATATATTATTAGTATTAATATCATAATTATTATATTATAGTATATCTAGACATTATAATATATTGAAATTATAATATAATATAACATTATATTATATTATTTATTATTATAAGAAAATTATTATACAATAATAATAAAAACCACTAAAATAAAACAATGCTTCCTTGTAGTCCCCTTCTCTGGAAAGTTTTATGCAGTGGCTTGATGGCCATCAGTCGGGGGTGCTTTGATTGTGTATCCCTGGGGGTTGGGCTGGATGGCCCTGGGGTCCCTTCCCTCTTGATGACTTCCTGTTCCCACCTTTCTAAAAACCTCCTGACAGCTCTCTCGCCTTGCCCCGCCGCTCGCCTTGCCCTCTCGCCCGCTCGGGTTCTCTCAGCGCCGGTGACAGCAAGGCCAGGCAGGGGAGGCAAGCTCCCCTGCCTGGCCTTGCTGTTGCTGTTGCTGTTGCTGGGAGAGCCGGAGTGGGCGAAGGGGGCCAGGCAGGGGGGTGAGGCAAGCAGCGGGCGGGGGCCCTGCCTGGCCTTGCTGTTGCTGGGAGAGCCCCCTTGTTGTGGGGGGAGGGGAAGTTGGGAGCTATGCTGGCAGTGGCAGGATAGGAGAGGGCAACCATCTAACAGCAGGCGAGCGGCAAGCAGGCAGGGTGAGGCAAGCAGCGGGCGGGGCGGGCGGTGAGCGAGCCTGTCTGCGAGCCTGCCGGGGCCCTTAGAAGGGCCGGATAGAATCGGCCAACGGGCCGCATCCGGGGGGGCGGGCCGTAGTTTGCCCACCCGTGTATTCGATCCTCTCCATTGGTGCCCTCTTGTTGTGGGGGAGAGGCTTGCGTACCCTAATGAAGTTGGGAGCTATGCTGGCAGTGGCATAATAGCCACTGATAGGGCCTCCCATGCCAGACAGGTCACAATGGAAGGGTCTGACAAAGAGCGTCAATGGGCAGGATGGCCTCTCTCTCTCTAGCCTTTCGGAAAACATCAGAAGAGAAGGAAAACTAATTTCAAACCTGGGCAGATGGTCCTCATGTAACCCTGTAAGGTCAACCATCTAGAGAAGGAAACTCAAATCAAACCTACGACCTGAGGACCTCACTGCCACCATCCTAAGCTTGCTAGGCCCCAGCAGACGAACCTTTGATTTAAAGGGTGAGGCCAGTTCTGTGCACGCTGCTCTCCACCAGAAAAAATCCATTGCACAGGCTCGAAGGACACATCCCACCTCCGAAAAAGCATCAACGCTCTTGTAGAAAGTGTGGGATGAGTCCTTCCTAAGTATCTTCATTCGCAAAGCAATGCCAGAGAGAGAAATGTATTAGATAGAGATGCAACAATCTTTCACGTCTAGTTTGTCTTGTCATTGGATTGTCTCTGTTTCCTAAATCCTCAAGTTATTTGCAAACTAACCTAACATGAAAAAATGTGCAAATTTTCGTAAGGAGATACTAAAAATTTATTTTATTTATTTATTTATTTATTTCCAGTGTTTATACCCCGCTACTTCTCAACCCCCGAGGGGGGACTCAGTGCGGCCTAACAGACGGCAACAATTAGATGCCACACAATACATACCGTGTTTCCCCGAAAGTAAGACAGCGTCTTACTTTCTTTTCCCCACAAAAAGTCCCCCTACGGCTTACTTTCGGGGTACGTCTTATATAACCCAAGACGTACCCCGTCGCCACGCCCACGCCGTCGCCACGCCCACGCCGCCGCCGCCGTCACGCTGCCGCCGCCGCAACCGGCCCCATCGGCTGCGGCACACCTCCGCGGCGCAGCTTTCCGCCAGGCCTCCAAGCAAGGGAGGGGAAAGAGAGCCAGGGGCGGGACGAAGCGGCGGCGCGTCACTCTGACGCGGCGCTTCCTCGCCACGCCCTGGCTCCTTTCCCCCTCCCTTCCTTGGATGAAAGAAGGGAGGGGAAAAGGAGCCAGGGGCGTGACGAGGCAGGGCCGCGTCAGAGTGTCGCGCGCTGCCTCGCCCCGCCCCCGGCTCCGTTCCCCCCTCCCTTCCTTGGACGAAAGAAGGGAGGGGGAAAGGAGCCATTGTCGCAACGAGGCAGCGCCGCGTCAGAGTGACGCGCGCTGCCTTGCCACGCCCCAGGCTCCTTTCCCCACCCATCCTTGGACGAAAGAAGGGAGGGGGAAAGGAGCCAGGGGCGTGGCGAAGCGACGGCGCGTCACTCTGACGCGGCGCTGCTTCGCCACGCCTCTGGCTCTCTTCCCCCTCCCTTCCTTGGAGGCCTGGCGGAAAAGTGTGCCGCAGAGGTGTGCCGCGGCCAATGGGCTGGTGGCGGCGGCGGCGGAGGCGGCGCGGCGGCGCGACGAGGTACGGCTTACTTTCGGGTCCGGCTTATATTAGCCGACACCCCTGACACCCCCGATACGTCTTACAATCGGGGGTGTCTTACTTTCGGGGAAACACGGTAGTAAACAACAGTTAAAATTAAAATACATTAAAATACACCTAGAACTAAATACGTTAAAATACAGTTAATATTAAAAACATCATGTACTCACTCTCATACAGTGACTACATGCAGTAGGTACAACTATTACCGAACTGGAGATGACAATGTTGTATTTATTTGCTATGTTGCAACGTATGGACTCTCTTGTCAACTAAGAGGTGGAAAACTTATATCTATGTTACAAAATTAACTGAATATATAGGGACTGAATGTCAAGACTTTTATGAACAAAACACTCAAAGCCTTGATGGGAAAATCTACTTGTTTAATATTTATTCATTCAATTTATTTATTTCATTAATAGCTGGCCTTTATCCCAAAAAAGGTAGTCAAGTTGGCTTGCAACAAAAATGAGAGACCATTAAATACTAATGCAAACCATCTTACAAACTGATTTTTTAAATTTTTTTTAAGAAGTTTGTAATTTTTGGTGGTTCTTACAAAAAAGCAAAACCAAATGATACTTTTCATCATCCCTAGATCCCTTAAATAAAGCCTTCTTCATGCCACCTGATCAGTATATTGCTAGTATTAAGATAAATAGGAACTAACGAAGTGATCACACAGAAATATCATGTGACTTGAAAATAAATCATATTTAGCACAAATCCCAACAGTTCAACTGTTGTTAGCTCCATTGGATACATACCCTGAAGTAAATGGGTAATGACGAACATAGCACACTGCTATTTTTGTTCTACTTTTGTTGGAGGAGATAAAGAAAGCAAATTCCAATTAGACTGCCTAATTAAACCAAGGCCCTGCAGTACTATAGTCTACTATGCAAATTGTACATTTGTAAGTTACACTTCTACAATAAGGAATTTATGCTGGCATTTTGATAAGCGTCTTATCGAAACTATGACATCGGATCAACTGCATACCTTATGGCAGTGTTTTTCAACCTGTTTTGAGCTGCGGCACACTTTTTACATTTACAAAATCCTGGGGCACACCACCAACCAAAATGACACAAAATGACACTCTAACACAGTCATACATATAGTTAATATGTTTTTAAATGTATTTATACACTCAGTGTGAAACCTGGACCTGTTTCGATGAACACAACATAGATATCCTGGCAGGAGTGGCAGAAAGACACAAACTTCCCGCACAGAACTCCCATAACCAAGTGAAAATGCTATAAGAGTTTGGTGGGCATTGACCTTGGGTTTTGGAATTGTAGTTCACCTATATCCAGAGAGCACTGTCGACTCAAACAATGTTGGATCGGGACCAAACTTGGCACGAATACTCAATATGCCCAAATGTGAACACAGATGGAGTTTGGGTAAAATAGACCTTGACATTTGGGAGTTACAGTTTCTGGGATTTATAGTTAACACACAATCAAAGAGCATCCTGAACTTTTGCAACAATGAAATTGAACCAACTTGGCATATTGAACTCTCATTACCAACAGAAAGTACTGAAAGGGTTTGCTTGGGAATTGACCTTGAGTTTGGAAGTTGTAGTTCACCTACACCCAGAGAGCACTGTGGATTCAAACAATGTTATGTTATGTTGTTGTTTGTTTTCTATCCAGAATCACAATGTTGGAAGGAGGCTCACCACTTTAAGGTCCCTAAAACAGGCATGGGAAAACTTCGGCCCTCTGGGTGTTTTGGACTTCAATTCCCACCATTCCTAACAGCCTGAGGCCCTTTCCTGCTTAAGTGGCTGAGTGGGGAAAAGGAAAAGGGCCTGAGGCTGCTAGGAATGGTGGGAGTTGGAGTCCAAAACACCTGGAAGGTCCAAGTTTGCCCATGCCAGCTTTCGACAGAGACCTCTTCCTCCCCCTTCGTGCCCTTTTTTCCTCCTCCTGCCGAACACTTACTTTTTCTTCTAAACTGCTGCTTCTGCCGCCATTTTGATCCAAGGGGGCAGCGTGAGCATGTTCAAGGGGGGAGGGGGGAGGGAGGAAGACATGACCCGTGCGGGCGCTACTGCACAGACTCGCAGACACGCCCCACGTCTTCCATCCATTAGAAGCGGCAGCGTGAGCAAAGCGAGGCAAAGCGAGCAGAGCGAGGCTGGGAAGAAGGGAGCCCAAGTGGAGAGAAAAAAGTGTTCGGCAGGAGGGGGAAGAAAGGGTATTGGAGGTTCCAATTTCCCACGGCACACCTGATGATCGCTCGTGGCACACTAGTGTGCCACGGCACACTGGTTGGGAAACACTGCCTTATAGGCATGTCTTATATATCATTGGTTAACAAATAATAGGCCTCCTTTAAACATACAAGTATACCCCAACTCACCCAAATGTGACTTTGGTTCATGATTTTATTTATCTCTCAGAATAGGAGGATATCGGAAAAACAGAGGGTTCCATTTGCTTTTTGTGGATAGTAGGGATACAGTCAATCCTTGAGTTACAAACATCTGATTTACAAATAACTCATAGTTAAAAATTGGGGTGAGACAACAGGAAGTGAAAGCAATCTACCCCTCAGAAAACAGCCTTTCTCTCCTGGCGAAGCCAGGAGAGAGAGGAATTTGCCCCCCTCCACCGGGAAAAGAGGAGGTTCAGTGTTGAACCTATAGGAGGCAGGGGCGTGGCCTTACTGGGGAAGGCCAGCCCCCTCAGAGCTCATTCTGAGCTCGGACATCGACCTAACACTCCCGCCCATTAGCAGTAAAGATTTTTGATTGCTCTTTAACTAAGAGGATCGGGTGAGGAATTTCCTCCCCTGCCACCTTAACTGTGGAGGGGAGTTTTTTTGCCTACCCCTTTGCGTAGTAGGGGCTAGTAAGGGGAGTGGAATGTACTTAAATAGGCTTAGCGGAAAATAGCTAGGGAAATTCCATAGTCGGTGTGCACCTAAGGCACCTCCTTCAGGGGTGAGGGCCATTAAGTTAAACACTCACCTTAAAGTTCAAGGTGAGGGGTGAATAAACTGAAATGGCCCTGGAATGGAAGAGGCTGATCTCATGATCTTGAGAACAGACCTCTCATTCATTTCCCTTAAAGGGTTGCCCTGTTTGGATTATCAGGGAATCCAGGTGTTTCGCCCGAAAATTGATATCGTTAGCCGAGGGGAGATGATACCTCGGCTGGGATACACCTTGATTCCTGACACCCTATGAGTTAGAATTAAGGAAATTTAAATAGGTAACTTTAAATAAAAGTTGCTCAATTTGAACCCAATATTTTGTGTCTCGTCTCTTTTGTTCAGGGGGTTGGAGGGCAAAAGAAATTCACTCCTGAAAGAGTTATCAAAGGTGTCTCCATCAAAGTTTTATCATCGATTATTATTTCTACAGCAAACCACATTTTTCAAAATCCAATTATCTCAGGAACAGAAAGTGAGGTAATATCTTCTGAACAGCAAAACAAACATTACAGGGGTTTCAACCCTTCCCTATGCTATCTATCTATCTATCCATCTACCTATGACTGGAGTTACACTTTTAAAGGTACCTGTTTTGACATACATACATATTTAAGAACACACCTACAGAACCTATCTTGTTCGTAACTTGGTTCGTCTCTATTCTTCTAGGGATCAATGAAATATTCACAATTAGCACTGCACATCCAATGTGTGGTTTCCTCATTATTTTCAGTCTATGGGCTTGATGAGGTGTACTTATTGGGACTCGCTCAACCACCTCTGACATGGGAGGGGATCCCTACTACAAAAACATAAACAATTGGGTATACTCGCAAGAAACCAGAACTACTAAGGGTCTGGGTACTCCCCAGAATAGTCATAAATAAAGCCAATATTGGTATCATACAAAACTCAGTGTATTATAGTATCAATTATATATATCAAACCAGCATCACTATATATCACAAAAGTAGTCTATTTATACAATAAGGTCAATAAATCAGTACAACAACTGTTGTAAATGAGCCTCCAGTTACTACAGATAGTAGCATGGAGGAAGGTGCTGAGGCAGTAACATCAAGCAGTAGCTCAGTTTGGGGCGCGGCTTTGGATGATCAGGCTCCTTCAGCTGGGGTAAAGAGAGTGGCTAGTGCCTCAAGCCTTGACTCAGACAGAGAACAGAGGAGAAAGATTCAGCATCTACTTAGGGAACCTTCTGAGTCTGATACATTTGAAGGGTTTCCAGGGAATGCAGAATTACAGTCAGAAGAAAGTGATACAGACCTAGATTCAGCATTGGTGCAGGAAGTGAGAGACGTATGCAATGCGGACTCGGGGGACAGCACATTTCTGGGGTTCCAGACGGATCAGGACTGGCCATCTTCTCATTCAGAAACTGAGTGGGGCCCTTTAAGCCAAGAAGAGCTGTGGCTAGGTTGGAGATCTGGACATGGTACAACAGCTGCAGGGAATGGGAATGCTGCTGCTTTGGAGCAGGGCGGGTTCTCTGTTGAATCTGATTGATAGTGCTATATAAGAAGTGAGTATCTGGCTTGACCCTCATGGTGGTCAAGGAGTTTGTTATTCTGGTTCATGTATCCTGTGTTCCTGTATCTTGGTTCCTGGTTTCCAGATTACTTGTGAGTTATTGGGTTCTTTATCCACTTTGTTCCTTGGGAGAGCTGCTATGGCAGCTCTAGCTGATATGGTAACAAGCACAAAACAAAAGGTGGGGGGTTTTGGGATTGATGTCTGCTTTTTGTGTTTAGCTGCTGCCGTGTACCTCTTGACCTTCACTGTGACTGCTGTGAGTTTCCTGCTACAGAGTGTTTGGTATAGTATTACATGGGAGGGAAGAAGATGCTGTGTTTTAGGGGGGGCTGTGAATTATGTGTTTCTGTATACTTAGCTCCTGTCGACTCTGGGACGTCTCCTCCTTTTCCTGTGTGTTTGTTTTCTGCCCTATGATCTCTGGACTGTTTGGACCACGCCTTATGGACATCCCTTTGACTGAACGCCGCAGAAGGACGTCTGCTGTTTGTTTTTGAGTTCTTTTCTTCTCAGCATTTTTGGTTTTGGGGTTCCCTGGGGTTATTGGGGCTTTTTGTACAGCCGATGATGGGCTATTTTTTGTTATTCCAACACCCATTTGTTGTTCAAATAAACTTTTGTTATCTTTTAACTCCTGGACTCAGCCACGGCCGTCTCTGTACCACAACAACAACAATACACAGTAAATTACCTTTGTTCTCTGTGTCCTTGGCACATGCCTCAACTTTTCATTCACAGTGCTCTAACCTGGTGACTACGTAACGGGTCTACATCCGTCCCCGTTGGATTCTATTCTCGAGTCTTCCGCCCAACACTTTGACTACCCGGAGGATTACAGGTGTCCACACTCCATATCGGATTATACAGACGAGATGAACTTTTGGCACCATGCTTATGGTCTACCTGTGTATTGCTGTTGTGTTGTACAAATATTGTCCAACCGCATGGGAAAGTGGCTGCGTCCACATACATATATGCTATGACTGAATATTTTGGATATTGGACCAGTGGATTGAACAGTAGATATGATGTGGCAGGTCCCAAAGAAGCCGGAAACGGCGAAACAGATGGCTTGATACCGTCGACCCGAGATTGAGTGTAATCCGGATTATATTTGATGACTTGTTATCTTATGGATTATAATTTTGTGAAGGAAAACACCAGTGTTTTGATGCCATATGGATCTACAATCCATCATCCACTTATAAGTTGAAAAGAATGAAGATAAAATAAAATGAAATAATATTGTGAAAGTGATCTCCCACATTGATCTTTTATTGCTTGGAACAGAAATACACCCCACCCTGAATTGCCGGTGTGGAGTTATGCCCATCGCCTTCTGTAAAGAGCTTGGGAGTTCTTTTGGACTCCCAATTGACCATGGAGGCCCAGGTCTCCATGGCCAGCAAATCTGCTTTTTTCCACCTCAGACAGGCAAGGCGGCTGGCCCCCTATCTATCCCGGAACGACCTGGCCACGGCGATCCAAGCCACGGTCACCTCGAGACTGGACTACTGTAACGCACTCTACGTTGGCCTTCCTCTGTCGGTGACCCGGAAGCTCAAGCTGGTGCAGAACACTGCCGCCCAACTCCTGTCTGGTACGCCAGCAGGTTGTCACATAACACCTACCTTGCAGGATCTGCACTGGCTGCCAATTGAGCACCGGATCACCTTCAAAGTGTTGGTACTCACCTTTAAGGCCTTGCACGGCCTGGGGCTAGCGTATCTGAGGGACCGTCTCTCCCCATATTGCCCTACGAGATCACTTCGGTCTGAAAATACCAATCTGTTAGCCATTCCTTCAGCGAAGTCAGCCAAACTAACGGCAACCTGCAGGAGGGCGTTCTCCGTGATTGCGAAAACGTTGTGGAACGCCCTCCCACCAGAGACGTGCGCCATCCAAGATCTCTTGCCTTTCAGGCGGGCTTGCAAGACCTATCTTTTCCAGCAGGCCTTTGGCCTATAGGTTTGCCAAGACACAACCCGCCGATTCTGTAACATTTTATACTGTTGTGTTGTACCTGGCACTTCAGGCTGTTTATAATCTTGTTAATTGAGACTGTGTGCTGTAATTTGGTGTGTTTTAATCTGTTTTTAATATGCTGTTCTGTACCTTGTTTACTGTGAGCCGCCCCGAGCCTCCCGGGAGTGGCGGCATAGAAACCTAATAAATAAATAAACAAATATAAAATAACCTTAGACTGTCCCTGCCCCTCACACACCAGGAAAGACTGTTCTTTTGGGAAATGCATGGGGATTTAAACCCATGATGAAGCAGATTTCTTAAACCCACGACAAAGCGGGTTTCTTAAACCCACTTTTTCATTGGTTTAAGCCCTGTCTGGAAACACCCTTATGTTGGAATGGTTGCTTATTTCCGCCTAAAATTTGACATCTAGGACTTGGACTAAAACAGAGGCAATTTCAAACAAATTAAACTGTGTTGTTTACATAAATTTAGATCTTTATGTGGAAAAAAACCTCTACAGAAAGAACTAAATGAAAGGAATTCTGGATCAAATTTCTGGACCGAGCTGAGAGGAACTTAAAGTAAGAACAATAGTTTTCATAGAAATTCAGAGGCAGGGTAGAGACATTTGTTGCTTTGGAACCTATAGTCAAGTAGCAAAATCATGATGCGCCCTTCTCTCCTTGCTCCCTATATATCTCTTTAAAACCTCATATTTTAGAGTTCCCATCTTACTGATGTCAAGGGTTGCACCACTGGCGACTCTAAGAGAAGTCTCCAAGAGGAAAAATGCCAGAGAATTTAGACGTGACACAAGTTTCATATGTATGTGTTCTTGGACAAGATGGAAAAATCAAGGTTACCTAGGTAACCGTATAAACCTGAGGATTTCCTGTTGCTAACATTTGACTTTGCAACTTAAAATTCTATTTTTAATAGATTTGGAAACACACTATAAATCTGTATTCATATTCGCATCCACACATCCCCATTAGCCTGGCTACATGCTTAACCTCATTAGTGCTGCTGGGAAAAGTAGGTGGCAATGTTCTTTTGCAGTGAAGTAGGTGGCCTTGCAAGTGTAAATATGTATAAAGGTGTTAAAAATAGCTGCATTCTCCACAGTCCCGGTGTTGAAAGTTGAATGAATAGCAACAAAGGGGGTTTAGTCATTCACGAAGGGTTTTCAGTCATTTCATGATTCAATTAAAGCTGTTCGACAGAAACAGTAATCAAGCGTCAGTGAGTTGCTTAAGTAGTGCATTTATTCTTCTGGCATGCCCTATAAAGTTGCTTAATGTTGTGACGGTGCTTTTAGAATCTGACAGTAAATAAATATTGCAAATATAATTATGTGTATTCTTGAGGCTCAGCCAAAACCTTACATTTAATGCCATACCTTGAACTAGTTCAGGGCTGTCCAACTGGCGGCCCGGGGGCCGTATACGGCCCCCCAGCCCCTTCCCTGCGGCCCCCTAAGCTTTTTAATTAAAATAAAAAATAAATTAAATAATATTTTAAAAATTACCCACTTCCGGGTTCGTTGGAGCAAGTATCGCGATACTACGGAAGCCACACGGGATTTGCTCTCAACACGAGATCACGCCTCTGCTGAGAGCGAAATCCCGTTTGGCTTCCGTAGTCTCGTGATACCTCCTGGACTATGCAAAGACGAAACACTCGGCTACTTAATCCCTGGGAGTTCACGGCCCCCGCAGACGCGCGTTGGACCGTCTCGGCTGCTGCCTCGGTCGGTCGGCGCCTCTGCTCGTTGTCCGGCTACTCCTGGATCCTGCACGTTTGGGAACGTAGGCTAACCTTTATGTTATTATTATGTAATTGTGTATGGGTGCCCCTTATATATTCCCTCCCTGCATTTCCCCTTAGTAAAAGATTATATTTGATTGTATGGATGCCTTATGAATTGTAAGTAAATTGGAGCCGGGGGCGGGGCGGGGGCAGAGCTGGGGTGGGGGCGGAGCCGGGGGCGGGGGCAGACCCTTGGGCCCCCCAGGTCATCAGTGACCAGAATTCAGGCCCCTGGGCTGGTAGAAGTTGGACAGCCCTGAACTAGTTAATGTTAGATTGGTTCCATGGGATCGATAGTATAACATTCGGAAACAAAAAAAAATTAGTATATAGGAGGGCTACTATTCCAAATACATATATAGCATTGATTAGCATCTGGGACTGAGGTCCCTTCTAGACGGCGGTGGCCAGGGGACCTTTCGCACAGCTTAGGCTCGCACGCCAGCCGTGCTCGTACCTTGGGAAGCCTGACTTGGCCACGGTGGCCCACGCTCTGGTTACATCCCGTATAGACTACTGCAACGCTCTCTACGTGGGCTTGCCTTCAGACAGACCATTGCTCAGATTTCTCAGGGTAGAAGGGAAGCAAGGAGACAGAAGAAAATTCCTGAAATTTCGGGTTTGCTTTTTTTAAAAAAATAAATAAAATGAATGAAAACAGTTCACTGTGATACTTTTATGAGATTTTTTAATTTTAAAAAAATCAGAAAAAATATTGGGCCAACAATGAGGTGAATATTTCAACTTGGTAAAATCCTTGATTAAAAGCCTGGGGGTTCAGTTGGACCCATTGCTGGCCATGGAGGCCCAGGTCTCCGCGGTCAGCAAAACGTCATTTTTCCATCTGCGAAAGGCTAGGCGACTGGCCCCCTACCTGTCCAGGGACGACCTTGCCATGGTAATCCAAGCAACGGTCATCTCGAGGTTAGACTACTGTAACGGCCTCTACATAGGCCTTCCCTTGTTGACGATTCAGAAACTCAAGCTGGTGCAAAATGCTGCAGCTCGCTTGCTGGCGGGAGCGCCGGCAAGAGAGCACATCACGCCCATTCTACAGCAATTGCACTGGCTTCCAATTGAGTACCGAATTGTCTTCAAGGTGTTGGTTCTGACCTTCAAGGCCTTACATGGTCTGGGGCCGGTGTATCTGAGGGACCGCCTCACCCCGTATGTTCCCCTGAGATCACTGCGCTCAGAAGAGCGCAACCTTTTAACGGTACCATCTGTCCGCTCCTGCCATCTCTCCAGCACGAGGCAACGAGCCTTTTCAGTCACTGCCCCAATGTTCTGGAATGTATTGCCAGATGATGTCCGGGCTATGGCGGACTTATCCCATTCCGGAGGGCTTGCAAAACTGTATTGTTCAGAATTGCCTTTGATTGATGCCCCTGGAGATTGTAACTGTCTGCTCTTACTGTTGTTGGACCATGTGCAACTTTTATTCGTGTCATTTTTATGATGTATCACTGTTTTACAGTGCATTTTAACATGTATGTAAACCACCCCGAGCCGGCCGGGAGGGGCGGAATATAAGATTGAACAAATAAATAAATAAATAAATAAATAATATTATCTAAGAGAAAGGTGCATTAATTCATTAATATTACTCTTACAACACTTCAGCTTTACAAATATCTCTATCTGATTTCTGGATATAAATTATATAATTGTTTATTATGTGATATTCCCTGTGTACATACTGTATATGTGTGCGTGGCTTGTTTAATATTTCAGTAATCTCTTTTCATGCACATACAAATAAATATTTTAGGGTTTTGTTTTAGATGGGAATCTCTGGACAGATGGTATAAAGTGAGGTCAACTGAGCACAGCTTTTTAGGCTTTCTAGCTTTGCTAAGAAATGACAAGCTTAATGGTGTTCTGGTTCAAGATGCTTTCAGTACACAGCAGGTGTATCAATAATTTGTTTTTGCCTAAATGAAACTACTTGAAGTCCGCCCTGGGAGAGCAGCAAGCACAGCAGTAGTGAAATCATCAGGTGTTCTATCTTGCTAGATTTAGGTAACCAGAGGTGCAGCCACACTGCAGAATTAATTCAGTTTGGCACCATTTTAACTGCCATGGCCCGATGCTATGGAATGATTGGAGTTGTGGTTCAGTGAAGCATCCGAACTATTTGACAGAGAGCCCTGGAAGCTAATATGGTGTCAAACTGCATTCATTATGCAGAGTAGATACTAGGCATGAGAAAAATGAAACAGAAATTAAAAGGATTCGTAAGAGATTTGTATGTAATGGGACTTTTGAGCTTTTACGGATCGCTGCCGCGAACCCGGAAGTAGACTTCCTTTTACGGTCCTTGAGGCCAACAATTTGCGTTATGATCGTAATAAATTCTTAATTATTAATTAATTAATTATTGTACTACGTACTCACTTCTCCCTGTCTTCTCCCCCTCATTTCCTTCCCGCCTTCATTCAGCTTCTTCTTTTTCCCGCATTTCTATGGGGAACTGGAAGTGACGCTGCTGCTAGGTAGAGGCAATGCATTCTGGAAAGTGTAGTCCTCCACGCTTTCCCCCCCTCCTTCTCTTCCCCGTTGCTCTGCTGCCATGCCCCATCACAGGGGCCAGCTTCACACACACGCGCGCTTCTTCTCTCCTCTCTCCCTGCGCTCTCTCAGATGCTTCTCTTCCCCGTTGCTCTGCTGCCATGCCCCATCGCAGGGGCCAACTTCAGCCCTCCAGGTACGTGTTTTGGACTTCAACTCCCACCATTCCTCACAGCCTCAGGCCTCTTCCTTTTCCTCTCAGCCTGGGCAAACTTGGGCCCTCGCTCCCTCAGGATCGGGGTGAGAGAGAGGCAGCGAGGAGCGAGGGGGGGGGGGCTCCTCCTCCTTTTCTTTTGCTGCTTCCAAGAATAGAATACCCCCCTCCCTTCCTCCTTCCCTCCCTCCTTCCTATTTGGAGAGTCCCATCTAGAATTCAGTGTGGTTTATTCAAGTTTTGGCCTACAACTCCCAGAAATCCCAGCCAATTTACCAGCTGTTAGGATTTCTGGGAGTTGTAGGCCAAAACCATCTGGAAAGCGCATGCTCTGGCATACGAATTTCTAACGAATTTCGTTAGTACTTAAGTTACATTTCCGAAATTTTTGGGAATTTTTTTGTAAGTCTTTGATATACTAATCCCCCATTTGATTTTAGAATCGCCATTTTTCGATTTGTTATCATGCCTAGTAGATACATCCCAGGTACTCTTCTACAGTGTGGCTTACTTTGTTTACTTACCTGATGGGCACCAGGACTGTTACCAATACTGGAATATATAATTTCTACATTGCTTGCTGTTCTCTTGATTGATGATGAAACATTGGAAGCACTGCATTGAGTTGTATTCCCACACAGAGTTCAACATAAGACCTTTTCTGGGACGCAGGGCCGTAGCCAGGAGTTTGATTTGGGGGCTGAGTTTGGTTCAGGGGGCTGAGACTGGGAGGAAGAGGGTCTATCCTAGCAAACCTTTTGTATTGTTATCCCAATAACCCCATTAATGTGGGCTATAATGAGCATGGTGATCAGATCATGATATAAATAAACATAACAGTTTAAATAATGTACCAGTAAGGCCTTTTCGCGACCACCCTGAGACGTTGGGGGGCTAAAGCCCTTACCCCCCCCGGCTACATGCCTGCAGGGACGGTAACACTGGTCCGGCAGTCACTGGTGACAGTGTGCCTCATGGTGCCCTGCACACCCTCCCTCCTTTTTCCACAATATAATGGGGACAGGACAAGGGGCGTTGGCATCCTGTCCCCATCAGATGGGAGAAAGGGCAGCAATGCACATTGCTCCATTGCCCTTTCTCCCATCATATGGGAAAAAGGGGAGGAAAGTGTGTTTAGCTCCACCGGAGCTATTTATTTACTTATTTATTTATTTATAACCCGCCCTTCTCTACCCTCGAAGAGGGAATCAGGGAGGCTGAAAAAAGGCAACAATTTGATGCCACATATATAAGAACAAAAACAACAACACATCGATTACAACAACAGATTAAAAACAGTTACATATCAAAACAACTGTTGCACCTCAGAACTCGTCCAGCCCCCTAGATCACACACATACAGGCAGATGCAATAATGTTCTTTTATTTAGAATAAAGGATAAAGAATAGTACAAGGACTGGGCTAAGGTTAGCAGATTTGTAAATGAACTAAGTCCAAAGGCTATAGGCAAGATCAGCCAATGATTTCGTCCGTTGGGTAACAACGGTAGGGGACCAAGCTGGCATAACGGCCACAAGAGAACACGTGGGACATCCAGTTTCGGGGGACCAAGCCGACGGGACGGGAGCCTATGGTGTACCCTCAACCCTCCTGTGTCTTACCCTCACCCCCCTTCCCATCCCCTCCTGCCCCCGATTGCCCCGAGTTTTATTTCTGTATCTGAAATGCAATAAAAATATTATTAAAAAAAGAAAAAAGAATAGTACAAGGAAATAAGAATAAAGCAATCCAAAAGCAATCAAAAATAGTCCAATTTGAGTTCTGTAGCTGTAATCCAAAGCGGCTTAAATCCCAAAGAAAGCAAAGTTCCAAAGCAAGGCAAACCGCTCCGGTGGTCAAACGTGATACTTGAGACAAACCGCAACGGCGGTCACATGAACTTGAATCCGGACTGCTCCGGCGGTCGGCGTGAACTTGGAGACTTGGACGTGAGACTTGATCAAGCTAGATGTGGCTTCAGGTCTGACCAGAAGCCCGGGAGCACAGACTAATAAGGAAGCTAGTCTCGATGGGCCCATCTCACCCCCTTCCTTAGATTCCACGATTTCCTAGAAGCTCTGATGTTTGCCCTTCTATCAAACACTGGCTCGTTAGCAGGCCCAGCTGCACCTCTATCAGAGTGAAAAGCAGGAAACTCCTCTTCTCCGGAATGCCCATCTGGGAAGGGAGTAGAAACTCTCTCTTGGGAACCAAGGCCACCGGGCCTCTCATAGTCTGATGCAGAATCCTCTTCCATGGAATCCTCAGTAAACTCCTCTGCAGTCCTATATCCCTCTAGCCTTTCATCGTCCCATTGCAAACTCTCATTTGAAGACCCATACCCATCTCGCCATTCTTCACCTCAAACTACCCCTGATCAGCTGGGATCTGATCCTGATCAGCTGGGACCTGATCAGCTGGGCCCCCCGGTGCCTGACTCTGACCACTGGGCTGATCAGGCTGGAGCACCACAACAACTACATAATCCCCATCCACTTGAGAAATACTTTTCTTCCTATGGTGGAGGTGGAAGCGTCTTGTGATGCTTCCCCTCCACTTCGAGAGGAATGTGGGCAAGGCTTGCCAAGCTTCATCTGATGATTGGGTTGTTGTAGGTTTTTCAGGCTGTATGGCCATGTTCTAGAACAGTGTTTCCCAACCAGTGTGCCGTGGCACACTAGTGTGCCGTGAGCGATCATCAGGTGTGCCCTGGGAAATTGGAACCTCCAATACCCTTTCTTCCCCTCCTGCCCACAGTGCTCTCAGGGTGTAGGTGAACTACAACTTCGAAACTCAAGGTCAATTCCCAATCAAACCCTTTCAGTACTTTCTCTTGGTAATGAGAGTTCAATATGCCAAGTTTGGTTCAATTCCATTGTTGCAAAAGTTCATGATGCTCTTTGATTGTGTGTTAAATATAAATCCCAGAAACTGTAACTCCCAAATGTCAAGGTCTATTTTCCCCAAACTCCATCTGTGTTCACATTTGGGGCATATTGAATATTCATGCCAAGTTTGGTCCTGATCCAACATTGTTTGAGTCCACAGTGCTCTCTGGATATAGGTGAACTACAACTCCAAAACCCAAGGTCAATGCCCACCAAACTCTTACAGTATTTTCTCTTGGTTATGGCAGTTCTGTGTGGGAAGTTTGTGTCTTTCTGCCATTCCTGCCAGGATATCTATGTTGTGTTCATCGAAACAGGCCCAGGTTTCACACTGAGTGTATAAATACATTTAAAAACATATTAACTCTATGTATTACTGTGTTAGAGTGTCATTTTGTGTCATTTTGGTTGGTGGTGTGCCCCAGGATTTTGTAAATGTAAAAAATGTGCCACAGCTCAAAAAAGGTTGAAAAACACTGTTCTAGAAGCATTCAATCCTGACGTCTCACTGCATTTATGGCAGGCACCCTCAGAGGTTTTGAGGTCTGTTGGAAACTAGAAAAAAATTGGGTTTATATATCTGTAGAAAATCCAGAGAGGGAGAAAGAACTCTTGTCTGTTGGAGATATTTGTGAATGTTTCAATTGGCCACTTTGACTAGCATTTGATGGCCTGACAGTTTTTAGGTGTGCCCTGTTACTGCCTGGGGGAATTATTTGTTGAGAGGTTATTAGATCTGCAGGAGTCTACTGTATACCATGCAGCTGTGGGCAAGTCTACTAGGCATGAGAAAAATGAAACGGAAATTAAAAGGATTCGTAAGAGATTCGTATGTAATGAGACTTTTGAGCTTTTACGGATCGCTGCCGCGAACCCGGAAGTAGACTTCTTTTTACGGTCCTTGAGGCCAACAATTTGCGTTATGATCGTAATAAATTCTTAATTATTAATTAATTAATTATTGTACTACGTACTCACTTCTCCCTGTCTTCTCCCCCTAATTTCCTTCCCGCCTTCATTCAGCTTCTTCTTTTTCCCGCATTTCTATGGGGAACTGGAAGTGACGCTGCTGCTAGGTAGGCAATGCATTCTGAAAGTGTAGTCCTCCAGGCTTCCCCCTCCCCTCTCTTCCCCGTTGCTCTGCAGCCATGCCCCATCGCAGGGGCCAGCTTCACACACACACGCGCACGCGCTTCTCCTCCTCTCTCTCCCTGCGCTCTCTCAGATGCTTCTCTTCCCCGTTGCTCTGCTGACATGCCCCATCGCAGGGGCCAACTTCAGCCCTCCAGGTACGTGTTTTGGACTTCGACTCCCACCATTCCTCACAGCCTCAGGCCTCTTCCTTTTCCTCTCAGCCTGGGCAAACTTGGGCCCTCGCTCCCTCAGGATCGGGGTGAGAGAGAGGCAGCGAGGAGCGAGGGGGGCCTCCTCCTCCTTTTTTTTGCTGCTTCCAAGAATAGAAAACCCCTTCCCTCCCTCCCTTCCTCCTTCCCTCCCTCCCTTCCTCCTTCTCTCCCTCCTTCCTATTTGGAGAGTGCCATCTAGAATTCAGTGTGGTTTATTCAAGTTTTGTTTGACAACTCCCAGAAATCCCAGCCAATTTACCAGCTGTTAGGATTTCTGGGAGTTGTAGGCCAAAACCATCTGGAATGCGCATGCACTGGCATACGAATTACTAACGAATTTCGTTAGTACTTAAGTTACATTTTAGAAATTTTTGGAAATTTTTTTGTAAGTCTTTCTTTTACTAATCAAAAAAAAATCCCCCCCCCCATTTGATTTTAGAATAGCCATTTTTGGATTCGAAACCATGCCTAAAGTCTACATAGGGACCACCAAACGCAGCACCCAAACACGAATCAAGGAACATGAAAGGCACTTCAGGCTACGTCAACCAGAGATGTCAGCCGTGGCAGAGCACCTGATGAACCATACCATATTATTTGAGAACACAGAAATGCTGGACCAATCTAACACCTACCATGCCAGGCTACACAGAGAAGCCATTGAAATCCACAAATATGTGGACAATTTCAACAGAAAGGAAGAAACCATGAAAATGAACAGAATCTGGCTACCACTGTTTAAAAAACACTAAAATTATAACAGTAAATAAAGGGGGAAAAACTCACAGGGGAACTCTAGAGAAGAAACAAATAGGAACAGCTAATCACCTCTCAACTAAGAATTCCCCTAGGCAGTAACAGGCCACACCTAAAAACTGTCAGGCTATCAAATGCTAATCAAGGTGGCCAATTGAAATTTTCACACCTAGCTCTAACAGCCAAGAGTTCTTTCTCCTACCCTGGACCTTCCACAGTTCTTTCTCCTACCCTGGCCTTCGACAATACATTCATGTGATGATGTTTAGTATAGCAGATACGTCCCAATAACCTAGGGTATCCCACCAAGTGCCACCAATTGTAACCAACTGCCCTCGATTATGAGAAGCAATGGTGGACAGATTCTGCCTCAGGCACACTACACACAAGATGGAGGACAAAAGGCAAACAACAAGGCTTGGCCCAAGGGGAGGCCATGAGGGAATCAGAGCACACACACACCCTCACTCACACAAAGCCAGTAAGTGGGGAAACCTCCGCTGTATATTTTTATTTTGCCTTAGCTCCTTTCATGTATTTATTAAAGATTACTTGAGCTGCTGCCACCAATTTATTATTTCATTAGGCCACCTTTTAATTTTCATAAAGCCACACTGAGACTTCAGTTGGAATAAAACCGGAAATGTTGTTTATTTTGAACAGTCAATAAGCTTAATGGTTGCAGTTAACTTGTCAGGCTTTTCTTCAATACAGCGGATGGTACCTATATTATTGAGTTTCTTTAAACACAGAAATTCAAACAGGAATCCTTTAAAACCTTTTGAAATCTTCCTTCCTTTCACAGCACTCTAAATCACTATAGAGGCCTATTAACTATTATTCCTCAAAGAGGTATCTTTCCTATTACAAAGCACAGTTCCCAAATCTCTTCCCTCCTTCACTTCAGACTCCTAACTTTCCTCTTCACCACCATTTCCCTAACTTTCTTTTTCTTCCATCCCAATCTCCTGATTGATCTTAAAATGGCTGCTGGTGTCTTCCTTTGGCTCTGGCTCCGCCTATCTCCAGCTACTGAGCTTTTCTCCCAATTTCTATCAGCCAATCAGGCCTTAGATCTGCTTTAGATATTTCCTGGTTGCTCCACCCCTCATCTCTTTTAGCTTCAGCAAGCTGGACCTGGCTTCTGCCTTTTAGATCAACCCTTTGCGACCAACCCTATAGGGTAGGCCAATTTGTTACACTCAGCATTCCCCATCCAGGCCTGTCTAAAACTGCAAAAATGGGGCTGAAAACCCCCTGGGTGAAGAGGTCCTTTGTAACTACAGTCTACCAGCACTGACCTATTTTTGTCAGAAATTAAACATGCCAACTGTTAAAACATTGCTGTTATGGGCCCTCAAGTTGTATCCAACCTATGGTGACATCACCATAGAGTTTTCTAAGATTTTGAAAACTTTAAAAAAAGAAATAATTCATAAAATGAATCCCCAACTTTCCATTCATCCAGGCCCGGATTACCCATAAGGCCACCCATGGCCTAGGGCGGCAGCTTTTTGGGGGCAGCGGATCTGGACCCCCCAAATTTTAAAAAAGGTAGATTTTTCTGTGCTCCTGCTCCTCCTCGCCGCCCCTCCTTTCTTCCTTGAGTCAAGAAGGAAGGAGAGGTGGCGAGGAGGGAGCAGGAGGTGGAGCGAAGGGGCGTCACGTCACAGCCGGGCCTCTGACGCGACGCCTCTTCGCTCTGCCTCCTGCTCCCTCCTCGCCACCCCTCCTTCCTTCCTTGAGTCAAGAAGGAAGGAGGGGTGGCGCCCTCCCCTCGCCCTCGCCCACCCCCTTGTAAAGGAAGGAGGCGGCGAGGAGGAGGGAGGGAAGCCCCGCCCCGCCCCGCCGGCGGGCATGCATGCATGCACACACATGCCCACCAGCGGGGCAGGGCTTCCCTTCCTCCTCCTCCTCCTGGACCTCGCCGCCTCCTTCCTTTGCAAGGGGGTGGGCCAGGCGGCGAGGAGGAGGAGGCGGACGGAAGCCGCACGGCCGGGGCAACAGCACCCACTTCCCTTCCTCCTCCTCTCACCCTCCTTTCGGTCACGGCGGGAGGAGGAGGCGACTGGGGGCCCTGCCGCACATGCCCTGGGGGCAGGGCTTTCTGCACCCTGGGGGCCCCGGGCGTCTTTTGGCCTAGGGCGCGAAAAGACGCTAATCCGGGCCTGCATTCATCCATCCCTCATGTTTGAGATTGGTATCACCTGAGTTCAGCAATAGGATACAAATCCTCAAAGGAGCAAAACTAGTTGTTGATGGATTCTGGGAACTGTTGCAGAGAATAGCAACTTTGTGAAACTTTTTTTATCCTTCCTGTGATCCAGCTATAGTGTCAATAAATTTATCTGGGTTGTGTATTCATAGGTAAGACCAACACCTTTTTTTGTAAGTGATAGAAAAGTGAACATCTCAGCATCCTGGCATGTATGGCTGCATTGAAAAGTAATAAAATGTGTTTATCCTCCAAAGAAAGCACTTCTTATGCAAGTGTTTCAACAAGAAGCCAAATTGGCTGCACTCAATACACCCATCAAATAGATTTGGCAGAAGCCACAAAGGAGATGTCATCTTCTCTGGAGTTCATGTATTTAAGGTGTTAAATAAGTGCTCCTTAGTTAATGTGAAATCTCTGGAATTTATTCCTCATGTCAATGACAGTAAAGGGTGTAAATGAAAACACATGTTCTAGTATTTTAATTGGAAGAAAGGGATATTAAATGAACTGAGATCAAGGTTACTAGCCAAAGGAACATTTGCCATTGACCTGTGCGCTCAACTGCATGTTGCTGTAGTCATGTGGATATTTGTTTCTGTTTTGACTATGAAGCTATAAAAATATCCAGTGCAAGATGAGGATGGCAGAATCATGGCCCATCTATGCTGCCATTTAATGCAGTGTAGCAATTCCATTAGCTTTGTCAGGCTGATGCAATTTATTTATTTATTTACATCATTTATATTCCGCCCTTCTCACCCTGCAGGGGACTCAGGATGGATCACAATGCACATATACAGGCAAACATTCAATGCCATAGACCAGGGCTGTCCAACTTCTGCCGGTGCAAGGGCCGGACTTCTGGTGAGTGATCACCTGGGGGCCACTCGGCCATGCCCCCGGCCACGCCCCCGGCCATGCCCCCGGCCACGCAGCTCCGCCCCCTCTCCCAAAGCGGTTGTGGGGGCCTTGAGCAGGTCGGGCCATTTCTGCCCGAGATCCCCGGCAACTGGTGGTCCATGTGTGATACAGGATGCTGGACTAGATGGGCTGAGGTCCAATTCAGCATGGCTCTTCTTATGTTCTTAAAGCATCCCAACAGCTGTTGTGACACTTTGGGGGGAGAGGGCGAAGCCACGAGGAGGCTCCCGTGGCTCCGTCCCCTCGCCCAAAGCTGGTGTAACTCTTTGGGAGAGAGGGAGGAGCCATGGGGGGCTCACCCCACCCTCCCAAAGCGGGCAAAACCGTGTGCATGTGTACTTTTTTGGTATTTTTTTAAAAGATTTTTAAATTTTTTAAATTTAAATTTTTTATTTAAAAGCTTAGGGGGGCGTAGGGAAGGGGCTGGGGGGCCGTATACGGCCCCCGGGCCGCCAGTTGGACAGCCCTGCCATAGACAAACAACATATATAGACAGACAATGAGCTACACAATTGGTCAAGAGCTCACACCGACCCGAGCAGGCCTCGAATTCATGGCCTTCTGGTCAGTGGAGATCTTATGCAGCTGATTCCCAGCCAGCTGCACCACACTCCCAATTGAACCTGGAGTAAGACAATTAATCCAGGTTTTCCCTGAGACTTTAAATAAATAAAAAAACAAGAAAGCTCAGCATGGATGTCCTACCTTTTTGTTATCCAGAGACATGCTTTTGCCACGGCTAATGCACACCACTATTCTTACAACAGCACTGATGCGAGGCATGTCCCGAAATTCTCAGGGTGGTCCGTGAGAAGGCCTCACTGGTACATTATTTCAACTGTTATGTATATTCATATCATGATCTGATCACCATGCTCCACAATTGGAGACAGCGAGTGAGGAGGGGCGGGTTGGTCTCCGAAGGTTCCCCACTAGTCTGTGGGGTCCCACAGGGGGCCATTCTCTCCCCTCTGTTATTCAACATCTATATGCGACCTCTTGCTCAGCTGGTACGCAGCTTTGGGCTTGAGTGTCATCAGTACGCTGATGACACTCAGCTCATTCTGAGGATGGAGGGCCAGCCTGACTCGGTACCCGATAATTTCCATCAGTGCCTTGAGGCCGTTACTGGATGGTTGCGTGCCAGCAGGTTGAGGGTGAATCCAGCGAAGACGGAAATCCTATGGCTGGGCCGCCCAAGCAGTGGGGAGATCCAGTTGCCTGCCCTGGATGGCGAGGCGCTATGCCCGTCATCATTGGTAAAGAGCCTGGGAGTCCTCTTGGACCCTCTGCTTACAATGGAGGCTCAAATCTCCGCTGTGAGCAGAGCAGCATTTTTCCATCTGCACCAGGTTAGGTGGCTGGCTCCCTATTTGTCCCAATGTGACCTGGCTACGGTGATCCAGGCGACGGTCATCTCACGATTAGATTACTGTAACGCTCTTTATACTGGCCTGCCTTTGACGGTGGTCTGGAAGCTCAAGCTGGTGCAGAATGCTGTGGCGCAGCTGCTCACAGGGGAGCCAGTGAGCTGCCACATTACTCCAGTTCTTCAGCAACTGCACTGGCTACCGATCGAGCACTGGATCAGTTTCAAAGTGCTAGTTCTTACTTTTAAGACCTTATATGGTCTGAGGCCAGTGTACCTAAGGGATCGCCTTTTTCCACATAAACCCCAGAGATCACTACGTACCGAGGACCAAAACCTCTTGGAAATTCGTAGCCCGAAGAACTACCGCCTGACGGCAACCGGACGAAGGGCTTTTACAATAATTGCCCCCCACATAATGGAATGCTCTTCCCCCTGAGGTTTGGGCACTACAGGGTCTGATGGCCTTCCGTAGGACCTGTAAAACCCATCTCTTTCAATCTTTGCTAATTGTTAATGGAAACGTTTTCAACTTTGCTTACCGTTGAATGGTTGTTGTATCTTTGATGTAAACCGGCCCGAGCCTTTGGGAGTGGCGGTGTATAAATTGAAGTAATAAATAAATAAATAGATATCCCATATGCATGGGAGTATTGGGATAACAATACAAAAGGTTTGCTAGGGTAGATCCTCTCTCACTCAGATTCAGGACCCCCCCCCCCAAATCAAAATTCTGGCACCGGCCCTGACTGATGCTAATATGTGCAATGGCCTGATAGAACTGAGTCACTACAATTTCTTTGAAACATCCAGTGGGTTGTGACTTACTTACTTTGTTCTTTTTTTAAACGAAAACAAAACACCTTTCTTGTATCTTAATACTTAACTTTATTTTCTCTCCTTGTAAGAGGAACTGGCAAAAACACCTCTGAGTATTCCTTACCCAAGAAAATCTCCCCAAGTCGACACATTGACATTCCCAATAAATGCCATCTACTAGGCATGGTTTAGAACCCAAAAATCGCGATTCTAAAATCAAAGGGGGGGTTGATTAGTAAAAGAAAGACTTACAAAAAATTTTCCAAAAAGTTCCAAAATGTAACAATTACTAACGAAATTCGTTAGTAGTTCGTATGCCAGCGCATGCGCATTCCAGATGGTTTTTGGCCTACAACTCCCAGAAATCCTAACAGCTGGTAAATTGGCTGGGATTTCTGGGAGTTGTAGGCCAAAACTTGAATAAATCACACTGAATTCTAGATGGGACTCTCCAAATAGGAAGGAGGGAGGGAGGGAGGGGGTATTCTATTCTTGGAAGCAGCAAAAAAAAAAGAGGAGGAGCCCCCCCCTCGCTCCCTCGCTGCCTCTCTCTCACCCCGATCCTGAGGGAGCGAGGGCCCAAGTTTGCCCAGGCTGAGAGGAAAAGGAAGAGGCCTGAGGCTGTGAGGAATGGTGGGAGTTGAAGTCCAAAACACCTGGAGGGCTGAAGTTGGCCCCTCATGAAGCCTCTTCAAGGCTTTAGATCCTGGCAGGCAGGAGGGGGCAGGGAGAGCCGTCCACTCCTCCTGCCTGCTGCCGGGATCTAAAGCATCAAAAAATATTGGGGTGAGAAACCAACCTAATGTATAATAGAATGAATGCTACTGTAAGTGCCTAATATTATAAGTAATCCAACTGGTCATATACCTACATTCCATGCACATGCAATAATACAGCAGTAATAACAATGGGTATAAGAAGAGGTAAAATTCAAACCGAAGTATTCTGACTGTGGTCCCTCCTCAAACTGCAAAGGCTCTTCTCTGAGCCCGGGAAAAGCCAAAACCCTGGGCACAGCGTTTGCTGCCTGGATGCACACACATACATATTCTGTGGGGGATTTGCTGCAGAATCTTCTCTATGAGCCCGGGATTCTGCAGCAAATCCCCCAAGAATATGTATGTGTGTGCACCCAGGCAGCAAACGCTGTGCCCGGGTTTTGCCTTTCCCGGGCTCAGAGAGAAGAGCCTTTTGCAGTTTGCACCCTTGAGGAGGGACCACAGTCAGAATACTTGGTTTGAATTTTACCCATTGTTATTACTGCTGTATTATTGCATGTGCATGGAATGTAGGTATATGACCAGTTGGATTACTTATAATATTAGGCACTTACAGTAGCATTCATTCTATTATACATTAGGTTGGTTTCTCACCCCAATACTCTTTGATGCTTTAGATCCTGGCAGGCAGGAGAGGCTGGAAGCCTGGAAAAATGTAAACAGAGAGGTTTCCTCAGAGTAAATCCACAAAGGAGGGCCCTTCATCCAAAGTGCCCTCCTTTGCAGATTTACTTCTGAGTAAACCTCTCTGTTTACATTTTTGCAGGCTTCCAGCCAAAAGAAGGAGCGAGTTTAGGGCTTGCCTTGCCATAATACCTATTGGCAAGGGAGGCGGGAGGGTGGTGAGAGAGAAGGAGGTGCCCCCCTTACGACCTAATAACGACACTTAAGAAAATCCTGGCCCCGAAGTTCTATAAAGAAAGTCCACTTCCTGGTTGGCGTTCCAGGTGCGGAAATACTCAAAAGTAGCATTTCTTACCAATTTCTTACGAATCATTTCATTTTCATAACTTTTTTCTCATGCCTACCATCTACCCACAAAACCTATATCACAGAATTATGGCTAGTCTGTCTGAATAACAAAATGTATTTTTATTAAAGGGCACAGAAAAGTAATTTATTATCAATAATGGGTACAACGTTTACCTAGATGTATTCCACTTTTCCTCAACAGAAACTCTATATCAGGAAATAATCTTTTAAAATTTGCTACCATGGAGACACATCACCTGAATATCCCAATGTATTAACATTTCCTTGTCAAGTTCAAGAATCTACCAAGACACTGCCTTAAGGCAAACTGCTGTGACAGTTGTTCAAAGAAATCTAAGTGCAAATCCCAAACAATTTTGTGCCTTAGGTTGGGCCCCGTCTTACAGCTTGCAGGTGTCAGATCTGGAAGTCAATTCTATTTACAATCAAATTCTGTGAATAATTCTGCCAGGCCAAAAAAGGAAAAGTGTGTGTGTGTGTGTGTGTGTGTGTGTGTGGGTGGGTGGAGGGGTTGCTGGTTTGTTGTTTTACTGTTTTATATTAGACGCCAAGATAGATCACAGATTATCAAAGGCATATAGTGCATTTGGAAGGCTTCACAAAAGAGTCTGGAGCAACAAGCACCTGAGGCAAAGCACCACAATCAGTGTGTACAGAGCTATCGTACTGTCTATTCTCCTCTATGGATCTGAAACATGGGTCACCTATCACCAACACCTACGACTCCTCGAACGCTTTCATCAGTGCTGTCTTCGCACAATCCTAAATATACACTGGACCGACTATGTGACTAATAGGCATGAGCAAAAAGTTATGAAAATTAAATGAAATCGGAAGGGATTTGTATGTAATGGGACTTTCAAGTTTATGCGCATTGCGGTGGCGAACCCGGAAGTGGACTTTCTTTTCCGCACTTCCTGGGCCCAAATTTTCATTAGATTTGTAAATATTTCAGATGCCCCCCTAACAGGAAAAATTTCCCCTCCAAAATAGCTTTCCAGACATTACTCACAGTCAGATCAGGGCCTTTCCATGCTCGGAGCCTAATTAGAGTGAAAGGCCTTCCTGTAGGAAGTGAAAGGCCTTCCTGTAGGAAGTGAAAAAGGAGCCAGAACCATAGAGTTCCACAGCGCGACTCCTAGAGTGGTTTTGGAAGACTGAGAGGAAAATAGCAGTTTAAACCCCCAGGAAATTAGGCTGGATAGAAGGATGGATGAGAAGGACATTAAAAAGGCTGAGGGAAGGGGAGCAGGGAGTGAAAAGAGCACGGAGAGCAGAAGGAAGAGTTCAGAATCAGGAAAAACCATGGAATTCAAATGGAGATCCTAGAGTGCTATGGAAAACTGAATGGGGGAAAGTTGGAGTGAGGAGAACTCTACAGAAGCAAGTCCTACACCAGAGGTGGGCAACTATTTTATTTAATAATAATAATATATTAGTGCATTATATGTCCCTGCAAAGAAACCCTGGCCTTTTATAATAATAATAATAATAATAATAATAATAATAATATATTAATGCATTATATGTCCCTGCAAAGAAACCCTGGCCTATTTTTATAATAATAATAATATATTAATGCATTATATGTCCCTGCAAAGAAACCCTGGCCTTTTATTATAATAATAATGATAATAATAACAATATAATAATGCATTATATGTCCCTGCAAAGAAACCCTGGCCTTTTATAATAATAATAATATATTAATGCATTATATGTCCCTGCAAAGAAACCCTGGCCTTTTATTATAATAATAATAATAAAAATATATTAATGCATTATATGTCCCTGCAAAGAAACCCTGGTCTTTCATAATAATAATAATAATAATAATATATTAATGCATTATATGTCCTTGCAAAGAAACCCTGGTCTTTTCTTATAATAATAATAATAATATATTAATGCATTATATGTCCCTGCAAAGAAACCCTGGCCTTTTATTATTATAATGATAATATATTAATGCATTATATGTCCCTGCAAAGAAACCCTGGCCTTTATAATAATAATAATAATAATAATATATTAATGCATTATATGTCCCTGCAAAGAAACCCTGGTCTTTTATAATAATAATAATATATTAATGCATTATATGTCCCTGCAAAGAAACCCTGGTCTTTTATAATAATAATAATAATAATAATAATATGTTAATGCATTATATGTCCCTGCAAAGAAACCCTGGCCTTTTATTATTATAATAATATTAATAATAATATATTAATGCATTATATGTCCCTGCAAAGAAACCCTGGCCTTTTATAATAATAATAATAATAATAAATTAATGCATTATATCTCCCTGCAAGGAAACCAAGGGAAATGTTGCCCCTTGATTTGCCTGTGCTTAAAACAGTGTCAGTCCTGTCTCCCTGCTTTGCCTACTTTAGAACTAATTAAGAATTTTGTTAGTAATTACGTTACATTTTAAAACTTTTTGGAAATTTTTTGTAAGTCTTTCTATTACTAATAACCCCCAATTTGATTTTTGAATCACGATTTTTGGGTTCTAAACCAAGCCTAGTGACTAATGTTGCTGTCCTTGAGCAAGCAGGGATCACCAGCATTGAAGCCATGTTATTGCGCTGGGCAGGGCACGTCTCTAGGATGGAGGACCACCACCTCCCAAAGATACTACTCTATGGTGAACTCACCATGGGTCAGTGCAAGAGAGGCGCCCCCAAAAAGAGATATAAGGACTCCCTGAAACAACATCTCAGGCTCGGCCAGATTGATGACCAACAATGGTCTAACCTCAAATCCCAATGGAGATGCACTATCCACAATGCTGCAGCTTCTTTCGAGAAGACATGCTGAACAGGTCTCAAAGAGAAACAACAACGCAGAAAGAACCGCAACTTGGAAACAACATCACCCAAGGAGACTTTCTGCTGTGCTTTCTGCAACCAAACTTGCCTATCTCAGATTGGCCTTTTTAGTCATCAACGCACTGGTAAAAAGCGTGGGATGAGTCCTTCCTAAGAATCTTCATTCGCAAAGTAATGCCGAGATTAGCAGCCTGCCTCTTCCACCCTTGCTCTAGCAATCTGCCCATATAGTCATAATAACCCTCCAGCAGATATGTGTATTAATGTAATGCTGGTGTAACTTGCCTGAATGCTCCATATTGTCATTTATCACTCAGGCTATATATACTGAAAGATTCTGAAGACATTGGGATTTATAAGCTAACTAGCGTAACCCGCCACGCGTTGCTGTGGCCAACCTTCCCCCCCTCTTTCTCTTTTTCTCTCTCTTTTTCTCTCTTCATATTTTTCTTTCTTTGTTTTATTTCCCTCTGTCCTTTCTCCCTTCTCTTCCTCTTCCTTCCTTTACCCCTCTTTCTTTCCCTTTCTCTGTTTCCCCTTTTTGCTGCTCTATGTGTTTTTGGAGTGCAACTCCCAGTGGTCCTTCTGGTTTACCAACTTTCCTCCTTTCTTCTCTGTTCCCTTCCCCCTTTCTCCCTCTTTGTCCCTCCGTCTTTCCCTTTCTCCTTCCTTTGTGTCCATTCTTCTTCCAGGCATCAGGAACCTGGCTAAACTGTAGGAAACAAAGGGTGGTAATAAACGGACATTTCTCTGGGTGGAAAGAGGTGAGAAGTGGCGTACCCCAAGGTTCAGTTTTGGGTCCGTTACTTTTTAATTTACTCATTAATGACCTGGATGTAGGAGTAAATTCTGAGGTAGCAAAGTTTGCAGACGACACTAAATTGTTCAGGGTAGTTAAAAATGAAACTGATTGTAAAGAGCTCCAGAAAGATCTCTCGAAATTGAGTGAATGGGCAACAAAGTGGCAAATGCATTTTAACCTAAACAAGTGTAAAGTCATGCACATCGGGGCAAAGAACCCCAACTACACCTACAAATTGATGGGGTCAAAGCTTTCGAGACAAACCAGGAAAGGGATCTTGGGGTTTTGGTGGACAGCTCAATGAAGATGTCAACCCAGTGCGCAGCAGCAGTGAAAAAGCAAATTCTATGCTAGGCATGATCAGGAGGAATCAAAAATAGGTCGGCAAATGTTGTATTGCTCTCTACAAATCTATGGTGAGGCCACATCTGGAGTACTGTGTACAATTCTGGTCACCACACCTCAAGAAGGATATAACGGAACTGGAAAAGGTACAAAGAAGGGCAACAAAATGATCCAAGGGATGGAGCAGCTCCCTTTACGAATCAGGTTGCAACGCCTTGGTCTTTTCAGCCTTGAAAGACGGCGTTTAAGAGGTGACTTGATCGAAGTGTATAAAATCATGCATGGGATAGAAAGGGTGAATAGAGAAAAAATATTTTTTCTGTCACACAACACTAGGACTAGGGGGCACTCCCTAAAGCTCCAAGGTAGGAAAGTTAGGACTAATAAAGGGAAATATGTCTTCACCCATTGGGTTATGGAACTCACTTCCAGAGGAGGTTGTGACAGCTGTCAGCCTGGACAGCTTCAAGGCAGGATTAGACAGATTCATGGATACCAAGGGAATCAGTAGTTACTGAAATGGACATCCAAGTGCCACCTCTGTGTTGATGGAGGCAGGCAGGATTTCCCGGGTACTGGTTGTGGGGGTCGGGAGCAGGTGAGGGTTTTGCCCTCCTTTCTGCTAGAGATCCCTGTGTACAACTAGTGGGCCACTGTGTGACACAGAATGCTGGACTAGATGGGCTGAGGCCCGATTCAGCATGGCTATTCTTATGTTCTTATGTTCTTATGTAGTTATCTTTCTTTTCATTCCTTTTTCTTTCCTTCTTTCCTTTCCTCCCGCCCTCCTTCCTTTTCTCTCTCCTTTCTGTCGGGGTGGGAGGGAGCGTTGAATGAGGAGGAGGGGCGGGGGCAAGGGGAAGCCGGGTGGGAGGGAGCGTTGGAGGAGGAGGGGCGGGGCGCCGGTGGGGCCTTCTGGGAAGTGTACTCCAGTGTCCGTAGGTGCCCCCTCCCGCTGTCTCCCAGGCGTTTCTGGACCCGGGTCGCGAGGGAGGCGCTGTGGCCGCCTTCTCCGCTGCTTCCTCTGTGTTCTCCGCCCGGCTCCCAGCTGCTTTTTGAGCCGGACCGCGCGCCCTCTTGGCCTTTCTCTGCCGCCTCCTTCTTGGTTCGGACCGGGCGCGCCGCCCTCGGCCTTGTCCGCCGCCTTCTAGCTGGTTCCGGATCCGGCTGTGCGGGCGGCGCCATGGCTGCCTCGGTCCGCGCGGGCCGGGTGTAGGAGCCTCTGGGAAGCGGCGGAGAAGGGCGAGGAGGCGGTGGCGCAGGCCGGGTCCGGAACCGGCTAGGAGGCGGCAGAGGAGGCCGCAGGGAAAGAGATGGCGCGGCTTCCCCCCTGGCCCCATCCCTGGGGGAGGATGGGAGGAGGCAGTGGAGGGGGCGGAGGAAGCGGGCATGGCGGCGGTCGTCTGAGGCTGGTCCGGAAAGTCCTTGGAGATGGCGGAGAAGGCGTGTCCAGCCAGGGGACTACGGCTCCCAGAATGCTCTGCGCGGCCATTATGGCCTATTTCCAGTGCTGTCTCCGCCCTTCTTCCGAGTAAGCCGCGCGGAGCCTTCTGGGAGTTGTAGTCCCGTGGGTGCGCTGTTCTCCCTCGCCGTGGCGGCGTCCTCCCAGGATGTTGGTGTTGGGTTGCATGCGGCGTCCGTGCTGGTGTGGTCCGGGGGCCGCGTGGAGGATGTGGTTTCCTTGGTGTCAGGAATGTTTGGTAAGCGGTGGAGGAGGGGGGCATGGCGTTGTATGTTGCGCATGCGTGTTATTGTCATGGTTTTATGGCGGCCATGTTGTGTGTGGGGTTGTTTGCGCATGCGTAGTAATGTTGTTTTTTGGGGGATGTTTTGGGGGTGTTGTGTTGGTTTTTGGGGTGTTGTAATGGGTGGGTGATGTACCTCGGGGTGGGGATGAGTGGCCCTGGGTTTTGTTGTGTGTGTGGGGAATGTAGTTTTGGCGTGCATTTGCCCCATTGCACGACCACTTCCCTTTTATATATATAGATTCACCATAGGTCTTAGATGTGTCATGAAAGTAATAAAATCAGTTTGTAGGACAAAAAGTTAAAATTACTTTATTTAGGTCAAGAAATCTGAAGCATAGTCTACATGGCAAGGAAGGATCACACATTAAAAAAATAATTCTAGTTGTTGAAATTATAATCTAAATATGTAAAGATACACAAATTCAGGAGCCCATCAAAGCAGGCCCTATATCCCAGGATCTGATCCTAGATTTTCTGCTCTCAACTGGATTATATGAGTCCATACTGCCAGATAATCTGGGATAAATAGAAATCCTGGGATCAGATCTAGGCCCTAAGTCTCTATGAAATTGTTAAATCAGCTTTCTGATGTAGGAGTCCTGATAATTGTACTCCTAGGAGACCATCTAAATTGCCTTATCATATTACGTTATATTCTATTTCTGAGACTCTTTGAACATGATTCTGAACAGGTCCTTTCATATGAAATTTCCCCCATTTGTCAGTAATCCATCTGATTCCATCTGCAAATATTGCAGAAATCAAACAATTTATGTGATGTTTGCAGATTTACAACGGTTATGATATGCTATTTTGATGTGCGATCATAAAATCAATATGCATTTCATCAACAAAAATCTCATGAGAACAGTAGTTTGAGACCTCCAGGCCACTTCACCACATAATAATATGAAAAAGTGATGTAGGGAGACATTTGAATAGATTGAGAGGAGCCAATCTGCCATGCGTCCAGTCCCAAAAAAAACTACAGGGTGCATACTGATAGAAACGGAGTATAACCCGATATGATAATGTTGAAAGAAATTAGTTTTTCAATATATTCAAAATTTGCAAATCGTTGGTCTTCCCCACTGCGCCTCAGGCCACTGCACTTCCGGGGTCTGTAGAGGCCAGGGAGGCAGGCCTTCCCTACCGTGCTTCAGGCCACCATACTTCCGTGGTCCATAGAGGCCAGGGAGGCAGGCCTTCCCTACCGTGCCTCAGGCCACCATACTTCCGTGGTCCATAGAGGCCAGGGAGGCAGGCCTTCCCTACTGCGCCTCAGGCCACTGCACTTCCGGGGTCTGTAGATGCCAGGGAGGCAGGTCTTCCCTGCCGTGCCTCAGGACACTGCACTTCCGGGGTCTGTAGAGGCCAGGGAGGGAGGCCTTCCCTACTGTGCCTCAGGCCACCATACTTCCGGGGTCCGTAGAGGCCAGAGAAGCAGGTCTTCCCTGCCATGCCTCAAGCCACTGCACTTCTGGGGTCTGTAGAGGCCAGGGAGGCAGGCCTTCCCCACTGCGCCTCAGGCCACTGCACTTCCGGGGTCTGTAGAGGCCAGGGAGGGAGGCCTTCCCTACTGTGCCTCAGGCCACCGTACTTCCGGGGTCCGTAGAGGCCAGAGAAGCAGGTCTTCCCTGCCGTGCCTCAGGCCACTGCACTTCCGGGGTCTGTAGAGGTCAGGGAGGCAGGCCTTCCCAACTGCACCTCAGGCCACTGCACTTCCGGGGTCTGTAGAGGCCAGGGAGGGAGGCCTTCCCGACTGTGCCTCAGGCCACCATACTTCCGGGGTACGTAGAGGCCAGGGAGGCAGGTCTTCCCTGCTGTGCCTCAGGCCACTGCACTTCCGGGGTCTGTAGAGGCCAGGGAGGCAGGCCTTCCCTACCGTGCCTCAGGCCACCATACTTCCGGGGTCCGTAGAGGCCAGGGAGGCAGGTCTTCCCTGCCGTGCCTCAGGCCACTGCACTTCCGGGGTCCATAGAGGCCAGGGAGGCAGGCCTTCCCTACTGTGCCTCAGGACACCAGACTTCCGGGGTCCATAGAGGCCAGGGAGGCAGGCCTTCCCTGCCGTGCCTCAGGCCACTGCACTTCCGGGGTCTGTAGAGGCCAGGGAGGCAGGCCTTCCCTACCGTGCTTCAGGCCACCATACTTCCGGTGTCCATAGAGGCCAGGGAGGCAGGCCCTCCCTACCGTGCCTCAGGCCACCATACTTCCGTGGTCCATAGAGGCCAGGGAGGCAGGCCTTCCCTACTGCGCCTCAGGCCACTGCACTTCCGGGGTCTGTAGATGCCAGGGAGGCAGGTCTTCCCTGCCGTGCCTCGGGACACTGCACTTCCGGGGTCTGTAGAGGCCAGGGAGGGAGGCCTTCCCTACTGTGCCTCAGGCTACCATACTTCCGGGGTCCGTAGAGGCCAGAGAAGCAGGTCTTCCCTGCCGTGCCTCAAGCCACTGCACTTCCGGGGTCTGTAGAGGCCAGGGAGGCAGGCCTTCCCCACTGCGCCTCAGGCCACTGCACTTCTGGGGTCTGTAGAGGCCAGGGAGGGAGGCCTTCCCTACTGTGCCTCAGGCCACCGTACTTCCGGGGTCCGTGAGGCCAGAGAAGCAGGTCTTCCTGCCGTGCCTCAAGCCACTGCACTTCCGGGGTCTGTAGAGGTCAGGGAGGCAGGCCTTCCCAACTGCTCCTCAGGCCACTGCACTTCCGGGGTCTGTAGAGGCCAGGGAGGGAGGCCTTCCCGACTGTGCCTCAGGCCACCATACTTCCGGGAGTGCGTGAGGCCAGGGAGGCAGGTCTTCCCTGCCGTGCCTCAGGCCACTGCACTTCCGGGGTCTGTAGAGGCCAGGGAGGCAGGCCTTCCCTACCGTGCCTCAGGCCACCATACTTCCGGGGTCCGTAGAGGCCAGGGAGGCAGGTCTTCCCTGCCTTGCCTCAGGCCACTGCACTTCCGGGGTCCATAGAGGCCAGGGAGGCAGGCCTTCCCTACCGTGCCTCAGGACACCAGACTTCCGGGGTCCATAGAGGCCAGGGAGGCAGGCCTTCCCTGCCGTGCCTCAGGCCACTGCACTTCCGGGGTCTGTAGAGGCCAGGGAGGCAGGCCTTCCCTACCGTGTCTCCGGCCATCATACTTCCAGGGTCCGTAGAGGCCAGGGAGGCAGGTCTTCCCTGCCGTGCCTCAGGCCACTGCACTTCCAGGGTCTGTAGAGGCCAGGGGGGCAGGCCTTCCCTGCCATGCCTCAGGCCACCATACTTCCGGGGTCCATAGAGGCTAGGGGAGCAGGCCTTCCCCACTGTACCTCAGGCCACTGCACTTCCGGGATCTGTAGAGGCCAGGGAGGCAGGCCTTCCCTACTGTGCCTCAGGCCACCATACTTCTGGGGTCCGTAGAGGCCAGGGAGGCAGGTCTTCCCTGCTGTGCCTCAGGCCACTGCACTTCCGGGGTCTGTAGAGGCCAGGGAGGCAGGCCTTCCCCACTACACCTCAGGCCACTGCACTTCCGGGGTCTGTAGAGGCCAGGGAGGCAGGCCTTCCCTACTGTGCCTCAGGCCACCATACTTCTGGGGTCCGTAGAGGCCAGGGAGGCAGGTCCTCGCTGCCGTGCCTCAGGCCACTGCACCTCTGGGGTCTGTAGAGGCTAGGGAGGCAGGCCTTCCCCACTGTGCCTCCGGCCACTGCACTTCTGGGGTCTGTAGAGGCCAGGGAGGGAGGCCTTCCCTACCGTGCCTCAGGCCACCATACTTCCGAGGTCCATAGAGGTCAGGGAAGCAGGTCTTCCCTGTCATGCCTCAGGCCACTGCACTTCCGGGGTCCGTAGAAGCCAGGGAGACAGGTCTTCCCTGCCGTGCCTCAGGACACTGCCCTTCCGGGGTCTGTAGAGGCCAGGGAGGTAGGCCTTCCCTACCGTGCCTCAGGCCACCATACTTCCGAGGTCCATAGAGGCCAGGGAAGCAGGTCTTCCCTGCCATGCCTCAGGCCACTGCACTTCCGGGGTCCGTAGAAGCCAGGGAGGCAGGTCTTCCCTGCCGTGCCTCAGGCCACTGCACTTCCGGGGTCTGTAGAGGCCAGGGAGGGAGGCCTTCCGTACCGTGCCTCAGGCCACCATACTTCCGAGGTCCATAGAGGCCAGGGAAGCAGGCCTTCCCTGCCATGCCTCAGGCCACTGCACTTCCGGGGTCCGTAGAAGCCAGGGAGGCAGGTCTTCCCTGCCGTGCCTCAAGACACTGCACTTCCGGGGTCTGTAGAGGCCAGGGAGGCAGGCCTTCCCTACCATGTCTCAGGCCACCATACTTCCGGGGTCCGTAGAGGCCAGGGAGGCAGGTCTTTCCTGCCGTGCCTCAGGCCACCATACTTCCGGGGTCTGTAGAGGCCAGGGAGGCAGGCCTTTCCCACTGTGCCCCCAGGACCACAAAAGTGTGGTGGCCTGAGTCACAGTGGGGAAGGCCTATCTTCCTGGCCTCTGTGGACCCCAGAAGTGTGGCAGGGAAAGTCTGCCTTCCTGACACCTGTGGACCCCGGCAGAGCAGCAGTCTGAGGCATGGCAGGAAAGGCCTGCCTCCCTGGCCTGCTGCTGCCTGCATGGCTCTGGAAGCTCTGGTGGGGTCTGCTGAGGCCAGGGAGGCAGGGAGGCGCGCTTGGGATGAAGTGAAAGAAGGAGAGGCCTCACAAGTGCTCCAAGTCGTGGAGGGCAAGCGGAGCCGGCAGAGGGAGTCCCGGCCTGCACACCAGCCTTCCTTTCTAAGGCCCATTGTAATGTACATAAATATTTTATATTAATACTAGCTGTACCCGGCACGCGTTGCTGTGCCCTATTTAGGAGATGCGAGAAAGTCTGAGTTTGTAAGGGTTGGAATTGATGTTACTTATGGTCTTGGTGGGGTCATGGCTGTGTTGTTGTGGGTTGTTCTGGTGGGTGGGATGTTGAAGTCCTGGGGAGTTGTCGGTGTGTGGTGTTGCTGGGGTTCTGCAGAGCTTGTGGCTATACAATGTTTTTTGTCTTTCCATCTGCTGTGTTGATGTAGAGGTTCTGTGGTTTCCCAACTCTGGATTTGAAAAAAGAAACTGTGTTTCTGTTCTTGTTCTGCCCTTTTTTGTTTGATGTATGTAGCGTTGCGAGTGTGTCATCCGATGCTGTTCTTTTTAGGAGGCATGGCTTGTCTTTTGGGTCAGCTTATGCCTGTGTGGAAGGAAGGAATGGCATACAAATGGGTTGAGCAGTAGACGCAAGGTTGTGTTATGTGCATATTGTGTTGTGTGTAGGTATTACTTTTTGGTGAGTTAGTGGGTGTGTGGTGGCATTGTGGGTGGTAGTATGTTGTGGAATGCTTGTGTGGGTGGGGTGTTTTGGGTGTTTGTGTGTGTTTGTAGAGTATCAGTGCAGTGTTGTGTTGTGGTTGGAGTATAGGTGGAGTTGGTTTTTGTTTGTGGTGGTGGTAGGTGTTGTGTGCGCAGGGTCCCGTAAGGTTGGGGGGATGGGTTGTGGTAGGAGGTTGTGTTGTGTTGTGTGGGTAGGAATTGCTGGAGAATTGCTCTCTCCTAGAGTTTGCTTTTGTAGCAACCCAGTTCTCTTTTGTGCCTGGGGGCCAGGGGCAGCACCGGGGGTCCCACTTGCATTAGAACCAGCCGCAGCTGAGGAGGAAATGGAGGAAGGGGTTAATGAGCTAGCTGGACCTTCCTCTCCCACAGAGAGCTTGGCCTGGGATGATGGATGGCCGGACGGCTATGACAACTGGGAAGGTCAGGCTGATTCAGAAAGTGCTGATAGCAATGATTGTTATGAGAAACTGGGTGGGTACGGATCACAGGAGAGAATTTGGGAAAACATGGGCGATGAGGCCATGGAAGCTGAAAGGGAGTTCGACTCTCATGAAGATAGTGAGCCAGGTGCTGGGAGGCAAGGACGGAGCTTTGATAGGAGACGGAGCATTGAGTCCAGCAGGAGGGATTGGCACCGCAGCCTAGAGCGCCAGAGAAGCGCTAGATCCCGTAGCACAGATTACCACAGAAGCCTAGAGCGTCGGGGCCCCAGCCAAGGGGTTTAAGTATAGGATCCGTGGGAAAGGATCCTCAGTAGCTCGGCCACTTCTAATCTAAGTGAAGTGAAGCGAGCGAAGGACCACGGAGCCAAGTTGCCGGCTCGTGCCTTGCCAAGACGTTTCTTGGGCCCTGTTTGAACTTTGCCTTGTTCCTTGATCCGCTTGGTTTTGCGGAGTTATTGCCAAGCCTTTTGCCAAGACCTTTGCCTTTGGAATTTTACTACGGACTCTTTACTTTTGGACTGAACTTTGCAATATCTGATGGACAATTACCTTTTCACCTGTTCTTTATTATTCAATAAATAGTTAGCTGATTACCGTCTCTGTGTGTGTGATTAAGGGGCCGGCCGAGTCCTTGCATCGTGACAGCTTTTGACAGTTTAACTCACAAACACCAACTGAGGAAACTCAAATCACTCAGCATTCTAGCCTAGCCTTGGCTGTCTCTGCCCACCGTTACTATGGTTACTCAGCCTCCCTGCATTTTGTGTGGGCCGGTGTTGGCCAATGGGATTCGCTGGCGGCCGCAGAGGATGATGGGAAATGTAGGTTTTTTGTATTGTTGTTTTGGGGGCCTTCTAGGGGTTTTTTTTGGGGGGGGAAGGTTTTTTTTGCTAAAAACCTTCCTTGCCTGAGGCCTATTTTTGTTGCCACATTTGGTGTCTCTGCCTTATAAGGTTTCTCTGCCTAGGACAGTCGTTCGATGACGAGTCTTCCTTTATATATATAGATTTACAAACAAATCTGCAAAATAATGAGTCCACGTAAAGTGAACAGCGAGGTAGCAAGGCAACACTGCAAAAATGATGGTAATATCAACAAATAAGGGAATGAAGGAAAGGGCTTCCTGTCAGTATACTTCGTATTCAATTCATACTTTCTTATCTGAGCTACGGTATAAAATCAGGGCTAAAGAGCATAAATAATTGGGTGCATTTTGCTAATTGTGTTTACTGCTTGCCTAAGTCTGAGTAAAAGGGATAAGACAAGCATCTTAGTGTAGATAAATGGGATGAGGCAGGTGGTAGGCAGAAATTGCACAAACATAAATAAAAATGGTAGAATGTGTATAACTTGGACACAAACCCTGCTGGTTATTATAAAAAATTAACAATATGCTTAAACAAATGTTGATACCTCTCAGAGGAAAAAACTGTTTGTCTCTGGCAGGGAATCTGATGTGCAGCTCTTGTTGTATTGAAGACATGCTGAGAGGAATAACATCTTAGGTACACTGCCAATATGCTTTATTCTTAGGATATTACTTCTTACTGAGTTGTTCCATGAAAACCGGCTTGCATTTCAAGACACATTTTTACTGTGGTACGTTCAGTTTACTTGAATTCAAGTGATATAGCCAGCGATAGGTAATTTCCAAAATTAAGGAGTTTGAGACTCACGCTATCATACCTGGCTGACCTGTTAATACGAGGGCGGGTCAATAAGTCCGTGACTTTTTGAATGAAACACAGGTTTTTGGATTTTTTAAAAAAAATCATTTCATTTTCCAACGTCGTCTGCTTTGAGCTCTATACACTTTGTCCGAGGTTTCTTCAATTTTTTATCCCTTCCAAAAAATAAGATTTGTCGAGGTCATCAAAATAGATATTTGTTTGTGAGATGATTTCATTGTTGGAGTCAAATCTCTTTCCGCTGAGCCATTTCTTCAGTTTTCGAAACAAGAAATAGTCACTCGGGGCTAAATCCGGAGAATAGGGTGGATGAGGGAGCAATTAGTATCTAAATTCATGGATTGTTGTCATGGGAACTGCACATGTGTGCACCCTTGCATTGTCCTGGTACAAAAGAACATTTTTCTTGACCAAATGCAGTCATTTTTTTCAAATCCTCATTAAATAGGCCCAATAAGTTGGCATAATATTCACCCTTGATTGTTTTACCCTTTTGAAGGTAGTCAATGTGGATTATACAGCGCGCATCCCAAAAAACGGTCGCCATGACTTTATTGGCTGAGAAACCCAGCTTGGCCTTCTTTGGCGCCGATTCACCCCGAGAAACCCACTGTTTTGACTGCTGTTTGGTCTCTGGGGTGTTGGGGTGGATCCACGTCTCGTCCACGGTTACGAAACAGTGCAAAAACTCGTCCATATTGCGGTTGAACACGATTGTGTTTGTGGTCGATTATGAGCAAATGCGGCACCCATCTTGCGGAAAGCTTTCTCAGACCCAAGTGATCATTTAAAATTGAAACCACTGAGTCATGTGAGATGCCTATGGCTCCCACAATCTCTCGCACTTTCAATCTCTAATCGGCCAACACCATATCGTGAATTTTTTCAATTGTTTCAGGTGTAGAGACCTCAACTGGGTGGGAAAAATGACAGCAGTGCCTTTGTAGAACCAACTCTAGGACCTATAGTATCATTCTATGGTTTGTTTCCAACCAATGTTTACATGGTTTCCATTCCTCTGTGGAAATGGGAATAATTTAGTACTCTATTATTATTTCTCACATCCAAGGCTCAATAAACATTCTAGGACCTAGATCACCCAAGGATTCCACTGTCTTTCGTCATACAATGCCAAGGCAGCTCCGTGAGTGGAGGGTGGCACATGCTTCCACTACAGCAACACACGCTGCCATTGGAGTCCATGGGGAAGCCACATGCTTCAAATGTGCTCCGCACTTCCTGCCATGGGATCCACTGGAAGAGGAGTCGGGCAGTGAGGGGCAAGGGACACCGGGTTCCCCACACACCCTGATGAAGCTGGCCAACTCCAGTGGCCATGTTACAAGGTCATTAGTCTGTAATCAGTTTCCTTCTGGACTCTCATGTCAAAATTTTTCATTTCTTCCTCATATACCTGTGTGAAGGGTGCATAAAGCTGGACTGAAATTATATTGGTAGATCTTGCCAAGTGTCTCATGGATATCATTCAGTTAGACTTCTCATTGTATCCCCAATTTCATTTGCTACATCTTGTGTGTGTAACTGTATATACTTTCAACTCACCAAATGGTTATCCTATAGGTTATCCTATAGGTAATTATCCTATAGGTTATCCTATAGGTAATTTCTCACAGGTAATGGGAATAACACCAGTAGATATATTAAATATACAATACCAGAATGGTTACGTATTTATCGCATAAATGATATCATATGTACATCATATTTAAGCAAATAGTATAGAACAGGTGTGGTAAATTGAGCACGTACAAGATATACAAATACTCACGTTGCCAGCATATAATGATTCACAAAATCAAAATAGTGTTATTCACTGAAGTTCAATATCAACGTAAATATAGATCAATGTCAAAGGGTTCCCTATATCCAAATTCCAAGTTCCATAAGGTTTGTAATCCAAAAAGCACGATTGCTTATAATGAAGAATGCGGGTTCCTAGGCAAAAGAAATTGTAATCCACAATATGTAACGGAAATAAATGCTGATGGCAGTAGTCTGTCCACACTGTTGTAGCTATACAATCGATGATCCACCTAAGGTAATCTATAAACATATAAACAAAATAAGACAAATCCCGGGATTTACATGTCTTATTTTGTTTATATGTTTATAGATTAACTTACTATATTTGAACTACTGAGTTATGACCACCCTGATGAGATTGCTTCGAAACGGGGCGGATCTGTGAAACCTAACCCGTAGGTGGATCATCGATTGTATAGCTACAACAGTGTGGACAGACTACTGCCGTCAGCATTTATTTATGTTACATATTGTGGATTGCAATTTCTTTTGCCTGGGAACCCGCATTCTTCATTATAAGCAATCGTGCTTTTTGGATATAGGGATCCCTTTGACATTGATCTATATTTACGTTGATATTGAACTTCAGTGAATAACACTATTTTGATTTTGTGAATCATTATATGCTGGCAACGTGAGTATTTGTATATCTTGTACGTGCTCAATTTACCACACCTGTTCTATACTATTTGCTTAAATATGATGTACATATGATATCATTTATGCGATAAATACGTAACCATTCTGGTATTGTATATTTAATATATCTACTGGTGTAATTCCCATTACCCGTGAGTTGTTATATACAAGGTGCATATATATCTTTCTATAGTACTTATCCTATAAATTTAGCAGGGTTTTCTTAGGCAAGGAATACACCTTGCCTCACTATTAATACACCTGATTTATTTTTAAATTATCATTTACAGAGCGAAACACTGTATAATTATCTGATTGAAAATATCCAATTTCTTCCCGATTTAGCTTTACTTTTGGTTCCATTTCCTGTTCTATGATTTCGAGCTTTCCTTGGTTCTTACATCTCATGTTCCTTTTGCATGAGCTGTGCAGCTTCAGTATTTTATTTTGCCAGTGAGCATATCAGCAACTGAATATTTTTTTCAGCTTGAATTCAGTTGTGTCATTAGACCTTGGTGCTATTTTTAATTCACTTTTCCGCAATATTTTTAGGTGTTTCCATTTGGTTCGTCTTATCATAGAGTTTTCATACGAAAAGACATCCACTAATGATTTACCCTCTTCGTCTTCTGCACAGTAGCAATAAGAATCAGCTAAAGTGCCCTTGTTATCATCCGTGAATGATTTTCTGCCAGTGCCACTTGCTTCCCTTGACTACGGCTGCTGCCCAATACCTGTAAATAATAGATTATCAGGTACACTAGAATTATGTGCAATGAATTATCAGATTCATTATCTTTTTATAAGTATAATAAAGTCCAAATGCAGCAAGCCATCATTACTGTTACTTCATTTGAATAACTGGCCATTCATTATACTAGTAGAACCAAATATAAAAGATAGTATTGCATAATACTGTGTTTCCCGTTACTTCATTTGAATAAGTCCCCCCACGGCCTTTCGGGTTCATTATAAACTAAGTAGAACCAAATATAAAAGATAGTTTGCATGAATAGGGGAAGCCCATAACTGCGACGCATCACTCTGGACGGCGCCGCTTTGCCATGCTTCTGGCTCTCTTCCCCCTCCCTTCCTTGGACAAAGGAAGGGAGGGGAAGAGAGCCAGGGGCGTGGCAAAGCGACAACGCGTCACTCTCACGCAGCGCCACTTTGCCACGCTTCTGGCTCTCTTCCCCCCCTTCCTTGGAGGCCTGGCAGAAAGGTGCGCCGCGGAGAGTGTGCCGCGGCCGATGGGCGGTTCTGGCGGCGGCGGCGTGGGCGTGGCGGCGAGTACGGCTTACATTCGGGGTACGGCTTACATTAGCCGACCCCTCTGACACCCGATCGTCTTACAATCGGGGGTGTCATCCTTTCGGGGAAACACGGTAGTTGCCCATAACTGCTACTTAATCAACAGAAGTGGCTACGGGAAATAGAGGAATTGGACTTGGGGTATCTTAGTTTGAAAAAAGGAATGGAATTCAATTTAACAAAAGAAATCAATTAGACTTTGTTTTCTATCTGTTCTACATTGCACTAGGGAGCCTGGTGGGCTGAGATGTCATAGATAAATGCTATGACTTGATGAATGAATTAAAAATTAATCATTCTCGGCTTTAAACGAAATCGAAGTAAAAGGGTGTATATGTGTAATACCGATATCCTGTCGATTTGGCAATGTGTCACAAAGTTTCCTTCAGATCTTCCTTGGAGAGAATGCAGGGACTTTAAAATATATTGCAATATATAATAGAGTTGTGCACTTGTACATGAAGTTTGGAAAACATCCAAGCAAAAATTAGAAAAATCACCAGCCAGTGCCATTAGACCAGGGGTGGGCAATTATTTTTTCCAAGGGGCCACATGAGAGGCAAAATATATTATGGAGGGCCGCACCTAGAGGCGGAACTACATGCTAATCTACATAATTTATTTATTTATTCACTTACTATATTTACTATATATTACACATCATTAATATTAACATATTAATATATCAAGAAATATTCATATTAATATAATTATTATATTACAGTATACAAAGAGACATTATAATATATTGAAATTATAATATAATATAACATTATATTATATTATTTATTATATTGTTATATTATTATAATAAAATTATTATACAATAATAATACAAACCACTAAAATAAAATAATGCTTCCTTGTCGTCCCCTTCTCTGGAGAGTTATATGCAGAGGCTTGATGGCCATCAGTCGGGGGTGCTTTGATTGTGTATCCCTGGGAGTTGGGCTGGATGGCCCTGGGGTCCCTTCCGTCTCGATGACTTCCTGTTCCCACCTTTCTAAAAAACCTCCTGACAGCAAGCCTTTGAGATTCGTGACGGAAAAGGAAGAGATCAAACCCCATTGGAAGGATGGGAAACTCAGGACCAAACTTGGCACGAATCCTCAATATGCCCAAATGTGAACACTGGGGAAATTTGGGGAAAATAGACATTTGGGAGTTGGAGTTGCTGGGATGTATAGTTCACTTATTCATACAACAAGACCCTTCTCTTTGTCCCAGCAGCCTTGCAGGTACATCTGGTTAAAATACATGGAGTTTTCTCAATTGCTTCTTCCTAGGTGTTGAGCTCGTTTCATTAACCATGGGCTTTCCTAAATAGCCAGGTCTTCAGAGCGGTCAGGAACTGGGGCAGGTCGAGGGAGGCTCTCTGGTCCGGTGGCATCGAGTTCCAAAGAACGGGGGCCACAACGGAGAACGATCTCCGTCTCGTGGTCTCCAGGTGGGCCTCTTTCAAGCCTGGTACGTGAAGAAGGTTCTTGTTTGCTGGCCGCGGGGTCCTTGAGTAAGCAGGCATCAACAGGCGGTCTTTTAGGTATGTTGGGCCCCGGCCCCGTAGGGCTTTGAAAGCCAAGGTCAAGGTCTTGTGTAAGGCTCTATACTCAACGGGCAGCCAGTGCAGGCGCTGCAGAGATGGTGTAATGTGGCATCTCATCGATGTTCCTGTGAGAAGCCTGGCGGCCGCGTTCTGCTCAATCTGAAGCCTGCGGGTTAGTGACCGGGGTAGACCTACATACAAAGCGTTACAGTAATCCAGCCTTGATGTAACCGTGGCATGGATTACTGTAGCTAGCGCTTCCGTCGGAAGATAGGGCGCCAACTGTCTCGCTTGGCGCAGGTGGAAGAAGGCCCTTTTGCTCGTGGAGGCAACCTGGGCCTCCATCGACAATTTGGAGTCCAGGATAACACCAAGGCTTTTTACTGAGGGGCACGGAAACAGCGGTTCCCCTTCAACGGGGGGCCGCGAGAAAGGTGGTTCTGGGCGGCCCGGCTTGAAGATCTCCGTCTGTGATGGATTTATTTTAAGTTTGTGGGCGCGGGCCATTTTGTCACTGCTTCTAGGCCTCGAGTGAAGTTTTCGGGCACCGAAGTTGCGCCAGGCTCCAGTTTCAGTAGGAGCTGGGTGTCATCGGCATATTGGTAGCACCCTAGGCCGAAGCTCCGGGCTATACCAGCCAATGGCCGAACATAGATGTTAAACAACGTTGGTGATAAGATGGCGCCTTGGGGCACTCCGCACTCGAGGAGAGATTTCTTAGATGTTTGGCCTAGCCATTCAACTCGCTGACTACGTCCGCGCAGGAAGGAGCTAAGCCAAGCTAAAGCTGTTCCTTGTATCCCTATGGCGGCAAGTTGTCATATCAGCAGATCATGGTCCACCGTGTCGAATGCGGCGGTAAGGTCCAACAATACCAGAATCGAGAGCCCCTCTGCGCAGTCCTTAACTAGATGGGATGGGCAAGGGTCCGTGGAGCAGGTAGTCGCCCGTGCTGTGGAGATGATTTTATTAACTGCCTCCAGGTCCAGGGCTTCGAAGTGGTCAAATATCTGGTTAGTTGGTGTATGTAGTTCTTCTACCCTCTTACTCGTATCTTCAGGCACGGATAGCAGGTCTAGCCGAAGAGCGGTGATTTTCTCTATGAAGAATTCCTGGAATTCCTCTGCTGAGATGGCTGGAGTGTCCCTGGTTTTTGGCTGCGGATTGGTGGTGACCAAATCTCGGACAATCCTGAAAATCTGCGCTGTGCGCAATCTCGCAGCTGTTATTAGGGAGGTGTCGTGAATTTTCTTTGCCTCTTTTGTGGCCCGCTCGTATGTCTTGCGCATGTTTCTGAAGGCTGTTCTTGATGTCTGGCTAGGTTTCCACCGCCAGGCACTCTCCAGTTGTTTCCGTTTGTGCTTCAGTGACCTCAGTTCTTCGGTGAACCACGGAGAGCGGAAACTGCGTGGTCGGAAGAGGCGTTTAGGAGCTATTTGGTCGATAGCCTTAGACAGGGCTACATTCCACCTTTCTACTTGGTTGTTAAGGGTACCTCCGGGGACTTCCACGGACTCTATGGCCGACGCAAATCTGGTAGGGTCCATGAGTCTCTTCTGCCGCGCCAGGATAGGTTCTGGATCTATCCTTGGTGGTAGAGGAATTTTGATGTTAACCTTCAGGGTGAAGTGGTGAAGTGGTTGGACCTCGTTTACCAATGACCCAGGGGACCTCCCATCCTTGTTGCTTGTGGTGTAATCTTTGGAGATGCCCAGATCCGAAGACTAGGTCTAAGGTGTGCCCCGCCTGGTGTGTGCCCGGCCTGGTGTGTGGGGCCAGATTCCATTAATGAAAGACCTAGAGTGCCCATGGAATGGATGAAGTCCTTTGCTAGGGGAGATGACGTAGTCATGTCTGCATGGACGTTAAAGTCCCCTAGCACAATGAGTCTCGGCGATCTAAGTGTCCAGTCTGCAACAAGGTCAAGTAGTTTGGAGGTACTCTCCCTCGGGGCCCCAGGTGCACGATAGATTAAAAGAATCGACAGGCTCTCCTTGGCATTTAGGGTAATTCCCAGGCACTCAATGCCAGTGATCTCCGGGGTCTGTACAGCTGTTATGGAGATGTGGTCCTGGACCAGTATTCCTACTCCTCCTCCCCTGCCTCAGAAAAAGGGGCAACCGGCTTCCAAAGTTTAATCTGTGAGTCCATTTTTAGCATTTAGAAATTGGTTCTTACTTCTTCATCTGTGTACTTGTCAAGAGATCCCATTACATTAAGTCTGATAAATAAACAAGACAAAGGATTGTTTCAGCTTTGCAGCAAGCTTGCATGACAGTGAAGCATTCTTAATGCACTTCTGACAAAGGGAAAAGTCATTTGAAAAATGGATACTGGCCCACAGTATACTCCGAATGACAAACTATACTGATTAATAGACCTTTTAAAATGAATAATTGTGTTGCATGTGATACCAGTTTATGATGCAGCATAGCTGGATATATATAGAGTCTGGCGAACCCCCTTACCTGGAGATGTAAAAGCTGACAATGATTTTAAAATAGATAATAAATGAGTGAAGTTTAAGTATGAGATTTTGGTTTCAAACCATGATCTGTCAATGTTTGCAAAGTGTTGTTTTATAAACTTAAATGATCAACCAGGCAGTATGGTTTCTTATCAGCTGTGTATTGCCAAACAAGAAGAAATATGTATTTAAAACAAGGCAAAGGACCTATTCAGATGGGCCACCAGAATTGCCATGCATCGTGGTGAATCCAGCAGTATCCATAAGGGGGCAGAGGGAACCCATCATCCCACATCCTACATTGCCCGATTCACCTGCTGCCCCATCTCATAGGGCAGGACTGCCCAACCGGCAGCCGGGGGGGCGTATATGGCCCCCCAGCCCCTTCCCTATGGCCCCCTAAGCTTTTTAATAAACAATAAAAATTGAAAAATAAAATAAATAATAAAAATTAAAAAAAATGCCTACTTCCAGGTTCGGAGCAAGTATCGCAAGAATACGCAATCCACACAGCGAAATCCCGTGTGGATTGCATATTCTCGCGATACTCTTCGGGTACTCTACTACTGGATCGCTGAGGCCCACAGATGCGATTAGGACCTTCTTCGACTCAGTCGGTCATCGCCTCTCTCGTTGTCCGGGTACTCCTGGATTCTACACGTTTGGAAAAGGTAGGCCGAAGCAGGGGGCTCCTCAGGGGGCTCCTCATTCCCTCCCCATCTCCCCCTCATGTATTAAATATAAAATTAAATATATTTAAAGATGAAATAAGGGGAGATGGGATACATTAAAATAAGGGGGGAGAGGATGGAATTAAATATATTTAATATTAAATAAAATAAGGGGGGAGGGGAGGATGGAATTAAATATATTTAATATTAAATAAAAATAAGGGGATGGGAGGATGGAATTAAATATATTTAATATTAAATAAAAATAAGGGGAATTAAATATATTTAATATTAAATAAAAATAAGGGGAGATGGGAGGATGGAATTAACTATATTTAATATTAAATAAAAAAAGGGGAGAGGGAGGATGGAATTAAATATATTTAATATTAAATAAAAATAAGGGGAGAGGGAGGATGGAATTAAATATATTTAATATTAAATAAAAATAAGGGGGAGGGGAGGATGGAATTAAATATATTTAATAATAATTAAAAATAAGGGGAGGGGAGGATGGAATTAAATATATTTAATATTAAATAAAAAAAAGGGGAGGGGAGGATGGAATTAAATATATTTAATATTAAATAAAAATAAGGGGAGAGGGGAGGATGGAATTAAATATATTTAATATTAAATAAAAATAAGGGGAGGGGAGGATGGAATTAACTATATTTAATATTAAATAAAAATAAGGGGAGAGGGGAGGATGGAATTAAATATATTTAATATTAAATAAAAATAAGGGGAGAGGGGAGGATGGAATTAAATATATTTAATATTACATTAAAATAAGGGGCGCGGGGAGGATGGAATTAAATATATTTAATATTAAATAAAAATAAGGGGGGAGGATGGAATTAAATATATTTAATATTAAATAAAAATAAGGGGAGAGGGAGGATGGAATTAAATATATTTAATATTAAATAAAAATAAGGGGAGGGAGGATGGAATTAAATATATTTAATATTAAATAAAAATAAGGAGAGGGAGGATGGAATTAAATATATTTAATATTAAATAAAAAAAAGGGGAGAGGGAGGATGGAATTAAATATATTTAATATTAAATAAAAATAAGGGGAGATGGGAGGATGGAATTAAATATATTTAATATTAAATAAAAATAAGGGGAGAGGGAGGATGGAATTAAATATATTTAATATTAAATAAAAATAAGGGAGAGGGAGGATGGAATTAAATATATTTAATATTAAATAAAAATAAGGGGAGAGGGAGGAGGGAATTAAATATATTTAATATTAAATAAAAATAAGGGGAGATGGGAGGATGGAATTAAATATATTTAATATTAAATAAAAATAAGGGAGATGGGAGGATGGAATTAAATATATTTAATATTAAATAAAAATAAGGGGAGAGGGAGGATGGAATTAAATATATTTAATATTAAATAAAAATAAGGGAGAGGGAGGATGGAATTAAATATATTTAATATTAAATAAAAATAAGGGGAGGGGAGGATGGAATTAAATATATTTAATATTAAATAAAAATAAGGGGAGAGGGAGGATGGAATTAAATATATTTAATATTAAATAAAAATAAGGGGAGAGGGGAGGATGGAATTAAATATATTTAATATTAAATAAAAATAAGGGGATAGGGGAGGATGGAATTAAATATATTTAATATTAAATAAAAATAAGGGGAGAGGGGAGGATGGAATTAAATATATTTAATATTAAATAAAAATAAAGGGAGAGAGGATGGAATTAAATATATTTAATAATAAATAAAAAATAGGGGGGAGGGGAGGATGGAATTAAATATATTTAATATTAAATAAAAATAAGGGGGAGGGGAGGATGGAATTAAATATATTTAATATTAAATAAAAATAAGGGGAGAGGAGGATGGAATTAAATATATTTAATATTAAAAAAAAATAAGGGGCGGGGGAGAGGGGAGGAGGGGCGCCATATTTAATATTAAATAAAAAAATAAGGGAGGATGGGGAGGAGCTGGGGGCATGGTTAAATATATTTAATATTAAATAAAAATAAGGGGAGGGGGAGGGGGCAGGGGCAGACCCCGGAGCTGGGGGCATGGTGGGGGCGGCCCCCAGGTCATCAGTGACCGGAATTCAGGCCCCTGGGCCGGTAGAAGTTGGACAGCCCTATCATAGGGGAAAGCATCAGCCACCCAGCTTCCCCCACTGATTGCCATTGAACATGGGACTCCTCCCATGTTGCAGCTACTGTGGCATGCACTGCTTTTGCAATGGCATCCTGCTGGAAGTACTTCAAGCAGTCAATAGAGAGCATGGGTTACGTAGGTACATGAAACACTATTACACAAAGGCAATATGAAACATATCACAATATATTGTGGACATATTGTGGTCACCTCACTTCTCTTGGCATGGTTAGACGCTTGTAGACCGCCATATCGATATGGACAAACGGCATATTGTTCATCTATGGCCTTGATAAAGCTCCGTCCGGGAGCGAAACACTAGTGGCCCAACATCTGAGCCGTCATAGGCTCCGTTGGCCCCAGTTTTATGAGCATCAACGCAAGGAGCAAACTACCCCTCCTTCCTGTCCTATCGTGTTTTGTGGCTAATGCCTCACGGACATTGGGACACAGCATCTTCACTACCATAGAACCTTGGACACTCCTCATCCACATGACACGGACTATGGAATTAAATCCGGATTATTCCCATTGAACTTTGATCACCGCATATGGGTCATGTGAGAATATTTCTGTGATTCTGTGGCTTTGTATTATGTGTTAAGGTTCTCTTTGTGATATTGCGACCATCCCTGGATGTCCACAATATATTTTGATATGCTTCATATTGCCTTTGTGTAATAGTGTTTCATGGAAGTAGTTCAAGATCATGAAATGGGAGCTGGCGAGCTCTGTTGTAAAACTGTAGAGAAAGCAGTACATGCTGTTGAAAGATACACTGTCTGATGAGGTCATCAATGTAGGTAGTAGGCATGAGAAAAAGTTATGAAAATGATTCGTTTCGTAAGAAATTCGTAAGAAATGCTACTTTCGAGTATTTCCGCACCTGGAACGCCAACCAGGAAGTGGACTTTCTTTTTCGAACCGGGGCCAGGATTTTCTTAAGTGTCGTTATTAGGTCGTAAGGGGGCACCCTCCTTCTCTCTCCACCCTCCCGCCTCCCTTGCCAATAAGTATTATGGCAAGGCAAGCCCTAAACTCGCTCCTTCTTTCGGCTGGAAGCCCGGAAAAAATGTAAACAGAGAGGATTACTCAGGAGTAAATCTGCAAAGGAGGGCACTTTGGATGAAGGGCCCTCCTTGTGGATTTACTTGAGTAAACCTCTCTGTTTACATTTTTCCAGGCTTCCCTGCCTCTCCTGCCCTGCCAGGATCTAAAGCATCAAAGAGTATTGGGGTGAGAAACCAACCTAATGTATAATAGAATGAATGCTACTGTAAGTGCCTAATATTATAAGTGATCCAACTGGTCATACCTACATTCCATGCACATGCAATAATACAGCAGTAATAACAATAACAAGAGGTAAAATTCAAACCGAAGTATTCTGACTGGTCTCTCCTCATGCGGTGCAAACGGGCTCTTCTCTTATTAGCCCGGAAATTAGCCAGGAAAAGCCAGCGTTGCTGCTTGGGAGCACACACATACATATTCTTGGGGGGATTTGCTGCAGAATCCGGCTCATAGAGAAGATTCTGCAGCAAATCCCCCCCAAAGAATATGTATGTGTGTGCAAAAGCCAGAAAACGCTGGCTTTTCCCGGGCTCACAGAGAAGAGCCCGTTTGCACCGCATGAGGAGGGACCAGTCAGAATACTTCAGTTTGAATTTTACCTCTTCTTATACCCATTGTTATTACTGCTGTATTATTGCATGTGCATGGAATGTAGGTATATGACCAGCCTGGGCAAACTTGGGCCCCCGCTCCCTCGGGATCAGGGTGAGAGAGGCAGCGAGGAGCCGGGGGCTCCTCCTCCTTTTCTTTTGCTGCTTCCAAGAATAGAATACCCCTCCCTCCCTCCTTCCCTCCCTCCTTCCTATTTGGAGAGTCCCATCTAGAATTCAGTGTGATTTATTCAAGTTTTGGCCTACAACTCCCAGAAATCCCAGCCAATTTACCAGCTGTTAGGATTTCTGGGAGTTGTAGGCCAAAACCATCTGGAATGCGCATGCGCTGACATACGAACTACTAACGAATTTCGTTAGTAATTAAGTTACATTTTAGAAATTTTTGGAAATTTTTTTGTAAGTCTTCCTATTACTAATAAAAATCCCCCATTAGATTTTTGATTTCTTATTTTTGGGTTCTAAACCATGCCTAGCAGGTAGATATTTGAATATAATATATATGTAATACATTATAAGAATGGATCCAGACAGGCCCGGATTACCCATAAGGCCACCCTAGGCCATGGCCTCGGGTGGTGGCTTTGGGGGGGCAGCGGATCCAGACCCCCCCAAAAGTTTTTAATTTTTTTTAAAAAAGGAAAAAGTGTGCATGTGCGCGGGGCAAGAGGCGCCTCTTTCCCCTCCTCTGCCCGCCCTCCTTCCTTCAATCAAGGGAGGAGGGCGGGGCGAGGAGGAGAAAGAGGCACCCTCCCACCGCACGCGCATGCGCGGCAGGCTTCCCTCTGCCTCTTTCTCCTCCTCACCCCGCCCTCCTCCCTTGACTGAAGGTAGGGGGACGGGGCGCAGAGGACGAGGCTGGCCTAGGGCGGCAAACTTCCTTAATCCGGGCCTGGATCCAGATGTGAAAATAATTAGTAATTATCTATAATGTACATAGAACTACAGAATGTCACCATAGTGGAGAAAGCGGAAACCTCTGTTCATTCTCTTGTGAAGGTGTGTGCTATTACTGGGCAACTGCAGGGCTCCTGCTTCATCATCATCATCAATCTTTATAATGGTCCAAAACCCAGTTTGCTCAGCAAAAAAACAAAACAACAACAAACTCACAGCAGATTCATAAACTGATAAGACCACTTAAAAGCAGGACAAGTACATTTGTTAAAGCATATGAACAAGGGTAAATACACTGCAAATATACAGTATACATAAGGAAAGATTCAACCTGAGTCTAATACAGGAAGTTGTTTTATCCGGGCTATCTAAGATAAAAATTTGGCAATAGCCAAAGTCACAGGAGGAAAATTGTCATCTAGCAAAGAACATAACTTGGAGTTGGGAACATCTATCAGGTAGGTTGCTCAATAGTGGGTTAATAATATGTAGCTGAGCCGGATCCTGCTTCCTGGTGTGTGTGTGTGTGTGTGTGTGTGAGAGAGAGAGAGAGACAGAGAGAGAGAAATAGAGACAGAGAGAAAGAAAGACACACAGAGAGAAAGAAAGACAGAGAGAGAGAGAGACAGAGAGAAAGAAAGACAGACAGACAGAGAGAGAGAGAGAGGGAGGGAAAGAGAGACAGAGGGATAGAGAGATAGAAAGAGAGAGAGAGACAGAGAGAGAGAGAGACAGAGAAAGAAAGAGAGAGAGAGAGAAAGAGATAGATAGATAGAGAGAGGGGAGAGAAAGAGATACACACACAGAGAGAGAATGGCGTATGGCACAGCAACGTGTGCACGGGTCAGCTTGTGTGTGTGTGTGTATATATACAGTGTGTGTGTGTATATATATATATATATATATATGTGTGTGTGTGTGTGTCTCATGCCTTTTACTAATAAAAAAATCCCCCATTTGATTTTAGAATCGCCATTTTTGGGTTCGAAACCATGCCTAGTGTATATATCTATTAGGCATGGTTTCGAACCCAAAAATGGCGATTCTAAAATCAAATGGGGGGGGGGGGTTATTAGTAAAAGAAAGACTTACAAAAAAATTCCAAAAAGTTCTAAAATGTAACTTAATTACTAACGAAATTCGTTAGTAGTTCGTATGCCAGCGCATGCGCATTCCAGATGGTTTTGGCCTACAACTCCCAGAAATCCTAACAACTGGTAAATTGGCTGGGATTTCTGGGAGTTGTAGGCCAAAACTTGAATAAATCACACTGAATTCTAGATGGGACTCTCCAAATAGGAAGGAGGGAGGAAGGAGGGAGGGAGGGGGTATTCTATTCTTGGAAGCAGCAAAAAAGGAGGAGCCCCTCGCTCCTCGCTGCCTCTCTCTCATCCCGATCCTGAGGGAGCGAGGGCCCAAGTTTGCCCAGGCTGAGAGGAAAAGGAAGAGACCTGAGGCTGTGAGGAATGGTGGGAGTTGAAGTCCAAAACACCTACCTGGAGGGCTGAAGTTGGCCCCTGCGATGGGGCAAGGCAGAGCAACGGGGAAGAGAAGGGAGGGGGGGAGAAGCGTGGAGGACTACACTTTCCAGAATGCATTGCCTAGCAGCAGCGTCACTTCCAGTTCCCCATAGAAATGCGGGAAAAAGAAGAAGCTGAATGAAGGCGGGAAGGAAATGAGGGGGAGAAGACAGGGCGAAGTGAGTACGTAGTACAATAATTAAGAATTTATTACGATCATAACGCAAATTGTTGGCCTCAAGGACCGTAAAAGAAAGTCTACTTCCTGGTTAGCTGCCGTGATGCATATAAACTAGAAAGTCCCATTACATATGAATCACTTACGATTTCTTTTGATTTTCATAACTTTTTTCTCATGCCTAATATATATATATATATATATATATATATATATATATATAATTGAAAGAAATCGGAAGGGATTCGTATGTAATGGGACTTTCAAGTTTATACGCATCGCAGGGCCAATCCCGGAAATCGACTTTCTTTTCCGCACTCCCTGGGCCCAAATTTTCGTTAGATTTCTAAATATTTCAGAAGGCTCCCTATTATCCCCTCCAAAATAGCTTCCCAGACATTACTCACAGTCAGATGGGGCCTTTCCATGCTCGAGGCCTACTTTAACTGAAAGGCCTTTCCTCCAGGAAGTGGAAAAGGAGCCGGACCATAGAGAGATCCAGAGCGGCAGTCCTAGAGCGGCTGGAGGACTCATCAAAAAGCGGTTTAAACTGCAGGGAAAGGAGCCTAGATAGGAGGGCAGGCGAGAAGGACATGAGGAAGGCTGAAACAATGGCAGAAGGGGTGAAAACAGCCCGGAGAGGAGCAGGAAAAGTGCAGAATCAAGGAAAAGCCATAGAGTTCAAACCTCCTAGAGAGCTATGAGAAACTGAATGGGAGGAAAGCTGCAGTGAAAAGAGCTCTGGAGAACGTAGGGCAACTATTTTATAATTAATAATAAATATATTAATAATATTTACTCCTTCTAATTTCCTGGAAGAAGGGCCCTGGGCATTTAATTCTAATAAATGCTCTGGAGAAGCAAGCCTTGACCAGAGGTGGGCAACTATTTTATTTAATAATAATAATAATAATATATTAGTGCATGATATGTCCCTGCAAAGAAACCCTGGCTTTTTATAATAATAATAATAATATATTAATGCATTATATCTCCCTGCAAGGAAACCAAGGGAAATGTTGCCCCTTGATTTGCCTGTGCTTAAAACAGTGTCAGTCCTGTTTCCCTGCTTTGCCTACTTTAGAACTAATTAAGAATTTCGTTACTAATTACGTCACATTTTAGAACTTTTTGGAAATTTTTTTGTAAGTCTTTCTATTACTAATCAAAAAAATACCCCCCCCCCCATTTGATTTTAGAATCGCGATTTTTGGTTCTAAACCATGCCTGATATATATATATATATATATATATATATATATATATATATGGATGGCAAACTGGATTTGGGCTATCAGGATTTCAGACAGAGGTATTTTTTTTCTTCCTCTCTAATGTATGACACACAGCCACTCCAGTATCTAGGTCTAAAACTCCAGGTCATTCCAAGTTGAGGTGGTCTCATGTTCAGAACCTAGGATTCCTTATGTTCTGTATACATAATATTTCTAGCATTTCATTGGCTGCTTCAAAAATACATTAAACCTTCATGGAGTTCAATGAAATAATTTACCCCTTCTTTCCTGCACCTTTATGTTCCAGAATATGCACCAATATAGGCCTACAAGTTAAGTCATTTGGGAACTTTGCCACTTCTAAAATTGGCATATATCAATCAATCAATTTATTACTTGCTTAGTCGCCCTCCACCAACGGTGCTCTGGGCAACTTACAAAATAAATCAATAAACACTTAAATTATCATTAAAACCACTAATCAAACGCTCTGCCAAAGAGCCAAGTCTTCAGTGCGACAGTAGAACAACTCAATTCGTGCATGGCTTGGATGTCGGGCAGCAGAGAGTTCTACAGTTTTGGGCGGCAGCTGAGAAAGTTCTCCACCTACTGACCTCTAGGTGAATTTCTCTAGGGCCCGGTATATACCTGTATAGGAGATTCTCTTGAGAAGATCGAGGTGACCAGTGGGGTTGATAGGAGGAGAGATGGTCCCTAAGGTATGTCGGCCCCTGGCCGTTCAAGGCCTTAAAGGTTAGAACCAATACCTTGTAGGAGATCCGGAATTCGATCAGTTACCAATGCAGCTGACACAGGATAGGTGTTATATGACATCCCACAGGAGTTCCTGTAAGAAGCCTGGCAGCTGCATTTTGAACCATACGGAGTTTCTGGGTCACTGACAAAGGAAGACCAACGTAAAGAGCGTTACAGTAATCCAGTCTCGAGCTGACCATGGCATGGACCTCTGTGGCCAAGGCCTCCCCAGAAAGATAGGGCACCAGCTGCCTGGTTTGGAGAACATGGAAAAACACCAGTTTACTGATGGCAGAGACCTGGGCCTCCATTGATAGAAATGGGGTCCAAAAGGACACCTAGGCTTTTCCCGGTGGCCGATTGAGCAAGAGGCTCACCGCCGAGGGTAGGCAGCGGGCGCTCCACTCCCTCGGGGCGGCCAGGCCACAGGATCTCTGTCTTTGCTGGGTTCACCCTCAGCATATACATTTTTCACCCCCCAAAAATATTTTGTTGTTGTGGTGGTGATAGGAATTTTCTTTCACTGGGAAACTTTTTTTACTCAATCAGTATAATCCTGTATAAGGAGAAAGACAGGCTATACATTAAAACAGGGCTGTCCAACAGGTGCCCCTGGGGCCGTTCACGGCCCTCGAGCCCCTTCCCTCCGGCCCCCTGAAATACAAATTAAAAATTATAAATAAATAAATAAATAAATACCTACTTCCGGGTTTAGGCAAGCATCGCGAGACTACGCCAGCCACAGACAGGATTTCGAGGGAGGTTGAAATCCCGTCTGTGGCTGCGTAGTCTCGCCATAGCTGTCAAAATCTTGGGTCCTGCGGGATTTGAGGCCGGCCTGTGCGCACGCCTCCTCCTCCCTGGCGGCTGCTTCCAGGCCAGCCCCCATTCCCTCAGAGAGAGGGAGGAGGGGAGTGAGGCAGGGAAAGCCCCTCCTGGCTCCGTCCTCTTCCTGTGGAGGGCCCTCAGTTCCCGCTCCGCGGATGGGAGAGCCGCCGCGCCCGGCCTGAGCTTGGCCTCGGCTCCAGCAGGGCTCTTCGGGGATGGCGGCAGCGTTGGCGCTTCAACCCTGTGGCGGGGCTCCCGCAGTATGGGTAAGGAAGGGCCTGGCTCGAATCAATCAATCTAAAAACAGGGGGACATTGGGTGAGGGGGGAGGGGTCCCTCAGCGATGGTTTCCTTGGCGACGCTTCCTTCCCCTCCTCCGCACCCCCTCCCCCTTGTTGTGCTGCCTTCCCCTGCGTGCAGGGCGCAACGTGGCTTCCTTTACGCCTCCCCCGCGGCTTGTTTTCCCTTCAGGGAGGGAGGGAGCTCTTTGGGCCTCCTCCACCCACCTCTGGGAAAGGAGGCCCCATCAAGCCCTGCGACGGTATTGAGGTGTTTGGGTTTTTTTTTGGTGTGTCCCAATTTGAGTGTGGACTCAAATAACTCAAAGGTATTAGGAAACATTCCCCCAAATCCACCAGTGTTCCAATTTGGGTATATTGAATATTCATGCCAAGTTTGATCCAGATCCATCATTATTTGAGTCCACAGTGCTCTCTGGATGGAGGTGACCTACAATTTCACAACTCAAAGTCAAATGTAAGTAAATTGGAGCTGAGGAGGGGGCGGAGCCATGGGAGGGGCAGGGGCAGAGCCGGGGGAGGGGGCGGAGGCAGGGGCGGAGGCAGACCATTGGGCCCCCCAGGTGATCAGTGACCGGAATTCCGGCCCTTGGGCCCGTAGAAGTTGGACAGCCCTGCATTAAAACAAACAAACCAATGAACAAATGTTTTAGAAATTTGATGTTGCAAAAACAAAAACACCCCCCCCCCTTTCCTGTATTCTCCAACACTTCACAGATAAAAACTGGGATGCCAGCAGCCAAGCAAAACCCATTATATGGTCAAAATCAAGTTTATTGATGAGGAAACACAAAACTAGGCGAGGCTGCTGTAGTTGATTTTGCCTATAAGTAAAGGCAAAATCCCACCCCTCCTCTCCACTTCCCCTGATAAGTCTAAACTGTCTGTGCGACAGTGATGAAGCGAAGTCAGGTCTGAACTTAGAAAGTTCTTTTATTGATTAAGTGAGCAAAGTAAGCATTCTCACACAGAGCAATTCAGCAGCCTGCACCTCACAGCAGATTCAGCATGGCGACTGACTCAAGCCTCTCAGCGTCTCCCTTATCGGTATGTTTACACAGCTGAAGGTCAAACCAGTGCTGGACACCACTTGTGCTGTTTTAACTCTATACATGCCTGGTTACACAACACAGCATCTTATACAATGGTTGAATTGCAGAAACATTTGAAAATCACACACTGACAATCCCCCTTTTGAATTTCAAATCTTTCTGTCTATTCACAAATACTATCCATCCTAAACATACTCATTCTACATGTGGACATCCATCACCATATAAACTACTTTTGCAGTTTGAACTGAGTTCACATCAATTGAAGGAAGTTGAGAAGGAAAAAAAATGGGAGGAGAAATAAGAAACATTTTTAAAAGTAATTGTAAAAAAAATTAAATTACAGATGGTTAATCAGAACTGTCTCTGCCAAATTGAGACAGTTGGAGGGTGTGAATAAAACAGAGGTACTCAGATTGTCTCAGTAGGTTGGTATCATTGGATGGAAAATAAAATATCTCCATGGGGGATTGGGGTGGGAGGAAGATAAGAGAATTCCTTGGATTGGGAGGGGTGAGGGGTCCCACACTATAAAAAGTGCATGATACATCTTATTTGCTTGATTAGAACATGGGAGTCCTTTGAATATGTCTCCCAAAACACTCATGTTCTCATTGGAATCAGAAAACATTGCACAAGTCACATAATATAACACATTCGAGAGCAGGGAGCAAAAACTGTCAGAAACTAGAGATGACATTTTATATTTATGTATTCATTCATTCATTCATTATTTAGAGTGTTTATATCTTCCCCCCTCAACCAAAAAGACTCCAAGACCAGCTGGCTAACTGTTAATTCGAGAGTTCCTTGCCTTCAGCCTTACAATCTAAAAAAGACACGAAAACAATGGAAAGGGAAGACAGTTGAGGATAATGTCATTTCCCACATATACTGTTCTTCTCTCCATCCAAGGCCACAAATCTGGGATGGAAGCATGGTCTTTCATCAGTTGCTAGACCTAGGCGTGATGCCCCATCCAGGAGACTACAGAGGAATGCTCCCAAATGCACTCTGGTGACTCAGGAGCATTTTCCACATGATTCTTTCGGCCCATCTAGAATATTTTGGGCCAGGAGAGGTGATGGAATGCTGACTATCATTTGGAACAGGGCTGGGCAATTATTTTTTCCAAGGGGCCACACGAGAAGCAAAAAATATTATGGAGGGCCGCACCTAAAGGCTGAACTACGTTCTTTTTTTTGGTGTGTGTTAATATTTTTATTGAGTTTTAGCAGTACAATAAAACAAAAACAGAAAAGTGAGGAAAGCATTAGGGAGGCGGGGAAGGGGAAGGGCAACAGGGCAGAAAAAAGGGGTGGGGTATGAGGGTTGAGAAAAAGACAGAATACAAATATTTACAGAATAGAAAGTCTTCCAGTTCGGGTTGCCGGAGATATTGAGTACTTGAACTAACACATTAACTTCAAAAGAAAAGTCCATCGCCTGTTGAAGTCTATAGTGTAAGGTCTTTCATTTAGTCAAACATTTTTCCAAAGTAAATCCTCACTGGCTGCCAGTCTACCTTCCACTTTTCACTTCTATCATGTATCTTGCTATACAGATCGTCAGACTCCATTAACTCATTTAGCTTATTAAGCCAATCCTCTATTGGTGGCACATCCTCCTTTTTCCAGTTTTTGGCCAACGCTAGCCTGGCGGCCGCTGATATGAAGTGAGACAACTTTACGTTGTTTTCTTCGAGTCCTTCTTCTGGAAGATTTAACAGATAGGTTTCCGGCTTGAAATCAAATTTCTCCTGGAATATTTTTTGGGTGTGCTTATGGATAGTTTTCCAAAATCTTTGGATTTTGCTACACGCCCACCAACAGAGTATGTAAGTTCCCAAGTGAATCTTACATTTCCAACATTTACTGTTGTTATTTTTGTAATATATTGCTAGCCTCTGTGGGGTCATGTGCCACATATAAAACATTTTGTACCAGTTCTCCGCTGGCGCGGTAGAGCCCAGGATCTTGCCAATTCCCTTCCATGTCTTTTCCCACTCCTGCAGCAATATCGTATGGCCCACATCTCGTGCCCATTCTGTCATCACATGTTTCACTGCTTCTGTCTCAGTGTCAAGTTCTAACCGTTTATTATACAGAGTTTATATATATATATATATATATATATATATATTGTTTTAATACCCTTTCCCATACGTTTTCCTCTGTATTAAACCCTCTTTCCCGATCTACATTCTAATCTGCATAATTTATTTATTTACTATATTTACTATATATTACACATCATTAATATTAACATATTAATATATCAAGAAATATTCATATATTATTAGTATTAATATCATAATTATTTTATTATAGTATATATATATAGACATTATAATATATTGAAATTATAATATAATATAACATTATATTATATTATTTATTATATTATTATTATAAAATTATTATAAAATAATAATAAAAACCACTAAAATAAAATAAAATGAAATTCAAGAAGTCAAGGTACGAACCAAGATGGAGGCTGACATCCTGAAGAGAGGAAGGATCCCAAGATGGAATGGCCCAATGGCCCCAGCCCAGAGGATGACAAAGCGGACCCAGCCGCCGCCACAGCAGAGCAGAGCAGCAGATGACCGGAGACTGCAGGCCTCCACCCGCTCTCGCCTCCAGCCGTTCCCCAGCTGATCTAGTCTTCCGGGTCGCCAGGGCGATCAGCCGCAGCAGGTCACCGACTGCTCACGCTGTAGGCCCGGGATGGCAGGCACTCCAAAGCCGCCGCTCCTCCAATCGTTCTCTGGAGTGGCGGGCTGTCTGCCGACACAGGCCCCACAGCCTGTAATGGGATGGCGGCAGCGGCACCCTTCCTCTTGGCACCGCCCCCGACGCCCTTCTCCCCAAGCCCATCAGAATTGGCTAGTGGGCCGAATCCGGCCCACAGGTCATAGGATGCCCAGGTCTGATTTGGAAGGTACTGCACAAACAGAAGCTATGCAGGTGAGTAGAATAGAACAGTTGCTACTATGCAGATTGTAGCCAATCTGGGAGACAGATTGGCTGTCCTTCTGCAACAGTTTTCCAGGAAACTATGTGAATATAATAATGTGGAGTGTGTGTATTTGTGAGTGTGTGACAGAGAGCGCCAGTTAACCACGTTAGATTTCTTGAGAAATAATGTAATACAGTGTTCAGTTCGGTTTTCTCACTTGCTAATCGCCCTCCATTAAAATGCTCCAGGTGATTTACGTAAAACAAATTGCATAAAAACATTACAACAAATACCGAATAGACTGCATTAAACATTAAAAGCTCTGCTAAAAAGCCAGGTCTTGAGTGCCTGAGCAAAGGGTTGCACGTCACGCATGACCCTCAAGTGGGGAGGCAAGGAGTTCCACAAGACAGGGGCAGAGGTGGAGAAGGCCCTAGGTCTCATGCTCTCAAGACGTGCTTCCCTGGGGCCTGGAACATACAGTAAGTTTAGTTGGAGGAGTCGTGGCGACCAATAGCGGCGAAGAGGGGAGAGGCGGTCTCTGAGATATGCTGGCCCCTGACCATAAAGCGCCTTAAAGGTCAGAACCAACAACTTAAACAGGGCCCGGAATTCCGTTGGAAGCCAGAGCAAGTGCAATAGAGTTGGAGTTTTGTGGCATCTCAAAGGTGTTTATGTTATCGAACAATATTAGGGGACCCTTCCCATAAGGGGACAGAGCCCTGACCGCCCCTAAAATGCGAGGATCACGGCCAAAAATCTAGGTGATCTCTCTAAACTACAAATCCCACAATAACCCCAATCAGGCTCACCCAGACCGGAAGTACGCCAAAACCGAGAGAAGATTTCTTGATCAGCTGATGAAGGATGAGATGCCAGACACCCAAGTTCCAAAGGCAAAACATGTCTTTAATGTGAAATACAGGCAAATATATAGAGAAGGATCCATTTACATTTAAATTGCGCGCCTTCCAGCCTACGTGCGGCTCCAGCTGATAGGCCGAGATGTCAAAGTCAGCTCTACAGGATGCCGGCCGGCGCGTACTGGCCAATCAGTGACCAGCGAGTCCTTTTGAATTAGCCAATCCAGGCTGGGCTGCGCAAGGTGGGAAAAGGCACAAAAGAACGGCTAGGTGAAAGAGGAAGTTACCTTTGTTAAAATTTTTGCAAGTAGCCTGGCAGCCGCATTCTGAGTAGTCGACAGGGGAAGGCCAACATACAAGGTGTTACAATAATCCAGTCTAGATGTGACCATCACATGGATGATTGTAGGCTAGGCTTCCTCTGAGAGGTAAGGTGCCAGCTGTCTCGCCTGCCGGAGATGGAAAAAGGCCTGCTTACTAACATTAGCGATCTGGGCCTCCATAGTCAACTGTGAATCCAGGACGACACCCAAGCTCTTGACAGTAGAAGATGGATGCAGGGGGGCACCATCGAAGTTGGGTGGGCTGGGGGCAGCACTCCAGGCGGGTGGCCAGGCCACCAAATCTCAGTCTTAGTAGGATTCACCTTCAACCTACAGGCATGCAGCCATCTCGATACAGCCTCAAGACATACGGTGAAATTGTGCGGTATTGAGGTGACTCCAGCTCCAGCCATAAAAGCAGCTGGGTATCATCTGCATATTGCTGGCACTCCAGACCAAAGATCCACACGAGGCTGGCAAGAGGTCTCACGTAGATGTTGAAGAGGAGGGGGGAGAGAATTGATCCCCGAGGCACCCCACGTGAGAGTGTTAAAGAAGAAGTTCTAGCTGGTTGAAAACCTGAACAGAGTCAATTTTGGAGAGTAATGATATCATGTAGATATCATGTAAATAGAGAGATATTTGTACATACTGCTAGCCAGCATGGCTTCTTATCAGCTGTGTACTGCTAAACATGAGGACATATATTCTTAAAACAAGGCACAGGATAGCGTTGCCTAGCTATGCACACCCCCTCCCCCATTGGATACCAAAATTAGTGGATGCTCAAGTCTCGATAAACAGTATTTTATTTATTTATTTCTGGTATATGTACCCCGTCACTTCTCCACCCCCGAAGGGGGACTCAGGACGGCTTACATCGGTAACGGCACAAGGCCGCTACATCACTACCACAACAATATAATCACAATCACATACATAAACATTAAAACAATTTAAATAATCATTAAATACCAGTACATGTAGAATTAGTTAAAACCATAAAACAACCACAATGTCATTTGCCGCAACGGCATTCCAGTCAATGTTCACTAAGGTGTAAATTACATTTGCTGCCCAAAGGCCTGGTCCCAAAACCATGATTTTAATTTTTTTTCTGAAAGCCAGGAGGGATGGGAGCGATCTTATCTCATTTGGGAGTGTGTTCTGTAGGGGGGGGGGGCACAGCCGAGAAGGCCCTGTCTCTCGTCTCTTCCAAATGTGTTTACGATGTTGGGGGAGCAAGAGCAGGGCCTCCCCAGATTATTTTAGGCTGTGAGATGTAGCATTGTTAAATTGTGTCCCTTATATCAGTGTTTTTCAACCTTTTTTGAGCCGCGGCACATTTTTTACATTTAAAAAATCCTGGGGCACACCACCAAACAAAATGACACTCTAACACAGTAATACATATAGTTAATATGTTTTTAAATGTATTTATACACTCAGTGTGAAACCTGGGCCTGTTTCGATGAACACAACATAGATATCCTGGCAGGAATGGCAAAAAGACACACACGAAGGTCTTGCTCAACAGCTGGCAGTTATAGTTCACCCGCAATCAAAGAGCATTCTGAACTCCACCAATGATGAAATTGAAACAAACTTCCCACACAGAACTACCATAACCAAGACAAAATACTATAAGAGTTTGGTGGGCATTGACCTTGAGTTTTGGAGTTGTAGTTCATCTATATCCAGAGAGCACTGTGGAGGGGAGGGAGGAAGATGTGGGGCGAGTCTGCGCAGTAGCGCCCACACGGGTTACGTCTTCCTCCCTCCCCCCTCCCACAGAAGCGGCAGCGTGAGCAAAGCAAGGCAAAGCAAGCAGAGCGAGGCTGGGAAGAAGGGAGCCCGAGTGGAGAAGAAAAAGTGTTCGGCAGGAGAGGGAAGAAAGGGTATTGGAGGTTCCAATTTCCCACGGCACACCTGATGATCGCTCATGGCACACTAGTGTGCCACGGCACACTGGTTGGGAAACACTGCCTTATATAAAATGAAAAAAATTAAGATTAAGGTTTTCTTTTTGGATATATATATATATATATATATATATATATATATATATATATACTAGGCTTGGTTTAGAACCCAAAAATCGGGATTCGAAAATCTAATGGGGGGGGGGGATTTTTGTTTTGATTAGTAATAGAAAGACTTACAAAAAAATTTCCAAAAAATTCTAAAATGTAACGTAATTACTGACGAAATTCGTTAGTAGTTCTTAAAGTAGGCAAAGCAGGGAAACAGGACTGACACCGTTTTAAGCACAGGCAAATCAAGGGGCAACATTTCCCTTGGTTTCCTTGCAGGGAGATATAATGCATTAATATATTATTATTAATATTATTATTATAATAAAAAGCCAGGGTTTCTTTGCAGGGACATATAATGCATTAATATATTATTATTAATATTACAATAAAAGCTCAGGGTTTCTTTGCAGGGACATATAATGCATTAATATATTAATAAAAAGCCAGGGTTTCTTTGCAGGCACATATAATGCATTAATATATTAATAAAAAGCCAGGGTTTCTTTGCAGGCACATATAATGCACTAATATATTATTATTAATATTATTAAATAAAATAGTTGCCAATGCCCAGGTGTAGGCTTTGCTAATCTGTAGAGTTCTCCTCACTCCAGCTTTTTCCCATTCAGTTTTCCATGCCACTCTAGGAATCTCCGTTTGAACTCTATGGCTTTTCTTGATTCTGAACTCTTCCTTCTCCTCTCCGTGCTCCTTTCACTCCTGCTCCCCTTCTCTCAGCAGTTCTTATGTCCTTCTGCTCTGTCCTTCTATCTAAATCCCCTTCCTGGGGGTTTAAACCGCTTTTTTCCTCAGTCCTCCAGGCCCCTCTAGAAGTCCCGATCTGGATCTCTCTATGGTTCCGGCTGGTTTTTCACTTCCTGGAGGAAAGCCTTTCACTCTAATTAGGCTCCAAGCATGGAAAGGCCCCGATCTGACTGTGAGTAATGTCTGGAAGGCTATTTTAGAGGGGAAAATGTTCCTGTTGGGGGGGCATCCGAAATATTTACAAATCTAACGAAAATTTGGGCCCAGGGAGTGCGGAAAAGAAAGTCCACTGCGATGCGTATAAACTTGAAAGTCCCATTACAAACGAATCCCTTCCGATTTCATTTAATTTTCATAACTTTTTTCTCATGCCTAATATATATAGTATGTGTGTGTATATATATATATATATATATATATGAAAAATTTTCAAGCTATAGTTGAATTCTTATATAGAGAGGGCTGACTAAGATCTATGTGATAATTTGTTGCAAATTCCATTGTAATTATTACAGTTCAGCATCAATCAGCAGACATTACACGTCAACATAATCATCATCATCATCACCGATTGAGAGAAGGATGTACTACACAATGTGGCCTTCATTCCAGATAAAGTATGTTTTAAGATTGCAGGCGATGTAGGACTCCAAAACAGAATTATCCAGCTCCACATTTCCTTGCTTTAGGCTATTGGACAAGTCAATGACTCGTAGTTTCGTAATACATTATTAAAGATTTAATTATGACTGAAAAAATAAGGAACACAGTGTTGGTGCCTTCCCCAGTGCACTGCTAAATTTTTTATAGAGGAACTATTAAACCCTGTAGGAATTCTATTCAACAAAGTACTTACATTTTATTATTTTCAAACTTAGTTATTCATTTAATATCCTGGAAGCCAAGTTTTTTTCCCCCCTAGGTCGAAATGCACGAAGTGTTATGTGTGTGAAGTAAAATACATAGCAAGTTGTTGAAACTCCAATGCAGGTAAATCTTGTTTATTGGAACATGGCAGTAAAGAAGCAAGTTGTAAAAACAAACAATTAAGTTTCTGGTAAATTTTTAATTGCAATGATGCCCTTGAGCCTGGTTTCTGAATGCACACCAGTGGATTTCTGAATAGGCATCTGGGCACACTGAAGAGGCCACTCTGAGAACCATGAAAAGTCTTGATAGATTATTGACAGCAATAGATGGACAAGGAAAATGAAAACTAGACAGCTAAATGCTTTTTGGAAAAAAAATTACATCTAGAGATTTCAAAAGAATAAATTCTATTTTTGTGCAAATGTGGCTTCAGGATGTCTTGGAGTGAGAAGATTTGCCTTCCTGCTAGATTTATTTTTACCTATGTCATGATCTGCAGCAGCTCCTAAATGACACAGCCGGACTAGATCCTTTCCAGTCCAGCTTCCATATTGGGCACGGGATGGAGACTGTGTTGGTCTCCATCACAGATCAGCTTCGCTGCCAGATGGATCAAGGCGGATCAGCGCTGCTCGTGTTATTGGACCTCACGGCAGCATTTGATATGGCCGACCACAATATTTTGACCCACCGCTTAGCCGTGGCTGGAGTTAGGGGGACGACCCTCAAATGGTTGTCCTCTTTTCTCCACAATCGGGAACAGCGTGTGGAGAGGGGAGGTCTGGTCGCTGAGACGTTCCCTCTTTTATGTGGGGTTCCTCAAGGGGCCATTCTTTCCCCTCTGTTATTCAACATCTATATGCGACCACTTGCTCAGCTGGTGCTAAGCTTTGGGCTCGAGTGCTATCAGTACGCTGATGACACTCAGGTTGTTCTGAGGATGGATGGCCAGCCGGACTCTGTACCCGATAATTTCCATCACTTCATTGAGGCCATTACTGGATGGTTGTGCACCAGCAGGTTGAGGGTGAATCCAGTGAAGACGGAGCTCCTATGGCTGGGTCGCCCGGGCGGTGGGGAGATCCAGTTGCCTACCCTGTATGGCGAAGCATTACACCTGTCGGGGGGGTCTCTTTAGACCCTCTGCTAACAATGGAGGCTCAGGTCTCCGCTATGAGCAAAGTTGCATTTTTCCATCTGTGTCAGGCTAGACGACTGGCTCCCTACTTGTCTAAGAATGACCTGCTACGGTGATCCAGGCTACGGTGATCTCAAGATTAGACTACTGCAATGCCCTTTAGATTGGCCTGCCTCTGTCAGTGATCCGGAAGCTTAAGCTCGTGCAAAATTCTGCTGCCCGTCTTCTCACCGAGGAGCCGGCGAGATGTCATATTACTCCAATTCTGCAGCAGATTACCTTCAAAGTGCTAAACATATATACAAACATGTGATTAACATATAGCACCCATTTACACACGCATAACCAATGAAACTGGGAATAAGGTAGCAGAAAAGGTAGGTGAAGGAAAAGAGAGACGGGTGTACCCATAAGCTGAGCAATGTTACAGGTGGGTAGCAATGTGTGTGTGTTGATTGGAGTGAAGGCATATTGACAGGTCTTTAACTCAAAGAACTTGGAGAAGTGGTACAGGTTTGAATTACACAAACATTTAAACTAAGCTTTCCAAACCACACATTAGGCCATGCTTGCTTTTCGCTGTAAGCTCCACCATCCAATAGATTAATTTGTGCAGTCCATAAAATGGAATTTCTCAAGGCCTATAGTTGTGCCTAGCAAATTAGCGGTCACAAAGGGTACCACAATTAGCAGAGAAGGGATCGATAACATAAATAGATCACTGTCTTGCCTGTTATTTCAGTCCCTGTTAGCTGGAAACAGATAAACAGAAATAATGAGCAACTGTCAATGAAAGCTTTGGGAAAGAAGAAGCGAGGTGACAAAGAGAACAAAGGGAGAAAGAATGAATCACAGGGCTGGCAATGTATCAGTCTGGGAGAGAAGTGCACTTTTGGGTGAACTTCCCCGAGAGAAGAGCAATAGGGAGCAAAGGAAGAAAAGAATACTGGCAGAAATGGATTCACTCCACTTACAAGAGCACGGCCTTGCTATATTTCTTAGACATTGTTATGAGAAATCAGTAAGCTCTCTCGGGGTTAATATGAATGGATGACCTCTTTTACTTTTCCATGTATCTTCTTTGAACAGTGAATTATTTGTGTGTTTGTGCGTATCTTTCCCCCCCCTTACTTACCAGTGTTGACTGCTTTAAGCAAGGATAAGATGACAATGAAATCTTGAATCTTAAATGTAACTTTAAATTATTTTAGGTTATTTTTGGTTTTTAAAAAAAATCTACCATACAGTTAATTTGAAATACATTGCTTAGAGAAGTGATACAGGTTTGAATTATATAGCCCAGTGTTTCCCAGCCAGTGTGCCAGACATACATACCATAACCTTGCGTTGCTATATTGTTTACCATACTGCTTAAAACTATGTGTGCTTTTGGAAGTGTATACTGATGTGCTTTTAATGTTTGTACTTGTAGTACTATAATTTTGTGGATATCGCTCCCTGTGGTTCGCCGCTGTGAACAAGCCGACGCTACAGGCGAAACGGACTTGGCCAATTACTTGAGTGCCGTCCGCGGCTAGAACCTCCACTTCATGGGGCCTTCTCCATGATTCTCCGATTATCCATATGGATGTTATGGTGATGCTTCCCATTTGGGTTTGAACAAGCCTCCACTCCACTGAATCCCTCCTCGACGTTGGATTGCCCCCCTCCTTGGATTCTCCCTTACAGCCCTGTGATCTTCGTTTTCCCTCACATCTTTCCTGACGACCCCGTCCTTCCCCCATTCGGCATCACACCGCTGGGGAACGCTGCGCCTGCGTATTGAGTACAGGCTGCTTCCTGGTTCGGCGCTTCGACTGTGCTGCCAGGAGCCTCCATCATCTGGGGGGGCTTCTGATTGATTGATCTCTAGGGGCATTGGCCTCCACCGTAGGGACGCCCTAATTTGGGTCTCCCTTCTACTTCCTCCTCCCACCCATTTGGGTCAGGGGAGCCTCTGCAGCCGCACCTGGGCACCCGCACAGCGGCGTCCCTTTCTCCAGGCGGGTTCGAGCTATTGCTGCTCTCCCAACCTCCAGACCGGCGTCTTGGATCTACTGGGGCTTCAGCCTCATGTACTGGTATTCCAGGGGGATTTTCCTCACCACTCGCCCAGGGAGCATCCTCATTTGAGGAGCCCCTTCATTACATGCTTGTATTTCCATTCATGTTTATATTGCTTGTATCATTGAGGTGGTTTACTGTTATTGCATTCAGTGTATCCGTGGCTTGCGCTTTGTTCTCACTATATAGTGATATTTCACTGGTTGGTACTTCTTTGGAGGCTTATTGCCTCACCATTTTTCTATTTTGGGAACATAATATATATATATATATATATATATATATATATATATATATATATATATTTGCTTATGACCTGTATTGGTCTTGCATTGCACTGAGCACTTAGGGTATTACCTCTGGGTATTCTTCTTCCTATTGTGTTAGGCTGCATTCTAGGCACCATAGCCTTATTCTTTTTGTGTGTTTTGTACTGTGATAAATGTCATATGTTTATATGTCATATGTTGAACTGCAGGGATTGTCTGCTCTGAGTCCCCTTCGGGGTGAGAAGAGCGGAATATAAATAAAATAAAATAAATAATTAAATAAACTCCGCTGCCAGCTTGACAGAGGGGGGTCTGCGCTGCTGGTACTCAATCATCAATCAATCAATCAACTTTATTTCTTATGATCATCCAGAATGCAGCAGCCAGGCCACTCGCTAAATCACAGATTAAATGCCATATAACTCCTATGCTGCGACATCTCCATTGGCTCCCAATGAAATATCGGGCCCTGTACAAGGTGCTGGTCCTAACTTTTAAAGCCTTGTATGGCCAGGGCCCAGCGTACCTCAGAGACCATCTCTCTTCTCTCCACCACCAACGGTTGCCTCGCCCCACTAAACGAAATCTTTTGTATGTACCAGGTCCCAGAGAAGTACGTCTTGATAGTACGAGGCGCAGGGCCTTTTCTATTACTGCTCCTGTTCTATGGAACTCTCTGCCCCCTTATCCGAGAGCCATGCACGGTCTGCGATCCTTTGCGCAGGCACTTAAGACCTGGCTTTTTAATAGAGCTTTTGTTTTATAATTCTGATTTTAATACTTGTCTGTTTTAATGCTGTATCTTAATGTAAATCGCCCAGAGCATCTGGGATGGAGGGCGATTAACAAATATTACATTGAATGAATGAGTGTGTGTGTGTGTGTGTGTATGTATGTATTAGGCATGAGAAAAAAGTTATGAAAATGATTCATTTCGTAAGAAATTCATAAGAAATGCTACTTTCGAGTATTTCTGCACCTGGAACGCCAACCAGGAAGTGGACTTTCTTTTTCGAACTTTGGGGGCCAGGATTTTCTTAAATGTCTTTATTAGGTCGTAAGGGGGGGCATACGGGGGGCACCCTCCTTCTCTCTCACCACCATCCCGCCTCCCTTGCCAATAAGTATTATGGCAAGGCAAGCCCTAACTCGCTCCTTCTTTCGGCTGGAAGGAAGCCTGGAAAAAATGTAAACAGAGAGGATTACTCAGGTAAATCTGCAAAGGAGGGCACTTTGGATGAAGTGCCCTCCTTGTGGATTTACTTCTGAGTAAACTCTCTGTTTACATTTTTTCCAGGCTTCCTGCCTCTCCTGCCTGCCAGGATCTAAAGCATCAAAGAGTATTGGGGTGAGAAACCAACCTAATGTATAATAGAATGAATGCTACTGTAAGTGCCTAATATTATAAGTAATCCAACTGGTCATACCTACATTCCATGCACATGCAATAATACAGCAGTAATAACAATAACAAGAGGTAAAAATTCAAACCGAAGTATTCTGACTGGTCTCTCCTCATGGGGTGCAAACGGGCTCTTCTCTTATTAGCCCGGGGGAAATTAGCCCGGGGAAAGCCAGCGTTGCTGCTTGAGCACACACATACATATTCTTGGGAGGGGATTTGCTGCAGAATCCAGGGCTCATAGAGAAGATTCTGCAGCAAATCCCCCAAAGAATATGTATGTGTGTGCACCTAAGAAAACGCTGGCTTTTCCCCTGGCTAATTTCCGGCTCACAGAGAAGAGCCCGGTTGCACCTCATGAGGCAGGGACCAGTCAGAACACTTCGGTTTGAATTTTACCTCTTCTTATACCCATTGTTATTACTGCTGTATTATTGCATGTGCATGGAATGTAGGTATATGACCAGCCTGGGCAAACTTGGGCCCTCGCTCCCTCGGGATCGGGGTGAGAGAGAGGCAGCGAGGAGCATGGGGGCCCCTCCTCCTTTTCTTTTGCTGCTTCAAGAATAGAATACCCCCTCCCTCCCTCCTTCCCTCCCTCCTTCCTATTTGGAGAGTCCCATCTAGAATTCAGTGTGATTTATTCAAGTTTTGGCCTACAACTCCCAGAAATCCCAGCCAATTTACCAGCTGTTAGGATTTCTGGGAGTTGTAGGCCAAAACCATCTGGAATGCACATGCGCTGGCATACGAACTACTAACGAATTTCGTTAGTAATTAAGTTACATTTTAGAAATTTTTGGAAAATTTTTGTAAGTCTTCCTATTACTAATCAACCCCCCATTAGATTTTCGATTTGCTATTTTTGGGTTCTAAACCATGCCTAGTATGTGTGTGTGTGTGTGTGTGTATATATATATATATATATATATATATATATATATATATATATATATATACACACTCCTGATTGCTAGTAAAACTGAATAAGTGTGTTGCGAAAGGATGTAGGGGGAAAACACCTGCCACCAACATTGAAAGTTTGGAAAACCCAGCCTTGGGATGACTTGGGCCTAGGTAATATCTATCTTATAATTTCAAGTTTATGAAACTTCTAGGGTTGTTAAAAAATAGAGAAAAGACCCCCCCGATGTGGTTTATTTACAAAGGGCAACATGAACTTGTGCCATTTATACTTCCCTTTTAAAGTCATTTTTGTAGAGCTAACTTTCTTCAGATTGGAATAGCCCAATCAGATGAGATTGAATATTTTTGATAAGAAATTAGTCATCTTTCTATCCTACCCACCTGTGCAGTGCCTTTAAGATCGCCTGTCTAGCTTAATGCCAATTTGACATCAGCCAGGGTAACTGAGGTCTCCAGTGCAACTATGGTATCCTTCTGTAATATCTAGTTTGGCTCTGAGTAAGACATGTGAAATCAGAAGTGACCATCAGCTGTAGAAGCAAGTCAGCATGGAATCGACACTAAACTTTGGTAGATTTTGATAGATTCTAAGCTCATTGAGTATTCAGCAAGCAAGCATGCTGTAATCTTGTTTGTGACAAAATGTAGGGATGTGGTTTAAGGAGTAATAATAGAGGCAGACATAAAACAGAGATTGGAGACCTCCTGAGTGCTGAAAGAAATACTTCCCCCCAAAAATGTATAGAGCTTTTCCTTATCTTATATTTTCCTTACCTAAGTGGATCTTTCAAGCTATGCCAAGTAGGAGACATCTTGAATGTTCCAGACATGCAACAAAAGCATGTGTTCCTTATGTTCTGAGACATGACACCGGGAATGTGGCGCAGCTGACTGGGAGACAGCTGCATAAGATCTCTACTGACCAGAAGGTCATGAGTTCGAGGCCTGCCTGGGTCGGGGTGAGCGCTCGACCATTTGTGTAGCTCGTTGTTGACCTTTGCAACCCAAAAGACAATTGCATCTGCCAAGTAGGAAATTTAGGTAAGACGTTGCGGGGAGGCTAATTTACGAGGCCATAAATCTCGAGGAAGTGTGTCAAAGGAGTGAAGGAGTGCGACAGCTCCCCCTGGTGGCCAGAAGCTGAAATGTTAAATTGCCTCTGAGTTTCTTGTCTTACATGTTTGTATGTCAAACAGCATTGAATGTTTGCCTGTATATGTGCATTGTGATCCACCCTGAGTCTCCTGCAGGGTGAGAAGGGCGGGATATAAATGATGTAAGTAAGTAAATAAATAAATAAATAAATAAATAAATGACATGAATCACACCTCTTTCAATGTGTCAACTTCCTCCTCAGAGGCTCCAAAGCATGAAGAGGGCTCGGCCAATTATTCTTTTCATGTTTCAAAGGCTTTCAAAAATGACCAAAGTGAATGCAATATTTTGTGCAAATGTTCTGGTTGTGTTTGTTATTGTTTTGTTACCATACACATGAAATAATAATGTTTTCTTTTATTTATTTATTTATTTATTTATTATTCGCTCTTATATACCGCTCCTTCCAGCGGGCTCGGCACGGTTCACAAAAAACATATAGCATAAACGCAGTTTAATACAACAGCAATAAAATCTAAAAATCTAAAAACATACAACATCTAACCAGGCATCTACATAACAATATCAACTACATTCCAGGGAGCGCTAACTCAAGGGCCAGCAAGGTTGAAGTCTTGCCTAAATAGAGCTGTCTTGCAAGCTCTCCGAAATGGGCCCAACTTTTCCTATCAACACCTCGTGATGTGACATGTAAATTTCAATGTTTTAATGTTTTATTGTAAGGCTGCATGGCCACTACATGCCGCCTGTTTTTATATGCTGTAACCCGCCCCGAGCCTGCAGGGAGGAGCGGAAAACAAAACCAAATAATAAATGAATAAATAAACTCCCTCATAGCGCGGAACTCATCCGGCATGGAATTCCATGAGGAAGGTGCTGCCACAGAGAAGGCTCTCGATCGTGTCGTCGACAGCCAACAGGACTGGATCGAGGGGACTACTAGGAGGTTCTGTTCTTCTGAATGCAGTGATCTCGGGGGAACATATGGGGTAAGGCGGTCCCTCAGGTACACCGGCCCTAGACCATACAAGGCCTTAAAGGTCAACGCCAGCTCCTTGAAGACGATCCGGTACTCAATTGGTAGCCAGTGCAGTTGCTGTAATATTTATATATTTATTCATTTATTATTTCGGCTTCTAGACCGCTCCCTCTAGAACAGTGGTTCTCAACCTTCGTAATGCTGTGACCCCTTAATACAGTTCCTCATGTTGTAGTGACCCCCAATCATATAATTATTTCAATGCTACTTCACAACTGTGATTTTGCTAATGTTATGAATCGTAATGTAAATATCTGATATGCAGGATGTCTTTTCATTCACTGGACCAAATTTGGCACAAATACCCAATATGCCCAAATTTGAATACTGGTGGGATTGGAGGGAGAGATTGTCATTTGGGAGTTGTAGTGGCCGGGATTTATAGTTCACCTACAATCAAAGAGCATTCTGAACCCCACCAATGGAGGAATTGAACCAAACTTGGGACACAGAATTCCCATGACCAACAGAAAATACTGGAAGGGTTTGGTGGGCATTGACCTTAAGTTTTGGAGTTGTAGTTCACCTACATCCCGAGAGAACTGTCAACTCAAAACAATGATGGATCTGGACTAAACTTGGCATGAATATCAATATGCCCAAATGTGAACACTGGTCAAGTTTGGGGAAAATAGACTTGACATTTGGGAGTTGTAGTTGCTGGGATTTATAGTTCACCTACAATCAAAGAGCCTGTTGAACTCCACCAAAGATACAAATGGGCCAAACTTCCCACATACACACCCCATGATTGACAGAAAATGCTGTGTTTTGTGATGATCTTTGGCGACCCCTCTGACACCCCCTCGTGACCCCTCCAGGGGTCCCGACCCCCAGGTTGAGAAACACTGCTCTAGAAGCTCGGAGCGGTTTACAAACAGGTAAAAAACAGGCGTAGAACTGACATTATAGAGCAACGGTGTAAAAGCAGATAAGCAATGATTTAATCTAAAACATTACTAGCGCTAAAATAATTCTAAAAGTAAGCTAAACTACATAGAAAGCATAACAGTTACTGAACTGGAAAAGCCAGGCGAAAAAGAGCCGTCTTGCAGGCTCGGTGAAAGAGGGACAGTTCCTGATACCTCTGACTTCCTCAGGTAGGGCATTCCATAAGGTTGGTGCCACCACCGAAAATGCTCTTTGTCTTGTTGAGGACAGGTGGAGTTGCCGGATGGAGGGGACGTTGAGAAGATTTTGTACACCGGAGTGTAGGGATCTCTGGGGAATATGGTGAAAGGCAATATGGTGACCATACAATATAAGTGTTATATGCTCTCGGTCCCCACCAGTCAAGTACACTGCACCAGCCCAAGACCGTTATAATCAAGACCATATAATATCTGGATAAGTGTTATATGCTTCCCTGATACCTCTGACTTCCTCAGGTAGGGCATTCCATAAGCCACCACCGAGAAGGCTCCCACCATGGAGGGGACGTAGAAGATTTTGTACACTGGAGCCTCTGGGGACAATTCTGCACCAGACCATACAAGACCATATAATATAAGTGTTATATGCTCGGATGCTCCCACCAGTAGTCTCTTCTGCAAGCTTGAGGAAAAGGCCAATGTAGAGGGCGTTACAGTAATCCAGCCTCAAGATGACCGTCGCCTGGATCACCGTAGCCAGGTTGCCTCTGGATAAGTAGGGGGCCAGCCACCTAGCCTGTCGCTTTTGTTGTAGTGACTTCCTTATTTTGACCAGAAGAGAGGCAAACAAGGCCAAAGGCGAAACAGTGCATTAGGGGGAAAAAAGGTCTCCAGGAGAGAAGTTTTAAAGAAATTAGTGGCAATATAATAGCCTAGTAAATTTTTACGAAGAATGAATAGTAGCAGCTTGTTAAACATGGAAAGGATATAATTAGAAAGAAAGGACACACAGCATGAGAGACAATTAAGAAAAATACAGTGCACTTCAATTTTACTTCTGAAGATAAAATCAATGAATCATTGCTTAATTATACTCTTAAGGGACTTGTGTCTCCAGTAAATTCAAGTCAAATGCATTGATAGATTTTTGGCAAGAAGGAACAGAGAGTGGGAAGACTGGAAGTGGGGAAATTGGGAAAGGATAAGAAAATTAAATGAAAAACTCAAGTAAAGACATATGTGTGGGAAAGGTCTCTCTTTTGTGCTTTATTCTTCCACATCTACAAGTTTTTCAAATTAAGGGCCTCTCACATATGTGTACCTAGTAGTGATGACATGTGGGTGGTGCAACATTTAAATGTTATTGCCACGCATGATCACATGGATAAGACTAACGAGTTAACTGTTTTTACTCCATCTGTCTTGTGCCACACAGCAGAGTAGCTATGGCATTGGAAATGCCCACCAAACAACTGATCTTGCTCATGTAGACACATGTGACCACTGTATAAAAAATACTGTGATAGTTGTGAAGGAAGTGTCAGCCAGAAAATCACTTGAATACCACATCAGTACACTGATAACACCCAGCTTGTTCTGAGGATGGATGACCGGACAGACTCTGTACCCGATAATTTCCATCAGTGCTTTGAGGCCGTTACTGGATGGTTGCGTGCCAGCAAGTTGAGGGTGAATCCAGCGAAGACGGAGATCCTATGGCTGGTTCAACCGGGCTGTGGGGATATCCAGTTGCCTACCCTGGATGGCGAAGCGTTACGCCCAACTCAACAACACACAGTACCGAACGTAGCAGTAGAAAAACACAAGCGGACAAGAGATATGTATGCAAAATATATTCTATAAGTGTGGGCTAAAAAAGCCTGGTGTACTCAATTCATATCAAGTGCAGATACGCTATTATACATAAAATGCGGGTCGCTATTACATACCGCTACTGGAGGATACAAAGGAGCAGGGTGTGGACACAGGGAAAGGATAAAGTTCAGCGACAGACCGTTTGGCAGACCTCAAATGTAGAGTCCAACACCAGGTCCGTGCGCAACAAGTCTGGGAACATCAGGGACTTCCTCCTTGAAAGGAGGGCCGATCTAGCCTGTTTCACTGAAACATGGCTTCAAGAGGGAGATGAAGTCATCATGCACGAGCTGGCATCCCCTGATTTCGTGGCTAGCTATCAGATGAGGACAGAGAAGCGGCGGGGGTGTTGCCATTCTCAGCCGAGACACTTTTAATTCTAGGACGATTCTGACAGCGAACATCCCGGGAATAGAGTGTGCGGGTCTGGCGTGGGACCTTAGTGAGAGTGTGGCCTTCCTGTTGGTGTACCGTGCACCCAACGCACCAACGGGAAGCCTACCTAAGCTGCTGGAGGTGGTTGCGGAGTGGGCATTGAGGTTCCCTAAGCTCATTGTCTTGGGGGACTTCAATGTCCGCGCCGACACCGCCTCCCCCTCGACAGCAGCCATGGACCTGGTGTCCACCATGGAGGCATTAGGACTCTCACTTTGTAAGACCGGTCCCACGCACCAGGCCGGGCATACCCTGGACTTGATTTTTGCTGCCGGAATTGGTGTGATCCTAACCTCTATTACGGAGGTTCCATGGTCGGATCACAGTGTCCTAGAAATCCGTCTGGACTTGGCTTCCCCTCCCGGTAAGGGTGCCGAACCTATTCTGGTTCGCCCGAAGAGACTTATGGAAATACACACTCAGTCTAATGATGCACTGGTCCCTCGAAGACATCTAGGGGGAGGGGGTGCACGACTGGGTACGGAGAAGGTCGCCACTGACGTGCCGCATCCAAAATAACGATCCCAAGCAAATTGGGTGGAAACTCCGGTTGGAAATACAATGCTCCTGTAGGAGGTGAGTAGCAAAACCCGAAGTGCCTGAAGGCGGCTTGTAGCCCAAAGGTGGAAGGGAAGTGTTACGCCCGTCATCATTGGTAAAGAGTCTGGGGGTCTCTTTAGACCCTCTGCTAACAAAGTGGGGAAACTTTAGGAGTTAATTTCTCCTTCATTTTAGAGATATCATAATGAACTTTGCTATAATTGTACCACACATTTTCCACTGTTTCCACTGGGGGAATTTTTGGAATATTTTACATTAAAAAAAAACAAACAACTACATGAGCTATCTACTTGTGTTTTATATACAATGCACAAGATACCCAGGGCATCAATCCTCCTCCCTTCCCAAGTTTCAGAAAGATTCACACATCTACTGATTTTTGGGGATTTAAAAAAAATTAGACAAAAACATATATCCCCAAAAAGGCACAACAGCAATCTTCTTGAATGTCTATCTAACCGTGTGTCTATATGACACACAATTAACCATAGAACTTCAACTTAGCACAGATTTATACTATAACTTACTCACTTTGGTCCCCTTTGCAAGGTCAATAATTTTATTTATTATTATTAGGCTGGCTCAAAAAAACCCAACTGCTGCAGCTCCCATTGGAGTTTCTGATGTTGAGCACTGCATTCTGGGAAATGTAGTTTAGGGCAGGACCTTTTGAATTCTCTCCCACAGGGGGCCTCGTGTTCCCAAACTACATTTCCCAGAATGCTGTGTTCTCAGTCTCCTGTCCTGCTCAGCTAGTCTTGTCCCAGCTCCCCTTCCTTATTGCGACTGGCAAGCAGGCTGGGTCTTAATTTAAACACCTGCTATGGCCTCTTTGGCTTTCTCAAAGTTGGTTAATGTTCCTACTGAAAATGAAATCGACTGTGGGAGGCTCCTGAATGTTACAGAACCTTAACCAAAATTATTGGTGAGTATTTTGATTATAACAGTTTTCTCCCCCCTTTCCTGAATGTTTCTTAATAGCTGTTTGTTTGCACGAATCTAATAAATTGCTAACATCTTACGAAGACTAACAATTGTTTTGCACAGTAAATTTTCTGCACAGAAAATTCTGGGAAGAATACAGTACAATCTCAGTTAAGCATCCCCCATGGGGATTGTTAGATCCCAAATAAATGTAGTTACTAGGCATGGTTTCGAACCCAAAAATGGCGATTCTAAAATCAAAGGGGGATTTTTAAATTAATAATAGGAAGACTTACAAAAAAAATCCAAAAATTTCTAAAATGTAACTTAATTACTAACGAAATTCGTTAGTAGTTCGTATGCCAGCGCATGCGCATTCCAGATGGTTTTGGCCTACAACTCCCAGAAATCCTAACAGCTGGTAAATTGGCTGGGATTTCTGGGAGTTGTAGGCCAAAACTTGAATAAATCACACTGAATTCTAGATGGGACTCTCCAAATAGGAAGGAGGGAGGGCGGGGGGTATTCTATTCTTGGAAGCAGCAAAGAAAAGGAGGAGGAGCCCCCCCCGGCTCCTCGCTGCCTCTCTCTCACCCCGATCCCGAGGGAGCAAGGGCCCAAGTTTGCCCAGGCTGGTCATATACCTACATTCCATGCACATGCAATAATACAGCAGTAATAACAATGGGTATAAGAAGAGGTAAAATTCAAACCGAAGTATTCTGACTGGTCCCTGCCTCATGTGGTGCAAACGGGCTCTTCTCTGTGAGCCCGGGAAATTAGCCGGGAAAAGCCAGCGTTTTCTGCTTGGGTGCACAAACATACATATTCTTTGGGGGGGGGGGGATTTGCTGCAGAATCTTCTCTATGAGCCCTGGATTCTGCAGCAAATCCCCCCTCCCAAGAATATGTATGTGTGTGCTCCCAAGCAGCAAACGCTGGCTTTTCCCCGGGCTAATTTCCCGGGCTAATAAGAGAAGAGCCCGTTTGCACCGCATGAGGAGAGACCAGTCAGAATACTTCGGTTTGAATTTTACCTCTTGTTATTGTTATTACTGCTGTATTATTGCATGTGTATGGATCAATGTAGGTATGACCAGTTGGATTACTTATAATATTAGGCACTTACAGTAGCATTCATTCTATTATACATTAGCTTGGTTTCTCACCCCAATACTCTTTGATGCTTTAGATCCTGGCAGGCAGGAGAGGCAGGGAAGCCTGGAAAAAATGTAAACAGAGAGGTTTCCTCAGAAGTAAATCCACAAGGAGGGCACTTCATCGAAAGTGCCCTCCTTGCAGATTTACTTGAGTAAACCTCTCTGTTTACATTTTTTTCCAGGCTTCCAGCCGAAAGAAGGAGCGAGTTTAGGGCTTGCCTTGCCATAATACTTATTGGCAAGGGAGGCGGGAGGGTGGTGAGAGAGACGGAGGGTGCCCCCTTACGACCTAATAACGACACTTAAGAAAATCCTGGCCCCGAAGTTCGAAAAAGAAAGTCCACTTCCTGGTTGGCGTTCCAGGTGCGGAAATACTCGAAAGTAGCATTTCTTACGAATTTCTTACGAAACGAATCATTTTCATAACTTTTTTCTCATACCTAGTAGTTACAATTGAAAATAAGACCAACTAATATTATACTCCATACTACACTGTACCATACACTCTGCATTGACTTAATATTAATATTAAAATACAGAAATTAAAAGCCAATAAATCAAACTTAATGTTACACAGTTTTCCTGTAATTATGAAAAAAATTATTGTGAATTTAAAGTATTAATTTTTGGGGATGTTTTGCCAGTTGCTTGAGAGTTCTGGTCATTTGAGTTATGCTTATCTGAGAATCTATTGTCCTTATTCTGCTCAAAATTTGCATCTCTGCGAATTGTATAGGAAACAGCATTTTTGCCATAGGAAATGTTTTTCTATACTCAAAGAGAAATATGCTTACAAACAGTAACAGTAATACACAATGCTAACCCAGGCAATTTAAAGGGGTAGACCTGTAAGCGATGCTAATGAAGAGACTCACTGATACAAAAATATCAAAAAGTGTATTCTAAACAATCTCAGAGCTGTAGAACAATATTACATACAGTGTAATGCTATGTGCATATATCACAATATATCTTACAACATATATCATGTATAAATCAATATGCCAGTGTACTAAAAGCCCTTACATACATCTGAGGGCTAAAACGACAACATATATCATGTATAAATCAGTATGACAATATACCAAAAGCCCTAACAAACATCTGAGGGCTAAAGCGACGTGCTAACAAGGTCCAGGTAACCCTATGGGGAGTCCGGAGCCTAATAACACACGGACTGGGAGACAGAGTCTGTGGGGGAGCCTTGGTGGACGAAAGAGCTGGTAAACTGCCAGGTGGGCAGGCGCCTACGGCTAGAGGTAAGCTGACGACGCCAAGATGGCCGTTTCGCGTAAAACACGCTTCCTCAGATCGTTCTGGACTTCTGACCGCTCCTCCCCAGGGTTGTAGTGGTTCAATTTGACTCAAAGTCTGAACGGGGGACTTCGCGTTTCCGCGTTTCAATACTGCTCCCAGCCTGCATTATCGACATGTATTGAAACCCTGTATAGGAAATGTTTTTCCCTTGTAGAGAAAATTATAGTTCTATATATTTAAATTTTACTTTTTGCAAATAAAATGCAGCTTCTATATAGAAACATGTCTCAGTCTGCCTTCTTCCTTCCCCCTCAGAGGCTGCCACCCTCTCGCCTCTCCTGTTACTTCCTTTAAAAACACAGAGGGGCCACTGCCACCTCCTTTCTCCAGCTTGTTGCCATCTTTTCCTGGCCGTCTGAGAAGGCCACCCTTACACCACTTCCATGGCACTGCTCTGGCCCTCTTGGAGACTCTTTATTGGTGGGTGGGTTCTCTGAGAGGGACTTGTAGAAAGTCTCCTGGTTGATACTCTAACTTTCTTCCATTTGTCATCTCTCTTGCCAGGGCCGTAGCCAGGATTTTGGTTCGGGGCTGAGTTTGGTTCGGGGGGCTGAGACTGGGTGGAAGAGGGTCTACCCTAGCAAACCTTTTGTATTGTTATCCCAATAACCCCATTAATGTAGGATGTAATGAGCATGGTGATCAGATCATGATATGAATAAACATAACAGTTTAAATAATGTACCAGTAAGGGCTTTTCATAGACCACCCTGAGAATTTCAGGGGCTGAAGCCCAGCCCCCTGGCTACATGCCTGTCTCTTGCTGAGGTAGCCTTTCTATCTAAATGCATATTGACATCTTGTCATTATATCTGAATGCTGCAGTGTGATGCTCATTGTCAGACCCCAGCCTGGTTCCCTGGCCAAGCTAGACTGAAGCCATGTTGGTTTCAAGACATCAAGGGCAGGCGCAGCCTTTCCTCTTCCCAGGCCGACAAGAAGAGCTGGTACGGCAAGGCCTTGTTGTCTCCCCAGCTCCCAGGTGCAAGTGCTAATGAGCGGACATTCTTTCCCTCCTTGGAGGGCAAGGGAGGGCCAGGCCCACAGACTATCAATGGGAAAGAGTTATGACACAGTGAGCGTCTTCAAGAGAGAAACCAGGGAAAACCTATTTAAGCAGCTTCCCGTTGGCACTTGGGATCTCGCGCCAACGTTAAGCTTTCCTCGCCAAGTCCACGTACTCTAGTTCCAGCCCGGGCCATTGGGCCTTCAAGTCCTCGTACTCAAGTATTTGCCAAGCCATTGTTGCCAGAGACTTATCCAGGATCTTGCCCTTTGGGTCATCAGGACTATTTCTTCAGTCATTGAACCTTTTTACCCTTTGGACTATTGCATTGCAATACTTGATGCTGAGAGCATCAAAGGACTATATTTTTATCTCTTTACTTCTTTTCACCTATTCTAAATAAAGCATTTAATCACGGCTGGTCTAAAGTGGTTTACTGAGGGATCCTTCAGGTCTAAGGTGCAACACTCAAAGGCTGCCAATGTCGCAATCACAGAGCCTTAAAGCACCAAACACACAGGAAGGTTCAAAATAGAGTTTATTTAGTAAAAAAACAAAAGAGAGTCAATTTGACTCACAACACTTAAATTTCAGTGTGAGTGCAGTTTCACAAAAATAGCAACCAGTTTGGTCAAAAAACAGTACTTCAAAACAAAACCGGATTATAGCTCCATAAAACCCACTTTAAACTCCAGAACCCCAAAATACACAAAAGAAAGAGCACACAATAACGTTGGCATCAAATGGAAGAAGGCAGGAGCGAAGAGACATCTATCCAGTCCAAGGGTCAAGATGCGGAGACAGCAGAGGCGTGGTCAAAGCAGGTCCGAAGTCGAGGCGAGGAGAAAAGCAGCAGCACGGTCAAAAAGCGGTCCAACATCAGGGTGGGAGGAAACTGCAGCAGCGATAAGGCAATCCAGGTCCAAACAGGGAAGAGGCGATGATAACCCAATCCAGAAGCAGCAGCTACAACTAGCACACAGGGAGAAAATATTGTATAGCCAAAATGAAACAATATGCAGAACCCTCGTTCATACAATACTCAAGTGTCAGGATCATGAAATCTGAGCTGGTGTTGCTCTGATTTCCTGAGCTGCCTGCATTTGTTCTGGTCTCTTGACTCTGCTCACGAGATAAGATATCTCCAGGTGTTGGCCTTGGGAGGCTTGGGCCACACCACACCAACATGAGAAGCACCGACATGAACATTGCTGACTCAGGAAGGATATGATGAAATATCCACTGGACATTGGGATTACTGGGTCAGAGGGGATATGATGCAACCTCTGCTGGGCATTGCATGCTAGGGGGGTTGGGCCTTTGGGATGATGGACAGGTGATGGGGGTGTGTTCTGTATATAAGCTTTGTTTGTTCCCTGTGATGCCAGTTCTGGCATCAAAGGTGTTATACCTACAATAAATCTCGTTGGATCAAGTTGCCGTGTGCGTGTACTTGCCGTGTGCCTAAGGATTCTACAGACGAATTGTGGCGTTTCTCACACTCAAGTCCATGGAAGTTGAGCAGGATCTGAACTCATGTCCAAGAAGTAGTCTTCAGGAACAAAGAAGCACGACACACAACAGGCAGGACACGGGCAACAGCTGCAAAGAGTCCCCAATTCCCAACTTCCTTTTATTCACAGTTCTTCATCAAAACTTGATTGGGACAACACCCCATCATTAGTTCTCTCAGCTGTCATTACAGCTTCACGTGCAGCTCTCTGTCTCTCCTGCCAAGCCCTTCTTCTCCTGCCTCGACTTAGTTCACCCCAAGTTGATGATTGCTCATCTGAACTCCAATCCTCATCTGCAGGAAATCCCACAAATGTCTCACTACTTGTAGGTTCTGCACATACATCCTGCACCTCCTGTACCTTAGTCCTGTTCATGTCACTAGATACATCCTCTGAATCCCCACTTCCCATAGTTGGCTCATCATGCTCAGACCATCATCCCCAGAAAAACCCACAAAAGACTCATAATCAGTAAGAGCACTAAGTATCTGCTGGATTCTCTTCCCTCCCTTTCCCCATCCGACTCCTGCTCACGAGTAACCCTTTTTGCCCTTCTTGCATCCACCTCCATGTGTTCATCATCACCCAGAGACTCATCTATGACAGCCAATGTAGGTTATTTTTAAAAGGAAGGGTACATAACTTAATTAGCTTTAACATGATCAGCATATTTAGCATGATCAACGTTTGGGTAGCTGTTGAAACTTGTCAGTAGAGTGAATTTTGTTGTGGAGGGGATGGTGTGTAAATTATTTATTTATTGCAAAAGGGAATACATCGCCAAAATATGTTTTAAAAGAACCTTCATTGGCACATTGAAGATGGAGATCCTGTGATTGGGTCGTCTGGGTGGGGTGGAGATCCAGCTTCCTCCCCTGGACGGTGTGACATTATGTCCGTCGTCGACAGTTAAAAGTCTTGGCGTGACTCTGGACTCTCGACTGACGATGGAGACGCAAATCTCCGCCGTCAGTCGAGTTGCTTTCTTTCATCTTCATCAGGCAAGGAAGCTGGCTCCCTACCTCTCCCGCCACGACCTAGCCACAGTGGTCCAAGCCACGGTCATCTCAAGATTGGACTACTGTAATGCTCTCTACTATGGCCTTCCTTTGTCGGTGATCCGGAAGCTTAAGCTGGTGTAGAACGCTGCAGCTCGGCTGTTGGCAGGCTTACCATCTTGCTGCCACATTACTCCCGTTCTGCGTGAACTACACTGGCTTCCAATCGAGCACCGGATTACCTTCAAAGTGCTGGTTTTAATCTTTAAGGCCTTGAATGGTCTGGGGCCAGTGTACCTAAGGAACCGCCTCTCCCCTTATTGTCTCGTAAGACCACTGCGATCAGAGTCCCTGAACCTTCTTGTGGTGCCAAGCTGTAAAACCCTTCACCTGACCTCAACGCGGAGGAGAGCCTTCAGTGTCATCGCTCCAGTACTTTGGAATGATCTTCCTCCCGCAATTCGCACGTTGTCTAAATTACTAGCCTTCCAGAAGGCTTGTAAGACCTTTCTGTTTGTACAGGCATTCGGCCAGTAAATAACCCCAGTCCTTTACTATGTAGCCATAGGCCATGGGAGTAATTTCTGGTGCCCGTGCACTATTGTATAATTTTAATTGTATAGTTTTAATTTTGTGTTTTTATCTGTATTTTATGGTCTTTTTAACACTTGTAAGTCGCCTCGAGCCTGACGGGAGTGGCGACGAATAAATCCTAATAAATAATAATAATAATATTAAGTCAGATAAGTCGGCATTTTAAGCCAGGGTTCATGTACCAAGTTAGGTCCAGATCTATCAAGCAATGTACATACATACATGCATACTTATTTTTTTCACACACAAATATATGGTACAATTTATTTATTTATTTATTCATGGCATTTTACCCTGCTCTTCTCAACCCCCGAGGGGGGACTCAGAGCGGCTTCCAAAAGGCACAATTTGATGCCTACATCACAATCGCAGTATAAAAACACAATATAAAACCCTCCAGCATTCAACACTAAAATACATTAAAATACAATTATATTCACACATCCTATGCATTCACCTATGTTAAAAACAGTGTTCCGTCCATAAAAGCATTGAGCCCTATTCACCAACTTTCCATTAAACTATTAAAGTGCTGTCCTGTGCTACTATGCGAACGCCTGGTCCCACATCCAGGCTTTCACTTTTTTCCTAAATGTCAGGAGGGATGGAAATGATCGTATGTCGCTAGGGAGCGCATTCCACAGATGGGGAGCCACAACCGAGAAGGCCCTCTCCCTCGTCCCCACCAGCCGCACCTGGGAAGCTGGTGGGAGCGAGAGCAGGGCCTCCCCGGATGATCTTAAATTACGAGGTGGGACGTAGCGGCAGATGCGTTCGAACAAGTAAGCTGGGCCAGAACCGTATAGAGCTTTAAAGGTCAACACCAGCACTTTGAATTGAGCCCGGAATTGGACCGGCAGCCAGTGGAGCCGACACAACAGGGGGGTGGTATGCTCCCTGTATGTAGCTCCAGTTAGTAGTCTGGCTGCCGCCCGTTGGACTAGTTGTAATTTCTGAACTGTCTTCAAAGGCAGCCCCACGTAGAGCGCGTTGCAGTAATCTATTCAGGATGTGACCAGAGCGTGGACGATCGTAGCCAGATCAGAGTTCCCAAGGTACGGGCGCAGCTGGCACACGAGTCTTAACTGTGCAAAAGCTCCCCCGGCCACCGCTGAGACCTGGGGTTCCAGGCTCAGCGATGAATCCAGGATCACTCCCAAGCTGCGAACCTGCGTCTTCTAGATCAGTCTTTCTCAACCAGTGTGCCGTGGCACACTAGTGTGCCGTGACGGACCTCCTGCTGTGCCACGAGAAAAGCTCTCTGCCCCCTTTTCTCCCCCCCTCCTGCTGAACTCCTGCTGCTTGGGGGAGGAGGAGGAAGGGCCGGGCAGTGGTGAAGAAAAAGAAGAAGGGACTGGGGTGCCGCCTCCTTCGGCCATTTCCCCAGCCAGCCTCCAATCCGCCATGACTCCCACCATGACTCTCGCCCCTCGCTCGCTGAAGCCGCATGGAGGAGCCCCACCCACTGAAGCCCGTCCACCGTTCATGCTCCTCTTCTGCAGGAGAGCTGAAGCTGGGGGGAGGGAGCAGGGCATGGTGCGGCCTGTAGGAGAGCTGAAGCCGGGGGGAGGGGTGGGGCATGGCACGGCCTGGCTCTGCCCTCTCCCTGGCTGGCACTCCAGCAGCTGCTCCAACCTTGAGGGACAGTGCCAAGCCAGCATTGTGCTGGCTCTGGCACCGCTGGCTTGGCACTGCCCCCTCAAGGCTGGAGCAGCTGCTGGGAGAGGTGAAGCCGGGGGCAGGGGGCGGGGCATGGCGCAACCTGGCTCCGCCCCTCCCGGCTTTGGCACTCCCAGCAGGCCACCATCCCCCAGCCGTTCCTTCCTGTGTTAGAGTGTCATTTTGTGTCATTTTGGTTGGTGGTGTGCCCCCGGATTTTTTTAATGTTAAAAGTGTGCCACGGCTCAAAAAAGGTTGGGAAACACTGTTCTAGATACATCCTCTGAATCCCCACTTCCCATAGTTGGCTCATCATGCTCAGACCATCATCCCCAGAAAAACCCACAAAAGACTCATCATCAGCCGGAGCACTAAGTATCTGCTGGATTCTCTTCCTTCCCTTTCCCCATCCGACTCCTGCTCACGAGTAACCCTTTTTGCCCTTCTTGCATCCACCTCCACCTCATCACTCAGAGACTCATCTATGACAGCCAATGTAGGTTACTTTAAAAAGGAAGGGTACATAACATAATTAGCTTTAACATAATCAGCATATTAAGTCAGATAAGTTGCCATTTTAAGTCAGGGTTCATGTACTAAGTTAGGTCCAGATCCATCAAGCAATGTACATACATGCATACTTATTTTTTTCAAACACAAATATATGGTACAATGCTCATATTGATCTGTGGATAAGTCCACACAGTTTTTTGGGGGGTTGATTTTTTTTTACAAACATTAATAGACATATCCATCAGTGTGTAAGTTGACATTGCAAAAAGTATGAAAGATATTTGTATACATCTAATAGCACAGGTAAAATTCTGATTAAGCAAACACTTCATTAACAGTGAAAGTATTGTTCCAAAGTCAATAGTAAATTGGATTTCCTAGAGCTGCTATAATGCAACTTCGAACTCTTGCTGAGCAAAGTGTGCAAGGTAATGAATAATAAAAAGCAAGTAAGTGGGTTGGTAGGCTGACAACTTCCCTAAATATAAATAGGACAAGGAAATTAGGCTACTGCAGAGCATCCGCTCAAGCAAAATGTTTAGATCTTCCTAGAAAATATAAGCAAAATGCACAGGTGATCATGTTTCAAAGCACAACTGTTGGTGACATCCATCTACCTGCATGCTTAACACCCCAATGTATATTTCCTTCTCACAGGTCTATGTTTATTAAAAGCTGGGTCACCCACGCACCTGTTTATTTCTGTGTTTATTTTGGTATGCAAGAGCACAACAGAGTCTTCTAGAGATGTAGTTACTTTGGAACTGATGTGGATTTGAAATGAACTGGAATACATTTCATTTGAGTTAAAATTAAGTAGGACAAACTGTAGGGAAGAGATAAAAAAAGGGAACACTCAGGCAAATCACTTCTTTGTTCCACAATGAAGCTTCATTTGTATGCTTTGGTTTCTTATTACCAGTTCATTAGGATGTTTTAAATAAATACTCTATATAAGAGAAACAGCTCTTTTCCCTCATCTTATCCTTTTTATCCCCATTACTTCCTCTCTAGATTTCTCTTTCTCCTCATAAGAACATAAGAAGAGCCATGCTGAATCGGACCTCAGCCCATCTAGTCCAGCATTCTGTATCACACAGTGGCCCACCAGTTGTACACGGGGGTCTCGAGCAGAAGGGAGGGCAAAACCCTGACCTGCTCCCGACCCCCACAACCAGTACCCAGGGAAATCCTGCCTACCTCAACCAACTCCGAGGTGGCACTTGAATGTCCTTTTCAGTAACTACCGATACACTTGGTATCCATGAATCTGTCTAATCCTGCCTTGAAGTTGTTCAGGCTGACAGCTGTCACAACCTCCTCTGGAAGTGAGTTCCATAACCCAATGACCCTCTGGGTGAAGAAATATTTCCCTTTATTAGTCCTAATTTTCCTACCTTGGAGCTTCAGGAGTGCCCTCTAGTCCTAGTGTTTTGTGACAAAGAAAATAGTTTTTCTTTATTCACCTTTTCTATCCCATGCATGATTTTATACACTTCGATCAAGTCACCTCTTAAACGCCGTCTTTCAAGGCTGAAAAGACCAAGGCGTTGCAACCTGGTTTCATAAGGGAGCCGCTCCATCCCTTGGATCATTCTTGTTGCCCTTTTCTGTACCTTTTCCAGTTCCGTTATATCCTTCTTAAGGTGCGGAGACCAGAATTGTACACAGTACTCCAAATGTGGCCTTACCATCGATTTGTAGAGAGGTAATACAACATTTGCTGACCTATTTTCGATTCCCTTTCTGATCATGCCAAGCATAGAATTTGCTTTTTTTCACTGCTGCTGCGCACTGGGTTGACATCTTCATTGAGCTGTCCACCAAGACCCCAAGATCCCTTTCCTGGTTTGTCTCGGAAAGCTTTGACCCCATCAATTTGTAGGTGTAGTTGGGGTTCTTTGCCCCGATGTGCATGACTTTACACTTGTTTAGGTTAAAATGCATTTGCCACTTTGTTGCCCATTCACTCAATTTCGAGAGATCTTTCTGGAGCTCTTTACAGTCAGTTTCATTTTTAACTATCCTGAACAATTTAGTGTCGTCTGCAAACTTTGCTACCTCAGAATTCACTCCTACATCCAGGTCATTAATGAATAAATTAAAAAGTAACGGACCCAAAACTGAACCTTGGGGTACGCCTCTTTAGATTTTCTTTATTTAAAAACTGTTTTGAATGTGTTGGTTAAATAATAAAACGAAAGATGGGTACAAAAAAAATTATACAGGAAAAAATTAAGCAATATAATGCAGTGTTTCTCAACCTTTTTTGACCCACGGCACACTTTACATTTGCAAAATCCTGGGGCACACCTCCAACCAAAATGACACAAAATGACACTCTAACACAGTAATACATATAGTTAATATGTTTTTAAAATGTATTTATACACTCAGTGTGAAACCTGGGCCTGTTTCGATGAACACAACATAGATATCCTGGCAGGAATGGCAGAAAGACACAAACTTCCCACACAGAACTCCCATCACCAAGAGAAAATGCTATAAGAGTTTGGTGGGCATTGACCTTGGGTTTTGGAGTTGTAGTTCACCTACATCCAGAGAGCACCGTGGACTCAAACCATGTTGGATCAGGAGCAAACTTGGCATGAATACTCAATATTCCCAAATATGAACGCAGATGGAGTTCAGGGGAAATAGACTTGACATTTGGGAGTTGTAGTTTCTGGGATTTATAGTTCCCCTACAATCAAAGAGCATTCTGAACCCCACCAATGATAGAACTGGGACAAACTTCCCACACAGAAGCCCCAGGAGGCAAGAGGAGGTCTCTACTTGGGGAAAGGGAGGCGGGCCTTCCCAATGCATGGAGAGGGAGAGACCAAGTAGACAACGGGTGGGGAGGGGGGTGTTTGTAATTTTGTGCCTTTATCGAGGTAGGTTTCTTAGGGTTTTTATACTTCAACACACTAGACTCTCCTCCCCCCCTGGAGGTTCCAATTTCCCACGGCACACCTGATGATCGCTCATGGCACACTAGTATGCCCCGGCACACTGGTTGGGAAACACTGATATAATGAACAGAAGGGCTCAGTATCACTCACATTTTTAGCAGATTCACATTAGTTTTATCTTCATTTTGCAGTTATAGCTCTATACTAGGCCAGTTTTCGAACTTCAGATACATCCGAAATTCGGTTGTTTTTGACTTTTGAAGCGATTCCGAAGAGAGTTAAGGAAACAGGAAGTTGATTTGCCATTTCGAAGTCTCAGTCGCTGTATTCGGAAAGGGCTCATCTGTCATTTCCGACCTTCTCTATTTTTATCCCATTGCGTTTAAAATGTTTATCAACGTGTTAAACGTGTTCAATATTTTGCACCAGTGTGGCTAGTATTGTCAGTAGTAGCGGTCAAGAATGAAGGGAAAGGAAATCCCCCAAGTTTTGAATGTCCCTTCTGCAGGTTTCCGTGCAATCGCGGATGCCATTAACGAAGCCATTACGAATTTCGGGAGTACATCCGAATCAATTTCGAAAAACACACTCAAAAATTCAGAAGTCTATCAGAACCGAAGAACTACCACCACCTACATCCGAATCGACTTTTGAAGACGATTTTTTCCGTGATAAAACAGGCCTAATCTATACTATATAGCACTCTGCAAAAGTATATGATATAGCAATATGAAATGTTCACTGTCATGGTTCCATTCCATAGAATCTTGGTATTTGCAGTCTGAGAACACTTATTTTGAATGTACAGTCAAAGACTTTGTCTAGTACAGGCGTGAGCAATTACCGGCCCTCCAGGTGTTTTGGACTTCAACTCCCAAAAATCCTAGCCAGTTTACCAGCTGTTAGGATTTCTGGGAGTTGAAGTCCAAAACACCTGGAGGGCTGGTAATGGCCCACCCCTGGTCTAGTGCCATACAACTACTTTTAAAGTCAGCAAAGTCAAGTACTAAATACAGTTGGAGAAAATTAGGTAGTTCTAATGTTTTTTCTGCATGACAAAGCATGCAGAAACATACCATGTACTGTAAAGAGAGTATAAGTCAGTTTCTTTTGTGAGTTTCAATCATTATCTTATTCTGTTAATAAAACTATTTCTACCTAATATTTGAGTTTCAAGTTTTTAATGAAGTGTCCCTTATTTTTGTGAAAAATCCCGTAAAATGGCTGGGGCCGACTTACCGGCCAAGCGCGTTGCAGTGGGGAGTTGTCCTCCTCGCTATCTTGCCAGGGAAAAGGGAGGGGGTGCGGGGAGCTTCTTCCTCCCAGAAGCCCCCTGGGTGGCGGGAAGGTTCCCGCTACCCGTGCGGGCTGGCCAATAACAGGCTGGCCCTGGGCTGCCCTTTGTCCCTGGCTGGAGAGCCCCTCCTTCTGCCCAGGCAGCCTATTTAAGACTGCCCGGGCTGCTCGGCAGACACGTGGGGGAATGAGCGGCGATTGCCTCCCACCCACCCTACAGGTTTTTAGGGCCAGTTGGGTTATTGAATATCACTGCATGCATGGCTCACCACGTGTTGAAGCTTTCTGTTAACAGGTTCCATGTACCAGCTCCATGTTTATGTAGCAACTCTTGGTTTTGCATGCGCATTCATGTTCATTTATTAGGCATGAGAAAGAAGTTATAAAATGAAAAGAAATTGGAAGGGATTCGTATGTATGGGACTTTCAAGTTTATACGGATCGCAAGGCCAATCCCGGAAGTGGACTTTCTTTTCCACACCCCCTGGGCCCAAAATTTCGTTAGATTATTAAATATTTCGGATGCCCACCCAACAGGAAAATTTCCCCCTCCAAAATAGCTTTGCAGACATAACTCACAGTCAAATCGGGGCCTTTCCATGCTTGAAGCCTAATTAGAGTGAAAGGCCTCCTCCAGGAAGTGAAAAAGGAGCCGGAAACGATAGAGAGATCCAGATCGGGACTCCTAGAGGGGCTGGAGGACTGACAAAAAAGCGATTTAAACACCCAGGAAGGGGGTTTAGATAGAAGGACAGAGTAGAAGGACATAAGAACTGCTGAGAGAAGGGCAGCAGGAGTGAAAAGAGCATGGAGAGGAGAATCAAGAAAAGCCATAGAGTTCGAACGGAGGTCCTAGACTGCTATGGTAAAACTGAATGGGAAAAAGCTGGAGTGAGGAGAACTCTAGCAAGGCCTGCACCAGAGGTATTTAATAATATTAATAATAATATATTAATGCATTATATCTCCCTGCAAGGAAACCAAGGGAAATGTTGCCCCTTGATTTGCCTGTGCTTAAAGCAGTATCAGTCCTGTTTCCCTGCTTTGCCTACTTTAGAACTACTAACGAATTTCGTTAGTAATTAAGTTACATTTTAGAAATTTTTGGAAATTTTTTTGTAAGTCTTTCTTTTACTAATAAAAAAATCTCCCCCCCCCCCATTAGATTTTTGATTCCCTATTTTTGGGTTCGAAACCATGCCTATCATTTATGTATATCAATGTTTCTTTGTAGTAACACCATGTTATGTAGCAACGTTTTTTTTGCATGTGCATTACTTCTTGTATGTTTATTATGCTTTATGTCACAACTCTAGGTATGGCGTGTGGCATGGGCCCTGGATTGGGCTGGCTTATCGCCCCTTGGTGGTAAGGGGTGATAACGCCCATGCTCCCCCCCGGGGTGCCAAGTTCCCGTTGACTGGTGGCACCCAGGTACACAAGAGTCTCCAGATATCGTGGGCTGCGGTACCCATGATCCAGGACCCATGCAGGACCGCCAACCCCTGTTCCTATTGTTAATAAACGAGTTGTGGCCATATTTTATCCAAAACTCTTGTGTCTGTGCTTCATTGGTCTTTCTACGGGAGGTGTATCAGTCATCCACACGCATCAAAAAGTGGCAACCCTAGGTTCTTCTGATGTCTGTAGCGGAATATCCACTGGCCTGTAGAGCACAGTTTAGGTGGTTCAGTTCACCTTGGAGGAAGTGGGGTTTGCAGATTCTTTTTTCACGGTCTGCCAGGGCTTTAATTGTGTTTCTTTATTGACTTGGGTGATGGTTGGAGTTTTGATGTAGGTATCAGGCATGGTTTAGAACCCAAAAATAGCAAATCGAAAATCTAATGGGGGGGTTGATTAGTAATAGGAAGACTTACAAAAAAAATTCCATACAGTTCTAAAATGTAACTTAATTACTAACGAAATTCGTTAGTAATTCATATGCCAGAGCATGCGCATTCCAGATGGTTTTGGCCTACAACTCCCAGAAATCCTAACAGCTGGTAAATTGGCTGGGATTTCTGGGAGTTGTAAACAAAACTTGAAAAAATCACACTGAATTCTAGATAGGACTCTCCAAATAGGAAGGAGGGAAGGAAGGAGGGAGGGAGGGAGCGGGTATTCTATTCTTGGAAGCAGCAAAAGAAAAGGAGGAGGAGCCCCCCCCTCGCTCCTCGCTGCCTCTCTCACCCCGATCCCGAGAGAGCGAGGGCCCAAGTTTGCCCAGGCTGGTCATATACCTACATTCCATGCACATGCAATAATACAGCAGTAATAACAATGGGTATAAGAAGAGGTAAAATTCAAACCGTATTCTGACTGGTCCCTGCCTCATGCGGTGCAAACGGGCTCTTCTCTGTGAGCCCGGGAAATTAGCCCGGGAAAGACAGCGTTTTCTGCTTGGGTGCACACACATACATATTCTTTGGGGGATTTGCGGCAGAATCCCGGCCTCATAGAGAAGATTCTGCAGCAAATCCCCCCCTCCCAAGAATATGTATGTGTGTGCTCCCAAGCAGAAAACGCTGGCTTTTCCCCCGGGCTAATTTCCCGATCCCCGAGGAGAGACCAGTCAGAATACTTCGGTTTGAATTTTACCTCTTCTTATACCCATTGTTATTACTGCTGTATTATTGCATGTGCATGGAATGTAGGTATGACCAGTTGGATTACTTATAATATTAGGCAGTGGCACTTACAGTAGCATTCATTCTATTATACATTAGGTTGGTTTCTCACCCCAATACTCTTTGATGCCTTAGATCCTGGCAGGCAGGAGAGGCAGGGAAGCCTGGAAAAAATGTAAACAGAGAGGTTTACTCAGAAGTAAATCCACAAAGGAGGGCACTTCATCCAAAGTGCCCTCCTTTGCAGATTTACTTCTGAGTAATCCTCTCTGTTTACATTTTTTCCAGGCTTCCTTCCAGCCGAGCAAAGAAGTGAGTTTAGGGCTTGCCTTGCCATAATATTGGCAAGGGAGCGGGAGGGTGGTGAGAGAGAAGGAGGGTGCCCCCTTATCCCCCTTACGACCTAATAACGACACTTAAGAAAATCCTGGCCCCCGAAGTTCGAAAAATTAAGTCCACTTCCTGGTTGGCGTTCCAGGTGCGGAAAAGCTCGAAAGTAGCATTTCTTACGAATTTCTTACGAAACGAATCATTTTCATAACTTTTTTCTCATGCCTAGTAGGTATCTATCTCACCCTGGACAGGAATGTATGCAATTATTTTACTGGCTTAAATTTATTTAGTTGTTGTAAACCACCTTGAGTCCTTGGAGAAATGCAATACAGAAATTTTGTAATAAGTAAATACAATTGTTTTAGTATTGTTTCAGTCATTTTATTTTATTATCTGTGTCTTCTTGTTTTAATTTGGGGGATTTAAATTGGACATTTCTGAAAAATCCATAAAAATATGTTTTTAAAATAACCCCCCAGTATATTATGCCTGGAAAACTTTTTTTGGAATCTGGAAGACATAGTTTAAAAAGTAACATCTCCAAGTTCTGCACAAAAGACTGGTTCACATATAGAGCCTGAAATGTTACTTTGTTCAAAGTGATTGATTCCTGCATGGCAGGGGGTTGAACTGGGTGGCCCCTGTGGTCTTTTCCGACTCTGTGACTCTATGATTCCCATTAATCATGGCAGTGCTTGAAAAATAAACAATTGGCATCACCTCATTGTTTTCTTTGTCTTCACTTTATTTTTAAAACAAGGACACACACCTCTTCAGGTGCACAAGGCATAAATCACAGGAAAGTCCAGCCAAATATCTCTGACATTGCTTTAAAATGTTTTTAAAGTAACTTTATGAAAGTGACTATGAATGTTTTCTTCTACATCTATGAAGCACTTTGTTCGAACTCAGTATCCTAATTTTCGAATTGACTTCTAAATGTACCCTGTCAACTCCCAAAGTAATAGGTTGCAGGTAACTATGGGCAGTTATACACTGAACCTTCATCCCAGAGCTGATCCCAGAGCAGTGATTGGGTTCAGGATCATTTTGATCAGCAGCCTCCAGTCACTGCAGGGTGGGTGGGGGGAGCCCTGGCCCAGTTTGACACTACTTAATGGCCACCCTTACTGTCCCTCCCATTCTTGTCATCGGAACAGCCAGCAGGAAGCAGTTCCTGGAATAGTATCTGTATGTTTTTGTAGGTTAGTATGTGTATGTTAAAGTAGGTATTTGTTAGGTTAGTATGGCTGCTTGATTTAGTTTTGTAATATGCTTACTTTTAGTGATATGTACTATAGAACAGGGCTGTCCAACTGGTGGCCTGGGGGCCGTACACGGCCCCCCACCCTGTTGGGCACGGCCCCCGCTATGCCCCCGGCCGCCATTTTTATTTTTTAAAAAAATTCTAATTTTTTTTTAAATGGCGGCCGGGGGAGGAGGAGGCGGGGCAGGGAGGAGGAAGTGAGCCAGCTCCTCCTCCCTGCACCGCCCCCCTCCGTCCCTCTCTCCGCGCCGCCGATTGCTTCGGCGCCGGTGAGAGAGGGACAAGGGGTGGTACAAGGAGGAGGAAGAAGGCTAGCTCCTCCTCCCTGCACCGTCCTCTTCTTCCCTCTCTCGCCGGCGCCGATGCCTTGCAAGGGAGGGGGGTCCCCCGGCGGCGCCTCCCTCCCTTGCAAGGCATCGCAGCAGCGGCTGAAGCCAGTGCCGGTTTCTGCGGCTGCCGGGATGCTTTGCAATGGAGGGGGGTCCCCCGGTGGCACCCCCTCCCTTGCAAAGCATCGCAGCAGCAGCTGAATCCAGCGCCCGGCTTCTGCGGCTGCCGGGATGCTTTGCAAGGGAGGGGGTCCCCGGCAGCACCCCTCCCCTGCAAAGCATCGCAGCAGCGGCTGAAGCCAGCGCCGGCTTCTGCTGCTGCCGGAATGCTTTGCAAGGGAGGGGGGTCCCCCCGGCGGCACCCCCTCCCTTGCAATGCATCACAGCAGCGGCTGAAGCCAGCGCCGGCTTCTGCGGCTGCCAGGATGCTTTGCAAGTGAGGGGTCCCCGGCGGCACCCCCTCCCTTGCAAAGCATCGCAGCAGCGGCTGAAGCCAGCGCCGGCTTCTGCTGCTGCCGGAATGCTTTGCAAGGGAGGGGGGTCCCCCCGGCGGCACCCCCTCCCTTGCAAAGCATCACAGCAGCGGCTGAAGCCAGCGCCGGCTTCTGCGGCTGCCAGGATGCTTTGCAAGTGAGGGGGGTCCCCCGGCGGCACCCCCTCCCTTGCAAAGCATCGCAGCAGCGGCTGAAGCCAGCGCCGGCTTCTGCGGCTGCCGGGATGCTTTGCAAGGGAGGGGGGTCCCCCGGCGGCACCCCCTCCCTTGCAAAGCATCGCAGCAGCGGCTGAAGCCAGCGCCAGCGTTTGCGGCTGCCGGGATGCTTTGCAAGGGAGGGGGGTCCCCCGGCGGTGCCTCTCTCCCTTCCAAGGCATCCCGGCAGCAGCTGAAGCCGGCGAAACCGCCAGCTTCATCTGCGGCTAGGATGCCTTGGAAGGGAGGGGGTGCCGCGTGGCTCCTCCCTCTCTCCCAAAGCTTCCCGGCAGCCGGGGGCGGGGCCGGGGGCGTGGCCAGGGGTGGGTCCGGGGGCGTGACCAGGGCTGGGGCCAGGCTGCCCCCCAGGTCATCAGTGACCTGGAATCCGGCCCTTGGCCGGTTAGAAGTTGGACAGCACTGCTATAGAACATGGCTTAGTGACTGATGTAATACTGTCCAGAGACAGCTGTTTTAAGGTTCAGACTAAAACCTAGAGTAAAGCTATTGTCACACTGAGCTCTCTGTTGTGCATTTAAAACAAGGGTGGGCAATTATTTTTTCCAAGGGGCCACAAAAAATATTATGGAGGGCCGCACCTAAAGGCTGAACTACATTCTAATCTACATCATTTATTTATTTATTTACTATATTTACTATATATTACACATCATTAATATTAACATATTAATATATCAAGAAATATTTATATATTATTAGTATTAATATCATAATTATTACAGTATATTATAGTATATATATAGACATTATAATATATTGAAATTATAATATAATATAACATTATATTATTTATTATATTATTATTATAAAATTATTATTATATAATAATAATAAAAACCACTAAAATAAAATAAAATGAAATTCAAGAAGACAAGGAGCGAACCAAGATAGAGGCTGACATCCTCAAGAGAGAAAGGATCCCAAGATGGAATGGCCCAATGGACCCAGCCCAGAGGATAACAAAATGGACCCAGCTGCCACCGTAGCAGAGCAGCAGACGATCAGAGGCTGCAGGCCTCCGCCAACTCTCACCCTAACTCTCACTCCAGCCATTCCCCAGCTGATCGCTCTGCCATGGAGTGCCTGCCATCCCGGGTTTGGAGTGCCTGCCATCCTGGGAGGCGATCTGGGCCTGCAGCAGGATCAGTCGGTGAGCTGCGGTGGGTGATCGCCCTGGCGAACCGGAAGATGATCAAGTCTTCCATGTCGCCAGGGCGATCAGCTGCTGCAGCTCGCCGACTGCTCCCGCTGCAGGCCCGGATCGCCTCATGGGATGGCAGGCACTCCAAAGCCGCTGCTCCTCCGATTGTTCCCCGGAGCGGCAGGCTGTCTGCTGATGCAGGCCCCACAGCCCGCGATGGGATGGCGGCAGCGGCACCCCTTCCTCTTGGCCCCGCCCCCAACGCCCTTCTCCCTGGGCCGGACAGAATTGGCTGCCGGGCCACATCCGGCCCACGGGCCGTAGGTTGCCCAGGTCTGGTCTAAAATGTACGACATTTGCAGCAGCATTTGTTAGAGAAGTGGAGACTGAACTCTGCAATATGTCTCTGAGTTTTCACCATTAGAATATAGAAAGAACAAAAATAGCAGTGATTACTTACAGAATTTGATTGATTAAAGCACAGTGCATTGTTTATGAGTTGTTTATTTATTATTTATTTACTACATTTCTATACCGCCATTCTCAGTCCTAGGTAGGGTTGCCACATGATTAAGGGACAGGTGCCTAAAATAGGGCATTTTTCACAAAAAATAAGGTACACTTCATAAAAACTTGAAAATCATCAATTGATTTTCAAGTTTTTATGAACTGTCCCTTATTTTTGTGAAAAATTCCCTATTTTTAGGTACCTGTCCCTTATCCTTATATCAAAAAGTGGCAACCCTAGCCCTAGGGCGACTCATGGCGGTTTACAAAGCGGCACAATTCGATGCCAACAATATAAAAACAGATAAAACAATTAAACATAGTTAAAAATTACAATATAAAATGACATATAAAACAATATAAAATGACATATAAAAACACAATAAAACCATAAATCCTCTGCAAACAGGGGCGGTCCTACAAGATAGGCCAAGTAGGCGGCCGCCTAGGGCGCCATCTGGGAAATGGGCCCCATCCTGGCCGCATGGGGTGCCATCCTGGCCCTGCCGATGTTCCTCAGACAGTGCTGCAGCTGCCTGCTTTTTGACCCCGGCCTTGTGCGCTCCGACACCGCTTCTGGGCACACGCGGAGGTTTTCACGCAGGCGCAGTTGCTCCGGAGCTGAAGTTGAGCGCAGGAGCAACTGCACATGCGCAAAAACTTCCGTGCATGCCCAGTAGCTCCCTTGCGCAGAAGCCTGTAAGCAAAGCACTCCCTATCGGGCAGGCAGGGAGTGCTTCCCCTCTCCCTTTGTCTCCGCCGCGCACGCGTTTGCGGGGAAGGAGAAAAGAATCAGTGAAGGAAGTGTAAGTGAAGGAATGAATGAAGGGCTTTCCTCCTCCTCCTCTGTGACCTCTTCTCTCCCTCCTTCCTTTCTTCGGCTCTATTTCTGCCTAGACCTGAGGGGTCTGAGGCTATGAGGAGTTGTGGGAGTTGGAGTCCAAAACACCTAGAGGGGGGGAGGGCCCAAGTTTGCCCAGGCCGCGCTGCCTGTATTCGACCTCATTTGAACATTTTGGCTGTTTTTCTATTTACATTTACATTGGGATCCTAATTTTGGACTTATGGGAGACTCCTATGAATTATGAGACGGGTGGTAGGTAATATATTCTGATTTTGATGCATTTACATTGCATTTCTTGTTGATTATTATACAGTTCTGCTTAATATTGCCATACAATATAATAGAAATACAATATAACAATAGAATAATGATATGTTTTATATTACATGTAATATTACAAACAATATTGCAGTATAGTGGTATTGTACAAAATAGTAATATATAATATTTTATTTTACTTTATTTTGAGTTATTTGAGTTTTATAGGAGTAATGAAAATATTTAGTAGACTATAATTTTATTTAAATAAATAATTTTATGTATTATTTTATAATAATAATATAATAGAATGTTACATTATATTATAATGTCAATATATTATAATATAATTATATTGTAATGTAGATTAATATATTTATGATATAATATAGTATGAGTATGGTATAATATATTGTATATACATTGATACAATATAATACTACTAATGGTATTGTGATATTATAATTGTATATTTGTTTTACATGGGGGGTGGCAAAATAATGTTTTGGGGGGGGCAAAATAATGTTCGCCTACCATTTAAAATTACCTTAGACCGCCCCTGTCTGCAAATCGTTGTTGTTGTTGTTTTTGTTTTGCACTAAAACATTGAATAAAGAGGTAAGAAAGCACCTGAAAGAGCTTCAAGGCACCCATTAAGAAGTTGTAATATCAGCATAATATTTCCATTTATTTCTATTCACTCCTATAGAAATAGGAGAAGCATGAAACCCAACAAAAGTAATGACTATTTGTTTAAGGGTAATTAAAGAAATCATTTATTTTTCCAATACTAGTTAGAGGATGAAGAGGATCAGTTAGGTATTTTTTGAGGTAATTTATAGTTGATGGCACTGAAGAAAGATTGCCCTTGACAGCAAAACACTGACAAGGCAATTAAATTCATTTCAAGGGAAGAATGACTTTGGGACCTTGTATAAATAGCATCCAAGCTCATCTGATTTCTGTTTGTTTGCTTGAGATAGCATTTGATTCCACAAAACTTCCCCTTCTTTGCTTTTGTATCATCTTTACAAAGGTAAATACAATTTTGTAAAACTATACATCAATTTCCTTTCCTTAATGCAGAGGTCTGAAATCAATTAAATTAGTTATCCCAATGAAAACAACATTTCTATTGGTTTCTATGATGTTTGGATTTCAGTGTAAAATTCAGCTACAAATAGGAAATCCCAAATTGAAAGCTATCGCTTTAAGTGGCACGTAGGAATTGGCCTTGCACTTGGAACAATGCTTATTTTGAATGGGTTTTCTCAGTTGTCATGAATTTGTGTTCGCAAAATTTGCCACAACATCTGTATGGTGTTGATCAGGGAGGGGGCTGGTGGGTGCTTCACACTTCAGGACTGAACAGGACAAAAATTAGGCAAATGGGTCAACTGGAGTCTGTAGTGAATCAGGCTGTTTTATTAGTTTCCAGTATTCTTTCTGAACCCAAGTCCTGTATTGAGTACACATTTCTAGTACCCTCTGGTTCACCATTCACCACCACTATATGGACCTAAGGGCTCCAAAGCTTGCTAACCCTTCACCAAATCAACTGACGGTTAATATTCAGTCTCTTATCTCTGTCTCTCTGTCTCTGTCTCTGTCTCTCTGTCTCTCTGTCTCTCTCTCTCTCTCTCTCTCTCTCTCTCTCTCTCTCTCTATATATATATATATATATATATATATAAATTCTTAGAAGACACAGCTGGACTTGATCCCTTCCAGTCTGGCTTCCGTATTGGGCATGGGACGGAGACCGTGCTTGTCGCCATTACAGACCAACTTCACCGCCAGCTGGACCAGGGTGGGCCGGCCCTGCTTGTCTTGTTAGATCTGACAGCAGCGTTTGACACTGTAGATCATACACTGTTGACCCACCGTTTAGCCGTGTTTGGGGTTAGGGGACTGCCCTTAAATGGGTGGCCTCCTTCCTCCAGGACCGGGGACAACGTGTGGAGGGGGCAGGGAGGTCTCCGGAGACTCCCACTTAATGTGGGGGTCCCAGGGGCCATCCTCTCTCCCTTATTATTCAATGTTTATATGCGCCCCCTGGCCCAGCTGGTTCGTGACCTTGGTCTGGAGTGTTATCAGTACGCAGATGACACCCAGCTTCTGCTGAGAATGGACGGCAGGCCGGACACTGTACCCGATTGTTTCCATCAATGCCTGGAAGCCGTGACTGGTTGGCTGCGCGCCAGCCGGTTGAAGGTGAATCCGTCGAAGATGGAGATCTTGTGGCCTGGTCGACCTGGGCTGGATGAATGCCGGTTGCCTACCCTGGATGGCGAGCGATTAAGCCCGTCATCCCTTGTTAAGAGCCTAGGTGTTCAGCTCGACCCCCTGCTGACCATGGAGGCCCAGGTCTCCTCGGTCAGCAGGGTGGCGTTCTTCCACCTACGACAGGCTAGGCGACTGGCCCCCTACCTGTCCAGGGATGACCTGGCCACGGTGATCCAAGCGACGGTCATCTTGAGGCTGGACTACTGTAACGCCCTCTACGTTGGCCTTCCCTTGGCGGCGATCCGGAAACTCAAGTTAGTGCAGAATGCCGCTGCTCACTTGCTGGCGGGAACGCCAGTAAGGGAGCACATTACTCCCATCCTTCGGCAACTGCACTGGCTCCCCATCGAGTACCGAATCGCCTTTAAGGTGTTGGTGTTGACCTTTAAGGCCTTGCACGGCCTAGGGCCTGCGTATCTGAAGGACCGCCTTGCCCCGTATATTCCCCCGAGACTACTCCGTTCAGAAGAACAAAATCTGCTTCTGATACCATCAATCCGCTCCTGCCATCTGTCTTCAACTAGGCAAAGAGCCTTTTCTGTGGTAGCCCCAGTGCTCTGGAACTCCCTCCCAGAGGAAACTCGAACCATCTCAGAACTGATTCCCTTCCGGAGGGCCTGTAAAACTGCCCTATTTAGATCAGCCTTTGACTTGGCCCCTCGGCCGGCTGATGCTGACATAATTACCTGGCCTATTGGGGTCCCAGACCTAAGGCATTTTCTGTGTTTTCCTCGTTATTGCACTGTGACATGTAATTTTAAATGTTTTAATGTTTTATTGTAGGGCTGCATGGCTGTTGCATGCTGCCCGTTTATATAGTTGTAACCCGCCCGAGCCTGCAGGGAGGGGCGGAATATAAAACCAAATAATAAAAAAATAAATAAATAAATATATATAGCCTGTTCTATCATGGGAAAAATGACTTCAAAACTCACTTCGGATGTAGGGGGTGCTGGCGCCTCATTTCTGATAGACTTCTGAAGTTTTCAGCAGTTATTTCGAAATTGATTCGGATGTACTACCAAAATTCGGAATGGCTTCGTCAATGGCGTCTGCGATTACGCAATGCGCGGAAACCTGCAGAAGGGACCGTCAAAACTTGGAGGATTCCCTTTCCCTCCATTTTTGACCGCTACTACTGACAAAACTAGCCACACTGGAACAAAATATTGAACACATTTAACACATTAATAAACATTTTAAACATTTTAAATGCAATGGGACAAAAATAAAGAAGGGCGGAAATGACATACGAGCCATATCTGAATATGGCAACGGAGACTTCGAAATGGCAAATCCACTTCCTGTTTCCTTAACTCTCTTCGTAATTGCTTCAACAGTCAAAAACATCCGAATGTCTGATGTATCTGAAGCTCGAAAACAGGCTCTCTCTCTCTCTCTCTCTCTCTCTCTCTCTCTCTCTCTCTCTATATATATATATATATATATATATATATATATATATATATACAGTATATATATATATATAGAGAGAGAGAGAAACAAAAAATACATACCTTACACACACATAACACATAACATTTGCAATTCCCACCATCAATACGAGGATTATTTTCTTATACATATATTCATTTATTTTTAAGACAATCTTTGTATCTTTATCTTTATATAGCAAATGGAATTTGAAATTATGAATGTGAAATTAAATGTTTTTAAAATCAATGAAAATAGAATGAGAGAAATGGAAGAAAGATGGACAAGGATAAAGAACTATATTATGAATCAATCTGGAGATCACGCCATAAGAAATAAGAAACAATGTATAACAGTACATGGGATGGAAATGTATATTTAAAAAAACCAGTCTCTTATCTCTTTAGTAACAGCTGTACATAGTATGAGAGCTCTTGCACTACGTGCATAGATTGGTTCATTTGGACAATTTCTCCCCACCAACCATAGATATAATGAAAAATAAATATAATTTAAACTATTATAATTATTGTTCACTCAATTTATCTAATTATTTCAGTTGATCATTGGCTTTCATTTTTCTTTCTGTTATTTTATTTTCCCTTGTGTATATGTAAGGACTCACCCATTTTGAGCAGGCTGCGGCTTGGGTAGCAGTTTGGCCTCCCTGGTAAGATAGAATATCTAGGCTTGCAGCCGAGAGAGAGAGAGAGAGGAGAGGGAGAGAGAGAGAGAGAGAGAGAGAGAGAGAGAGAGAGAGAGAGAGCTGCAGGGGAGTGGCTCAGAGTGAAGGGGAGGAGCAAGCTATCTTAGGAGGGAAAAATTGTAGCCTTTTTAGTCAGAGGAGAGTGAGCAGTCAGTGAAGACAGAGGTGTCTTGGAAAACTGGCAGGAAAAGTTCTGTGAGGAGCTGACAGGCAGTCAGTCACAGGCTTTTGATCTCTAGGGTAGAGATTGACTCACATCTCTGGGAAGCCAGCTACAGGGAACTCTAGAAGAGAGTTAGGTAGCTAGGGTGCTTCTGTAGGTCTGAGTGGATGCTCAGGGAACTAACTAGTTCAGTTAGTTGAGGAAACTCACTACTTAGGGTTGCCATTTTTTGACATAAGAAATAAGGGACATTTACGGGATTTGAAACTCAAACATTAGGTAGAAATAGTTTTATTAACAGAATAAGATAATGATTGGAACTCACAAAAGAAACTGACTTACACCCTCTTAACAGTACATGGCATGTTTCTGCATGCTTTGTCATGCAGAAAAAACATTATTAGAAGTACCTAATTTTCTCCATCTGTATTTAGTACTTGACTTTGCTGACTTTAAAAGTGCACTGTCTAAAAATTAAAATAAAATAAATTTTATAAGACAGTACGTCGTCATGATTACTATGTCAATAGTTAATTGTATAGTATAGTATGGAATACACTCAATTGTATAGTATTGGGATGCACAGCTAGGCCTATTTTAAGAGTAACTCTCAAGCAACCAGAAACTATCTTTATCCAACATGATCCAACATTCCCCTTGGGTAACGGTTAATTAGTCTACTGTACTTTGAAAAGGTCCTGTATCGCCTCTTCCTTCCAACGGGGACGCAGGCAGGCACACACTCGCAAGCGCGCGACTGTCAGCCTGCCCTGCGAGTTGGAATCCCCGGGCAAGCATTGCCGTGGAAACCGCAGTGGTCAACCCCGCCCAGTCCTGTCCTGCTTGTCAAAAATAAGGGACAGGGCCTGAAAATAAGGGACACAAATTTTAGGGCCAAAATAAGGGACGTTCCTTAGAATAAGGGACATATGGGAACCCTATCACTACTTGTCTTAGGATTAGAGTGAGGGAGTTATTGTTGTGAAAGATATTACATCTGTCTAGTTCTGTATCTACGTTTTAAAGATACAAGTTTATGAAACCACCAAGCTTTTGTGCCTTTCTTGAAAACCATTTTAAAGTTACCTGTTCCAACAATAAACCTTTTCAGTGTAAACTTTTAAGAAAAAGCCTCTCTTGTGCCTCAATCCATCTAGCAGTTAATTTAATAGTCCAGTTTGGTGACAGTTCCAGCTTTTTGGCTGATTTTATTTACCTCAGTATTTCTCCCAGCCCTTGTTAGTATTAGAGCCAAGGCTGGTGCAGTGTGTTTCGAGCTGTACAAAATCCTAAAGGCTATTTTTAGGTTGGTGGCAGCGATATCCATGTCGTCACATATGTGTATCAGACTTTTTGTATTTCATGCTTATTTGAATTACTGGGGGAAAAAATAAAGTGGTATTTGAGGAAGCATATTTTTTTTTCTTTGCCTTCTTTTTTATTTCTTAATAAATCAATGATTTTAGCCAGCCCGGAATATCCCTGATTTTACACAAATTGGTATTTTGATTTCTAATGCTATAGGTTTCATTACCATGTTTTATAAGTAACTACTTTTGGAGGTATGGGTGGGGGGCATTGTTCTATTCTGAAGTAACATAATGATATTGCTTTTTTTTGCATCATGAGTAACATTTTCCTTTGTTTGTTGCATTTGGATGAGACAATGTTTGAGGGGAGCTTTCAGAAGGGATTTTTCAAAAATTTTGAAATGATTTTCTCTTGAAAAAAATCTAAATAACAAGCAGTTTAGATAGCCACTGCTGGCTAGACACAAAGAAGAGAGAGAGAGAGAGAGAGAGAGAGAGAGAGAGAGAGAGAGAGAGATTGTGGTCAGCTTTATGTTGTTGCCTTCATGGCTGTTTCTCTGGCAACGCCAAGGGTCCTTAGGCTGGTTATGAATTCAATTTTCCCCACTCCCAACAGAGTGAATTTAAAATGGGTCTGTGTGTAATTAGTTATAATCCAAAAGCAATGTTGCATTTCCGCTGTTACGGCAGGTGAGCACTGATGGTGACTAACAGTGTTTTCCGCATTAAACTCTTCAAGAGGTAATGCATTCATGCTTGTCATAATAAGATTATCCACTGGAGCATCAGGATGTTGGCTCTGCTGCATTAATTTTGTTCCATTTTACAATGCTTAATTGATGAACAAAAACTATTTTGTTTTTGGGTTGCCCTCCCCATTTTGAAAGCTTCAGGGAACTGCACACATTTGAACAATACTGACCCTTCAGACCCAGTTGGAGGCTCTTGTGGAATTGTTATGAAGGGCTTTTTTGAGACGGTCATTCTAATCTCTTTTGAAAGCTGCCAGCTGCAGGCGTTGGTGCAAATATGTGGGCTAAGTAGTTTGTCTTTTCCAGTTGCAAAGGGCAACAGCATTCCATGAAAATTATGAATAAAGACAGATATTGGATACTTGTTACATAGAGCTGCTATCTTGGAAATCAACCTACTACAATCAGTTGGCAAAGCACCCTCAACTGCAGAATTAAACTTGGAAAGGTTTTCTTAAATTATTCATTTCACCTTTTCTGCCAGTGGAAGCATCCTATTTCAATGGGTTGTTGTTGTTGTTGTTTCCCCCATCTCTCCCTGTAACAGAAAATAACAACAAATAAGACAACACAAGACATCAGTTAAAAATTATTTATCTATCTATTTGTTTCATTTATAACCCGCCCTTCTTTACCCCCGAAAGGGGACTCAGGGCGGCTGACAAAAGGCAACAATTCGATGCCAGATACATAAGTACAAAACAACAACATATCAAATATAACAACAGATTAAAATCAGTTAAATATAAAATCAACTATTTATTTATTTATTTACTTTATTTATATTCCGCTCTTCTCACCCCGAAGGGGACTCAGAGCGGATTACAGCTACACATACTTAGCAGACATTCCCTGCCATTTCTACATACAACATATAGATGAATAGACGAACAGATAGACGAACAGAGACAAACTCTGGTCACCAGGGGGAGCTGACGCACTCCTCATCTCTCAGTGTTCACAGCATCCCTTGTTGTTCCTTCCGCACTCCTCAGCATTTCTGGAGTTCTTAATGGCCTCATAATTCAGTCAAAATTTGCCTCCCCACTTAATGTGGTACCTTTATCTCCTACTTGACAGATGCAACTGTATTTCGGGCTGCAAAGGTCGACAGCAGGCTACACTTAAGGTTGAGCACCTACCTCGACCCGGGCAGGCCTCAAACTCATGAGCTACTGCATAAGAGAGATCTTATGCAGCTGACACTTAGCCAGCTGCGCCACATTCCCGGTGGCGTGGCTGGCTAATCCCCATTCCACATTCATAGGCTGTCCAAGGCAATCCGCAGTCTGCCTCCACAACATTGTCATTACTCAATTGTCCGTCCGCTGCTCCACATCAACCAAACGCCCGGTCCCAAAGCCATATCTTTAATTTTTTTCTAAAGGAAAGGAGGAAAGAAGTTGATCTTATTTCGCTGGGGAGCAAAAAGACCATATAGAATGGATGTATATTAAACTTTATCAAAAATACTTTAAAAAATCATAATTTTAAAATAATCTGGATACTCCTCCTTAATGAGATTGTCCCTTATTTTAAACTCGGAAAGCATCTCTTCCGCATGGTCATTCCACAGTTTGGGGAAGCAAATCCACCCATGGTTTGCCAGGAGAAGTTTAGGTCAACTTCTAAAAATATCTCCAACCAGTGTCATCTTGGAGTGGTAAGGAAATGGTCACTGGGGAAAGAGAGAGGGGGGAAAAGTGAAACTCTTTAATCAGATACATTATTTTCCCCTTAATTTATTATTTATTTATTTACTCTACTTCTATACCGCCCCTCTCAGCCCGAAGGCGATTCGAGGCGGTGTATACATGGCCAGGGCTGCCCAGGATAAATATATCAACAGTTACTAATACAATCATATCATATACATATGATGGAACTTCCCACCATAGCTGGAAAAAAATATGATACCAAATCAGGTGTAGAGAGGAGACCAATAACAGCAAATATAGTTCAAAAATATGAAAAGACTCATAGTATACACTAAAAAAAAAACCCAGAGCCTGAAGTTAACCCCCCTCTCAAACACACACACACACACACACACACACACACACACTTGTAGGGATCAAAATCACAATACTTTTTTTCAAAATATTAAGAGCCTATTTAATGCTGTTATTTTGTTATTTTTATCTTTAATCTCACCGAATATATGCATATTGCTATTCCTATATCTTCATTTAAATCTCTCATTAAAAGTCATCTACAATGATACCTTGAGTTAAAAGTTCAATTCATTTCATGATCAAGCTCTTAACTTAAAATGCTCTGATCTCAAAGCAGATTTTCCCCATTGAAATGCTATTAATGTATTCAGTCTCCCAACCCCTTCTATTCTTATTATGTGTTTTTGAATAAGAAAATGTACTCTATAAATAACAACATGAAACATTAAAAATGAAGATAGATTTTTAATTAGTAGAAGCACAAAGTTGTGGCAAGGAAGCACAAAGTGAAGAGGCAGAAGCATCCTTTTCTCCATTCCAGTCTCCCTCCCTCTCTTGTTCTTTCTCCCTCTTCATGAAGCCAAACATACCGGGAATAAAAACCACACAAATTCAACTAACCCAAAATTACTCAAAGCGGACAAGAGCAAAGTGGACAGCAATCTCCCAAAGTGAACAAGAGCATGAGGCATGAGACACAAGGCACGGGGGCATAAGGCACATAAATCCAAATTATGATGCAGGTCGACAGTCTACACAAAAAGGCCCTGCCATTTCGCCGATGGGCTCGGCTTCCTCGGGACCTGATAGATAATTCCTGTCCACATATGTGTATCCACTGGTCAGGTTTCTAATAATAAAGATGCAAAGCATATTATCATCTATTCTAAATAATAATAATGTAGTATAGTATAATACAGAAATCCGCATAGGAGAACAATCTCAAAATAAGTTGAGTGCAGTTTACATACCAAATCATAGACTTAAGCAATGCTAAGCAGTGGGCGCAGCCACTTCCTTCCAATTCATCGGACAAAGCAACTGAAAAAAGCCGCGATTTAAAAACACATAGTATACAGCCAGGTGCATTTCATAAGAGAATTTGGTAATACGCTTTGTATCTTTATTATTAGAAACCGGACCAGTGGATACCCATATGTGGACAGGAATTATCTATCAGGTCCCGAGGAAGCCGAGCCATCGGCGAAACGGCAGGGCCTTTTGTGTAGACCGTTGACCTGCATCATAATTTGGATTTATAAATATTACTATTTTGAACTCCTTTTGGATTGAATATTATTTGGAAGTGATTTCTACAATTTTCAATGCCTTTATGATGATGGATGTTCCACTACATATTCCACTTAAAATGATGATTTTGATTGAGCTATATATGGAATAAATATACATAAATATCAAGAAGATTAATACCTCCGCTTGATTCTTCATAGTGTGTCCAGAAGCCAACCAAAATTTTTGTTGATATTCTCTGTAGCAAGGAAGATAATCAGGCTAGCTGTGTAGGAACACAATAGGTTTCATAGCACACCCATTTCTGTATTCCAGGCTCTTTTGCTTACTTCTTCACACATCCATTACTTGAGGCACTCAACTACCTTTGCCCAAACATTAACAAAATGTGTGAGTATATGTATCTAGACAGATAGCTAGCTAGTAGGCCTGTTTTCGAATGAAAAAATGCGTTTCGGAAGTCGAATCGGATATTGGTTTTGCTCTGGCTTCGGATGTGAATCACTTCTGATTTTTTTTAGTGATTTTATTGAAATGGATTCAGATGTATTCTGATATTCGGAAGTATTCGGAAGTAGTGTCCACTATTGCGCAATGCGCAAAAAGGGGGAGAGAAGGGAGAGTCAAAACTATGGGGAATCCCATTTTCATCCATTTTTGACCACTAGTAATAACAAAACTAGCCACTGGTACAAAATATTAAGCACTGTTAATACATTAAGAAACAATTTAAAACATGGAACATAACATTAAAATGACATCCGAGCCCTTTCCGAGAATGGCGAAGGAGCTCTCGGAATGACAAATCCACTTCCTGTTTGGGGCGCTGTTCTCGATATCGCTTCAATTATTGGAAGTCCAAAAAAATTCCGAAAATTGGAAGTATCCGATTATCGGAAACTGGCCTACTAGCTAGCTATTAGGCATGGTTTCGAATCCAAAAATGGCGATTCTAAAATCAAATGGGGGGCTTGATTAGTAAAAGAAAGACTTACAAAAAATTTTCCAAAAATTTCTAAAATGTAACTTAACTACTAACGAAATTTGTTAGTAGTTCGTATGCCAGCGCATGCGCATTCCAGATGGTTTTGGCCTACAACTCCCAGAAATCCTAACAGCTGGTAAATTGGCTGGGATATCTGGGAGTTGTAGGCCAAAACTTGAATAAATCACACTGAATTCTAGATGGGACTCTCCAAATAGGAAGGAGGGAGGGAAGGAGGGAGGGAGGGAGCGGGTATTCTATTCTTGGAAGCAGCAAAGAAAAGGAGGAGGAGCCCCCCTCGCCCTCGCTGCCTCTCTCTCACCCCGATCCCGAGGGAGCGAGGGCCCAAGTTTGCCCAGGCTGGTCATATACCTACATTCCATGCACATGCAATAATACAGCAGTAATAACAATGGGTATAAGATGGTATTTAACGCCAGCACAGTTAGCCAAAATTTATAAAAATGCAAATGATGGCTGTTGGAAATGCCAGAAGGCCAGAGGTACCTTCTTCCACCAGTGGTGGTCCTGTCCGGTGGTTAAAAAGTACTGGGTAATGGTACAGAAGATAGCAGAGGAAATTACACAAATAAAGGTAGAATTAAAAGCGGAAATTTTTCTTTTGCATATTATAGATACAAACTTAATGAGTAAGGAGAAAGAGAATTTATTTTGCTACATCGCAACGGCCGCCAGAATCGTTCTGGCCAGACACTGGAAAGGACATGAAATACCCGAAGAGGACTTCCGGGTGAAGGCAAGATGGCGGCCGCAGCAGTATTTTGAGGCTCCCGTGTTGTCCTCGGAAATACTGAGCTTCTAGCAATGGCAGGGGGGATTTGAACCCCCAAACTGACGGGAGAGAGGTCAGTTGTCTGGGCAAGCCCTAGTTGGTATCGAGGGTCAGGCTGGTCGGCCCGGTGGTCCTGGTGCAGGGCTGGCCAAACCGAACCGACCCACTCCAGCGGGGAGCAGCCAGCTAGAAGCGCAGGGGTGCGGAAGCGCCCCATAGGCCGACCGCTTTCTTTTTAATCACTAAAGAAAGAAAGAAATGCGAGAGAAAGTTTTGAAGAAGGAAGGTGTCGGGGCACCTAGTAATAGTTCATAATTGGGAAGGTGCTGTAACGGCAGACTACGGAGCGACTAAAGTAGCGGAGGAGTGGCTGGGACTAACTGACCTTCAGTCCATGCAAAGGACCCGGAGAGGGACCCGGAGAAGGAGAGAGAGAAGTAAGGGGAGAACTCCAGGAGAACCCTAAAAGGACAGGGTGAGCGGCCCCAAGCAGCCGAAAGGAGCCGAAAAGGAGACCAGCGGGAGCGGTACCTTTAAGAAGACGGGTGGTTGCTGAGATCGGGAGGAGTCGAGACGAGGAGGCGACTGGGACGAGCGGTGAGCAACGCAGGCGCAGCGACGTAGTGACGGTGGATGCCTGACGCCCCGACGTAGTGACGTGGTGACGTCGGACGTCGGACGCCGGACGCCCCGAAGGTACTGGAGGAAGCGACGCGACGCGACGAGACGTGGAGCGACGTGCTGAAGGGACCAACTAAGGGCGGAAGGGCCGAAGAGTTGAATACAGGGGCGAAGGCGGTAAAATTAAAGTAAAGTCAAGTTATCTTCAGGGAAACGGAGGAACTAGCGAGAGAGAAGCCAGCGAACAATACTAAATACTAAATAACAACGAAGCTATTGTGAATGACTACAGCCTTAGAGAGCCTTAGAGAGTAGCTAGTGATTAAGTTCTGGAGCACTCCATAAACAAAAAGAGCTGATAACAAAGTTGATTGCAAGGGAAAGAAAGATGGACAAATTTATGGGCACCTCAAAGGGGAATAAGAACCCAGGGATGCAAGGAGGGAGAAGACACTCTCTTACGGGAGAGGTGTCAGGAAGAGACTTGCTCTTGGAAATTCAAGGTATGAAAGAACAGATGCAAGAGCAAATGCAAGACAATAGAGAAAAGATGGAAGCTAAAATTAAAGAAATGTTTAAGGAGGAGCTCAGTACAATGAAGGCAGAACTAAAGGAGGAGCTAAAAGGAGAACTATCTGAGATGAGAAAGGAGATGGAAGGCATGAAGCAAGATCTGAAGGGTATTAAAATTGAAACAACATCTACAAAAAAAATACAGAAAAAGATGGAGGAAAAAGTGAACAGAATGGAAGAAAAACAAGAGAAATTGGAAAGACAGCAAGATCTATGGGCAATCAAAGAGACTGAGCTTCAATTAAGATATAGGAATTTAGAAGAAGAGGAAGGACGAGATCTACGAGAGGTAATAGCATCCTTAACAGCAAAAATTCTAGCTATGCAAATGGAGCAGGTCTTACCAAGCATCGACCGCGCACTAAGGATTAATACCAGCTATGCCAAAAGAAATAAAGCTCCAAGGGACGTAGTAGTATTCTTTAACAATCGATTGATACGAGAAAATATCTTAAAAAACAAATCGAGGGCTCCTATTACCTATAAAGGGAAACATGTGATAATACTTAAGGAATTCACAAAGGCCTCAATGAGTAAAAGGAAAAAGTATTATTTCCTGGTGGATGAGTTAAAGAAGCATCATATTAAATTCAAGTGGGAAAGGACAGAAGGGATATCTCTAACTCTTAACGATAACAAGTATTGGCTTACCTCAGAGGAAAAAGCAAAAGACTTTCAAAAAGATCTAAGGAAACATCTAGAAAAACAGAGGAAGGAGGAAGAGAGGAAAGAGAGGACAGATGCCCATAGTAAAGAACCAAATAAAGACCAACAATATAAGAAACAAGATAAGAAACGCCTGAGACCATGTTCCTCAGAGGATATGGAGGGGATGGAAGGCGCAGCAGGAGGAGGAAGTGATGATACCCATGCAGAACCCGCAGATGGAGAGGATGAGAGTCTATTCGAATAATTTAAATGGATGGAACTCTCCAAATAAAAGGAGACTTATTGTAAATAGTTTAAAAAGGGGGAGCTTGGATGTGATCATGCTCCAAGAATCACATATTGCACAAAAACACGCGGTTCACCTCAATCAACCCCAACTGGGCCAGATGTTTCACTCATCAGCACCTTTTAAGAAGAATGGAGTGGTGACGTATATTAGAGAATCAATTGACGCAACACTAGCCTTTAAAGACCAAGAAGGAAGAATTCTTGGAGTAAAAATAAAAATCAATCAACAAGAAATATTAATTTGCAATATATACGCACCTACGGGAGCCAAAACAAAATTTGCTAAACAACTCACAAGATTCTTGCGTGAGGGAAATTATGATAATATCATATTGGCAGGTGATTTCAACGGGGTAGTTGATTGTGAACTTGATAAATCCAAAAAGAGGAAAAAAGGAACGGATGTTCGAGGAGGTAAACTTCCCCATAGCATTTTAAACCTGAGGGAGGAGTTTTATTTACAGGATGTCTGGCGTCAAAGAAACCCAAGAGAAAAAGATTTTACTTACTATTCACCCCGTCATCAAGGGTGGTCACGCATAGACATGATGTGGGCAACAAAATCTCTGTCTGCGAAGCTGGGAAAGTTAAAGATACTTCCAAGGCAAAACACGGACCATTGTCCCCTTACGTGGGAGATTGAGGGAAGGAAGAAAGAGAGAAGATGGAAGCTAAACAACAACCTTTTGATAAAGGATGAGGATATAAAATTAAATAAAAAACTTCTCCAAGAATACTTTGACCTAAATCAAAATGACTCTATCAAAGAAGAAACTATATGGGACGCTAGCAAGGCGGTGATGAGGGGTTACCTCATCCAGCAAGGAGCTATAAAAAATAAAAAAAGGGAGGAGCGGCAGAAAGTCTTAAGGCAAGATTTAGAAGAGAAAGAAAAGACACTTAAACAATTTCCGAAAAACAAAAAGGCCCGTTTTGAATTAGAAATGATCAAAAAAGAATTAAACAAGACACAAATGGACCAACTAGCAAGAAACCTGAAATATATGAAATTAAATTATTTCTCGGCTATTAATAAGCCAGCTTCCTTGCAAGGAAGCTGGCAAATAGAAGACAAGCACAATTCATATCCCATCTGGAAGAGGATGGTAAGATGATATATAGTGAAGAAGGAATCCTACGGCAATTTGAAAATTATTATCAAAAGTTGTACACTAAAGACAGTATAGAAATGGAAGATGTGATTTCTTACATCACAAAACAAAAATTAGAGAAGATGGAGGACGATCAGAGATACCTATTAAATAAGCCAATAGAAGAAAAAGAAATTGAGGAGGCAATTAGAAAGTTGCCAATGAATAAAGCGCCGGGACCAGACGGCCTGACCGCAACATATTACAAAGTTCTAGCTGAAGAATTAATTACACAGTTGAAAGTTATAATGAACAAGGTCCTAGATAGGGGGGCGATCCCGGACTCATGGCAGGAAGCTTCGATAATCTTAATTCATAAAGGGAAAACGAACCCAAAGTCTACTTCTAACTACCGACCGATATCGTTATTAAATAATGATTACAAACTTTTTACGGCCATAATGGCAAAGAGATTAAAGGAGGTTTTAAGTACTACCATAAAGGAAGATCAGACAGGATTCCTTCCGAATAGAAGAATGAGGAACAACATCAGGACAATTCTTAATGCGATCGAGTTTTATGACATCAATAGGCAAAGAGGAGTGGGTTTTCTCTTCCTCGATGCTGAGAAAGCCTTCGATAACGCAAATTGGGATTTTTTGTTGGAAGTCATTAAGGAGAGGGACATGGGCCATCAATTTATAAATGCGATGGCAGCGATATATTCCAAACAAAGGGCCAAAATAATTGTTAATGGTAGATCATCAAAGAACATCCAGATTGAGAAGGGGACGAGACAGGGCTGTCCTATCTCGCCACTGCTATTTGTCATGATGTTAGAACTCTTGCTTCAAGCGACCACAGTGGATAATTCTTTGGAAGGCCTCAAAATCCGGGGGGAAGAATACAAATATAAAGCCTTCGCCGATGACGTGGTTTTTATTATAGAAAACCCAGTGGAAACAATGCAAAAATGGCTGAACAAAATCACGGAATTCGGGAAGGTGGCAGGCCTAAAAATCAATTATAATAAAACTAAAATCCTGACTAAGAATCTATCGTTAGTCAAAAAAGGTGAATTAGAAGAACTAACAAAAATTCAAGTAGTCAAGAAGGTCTGTTACCTGGGCATTAATATCACGGCACAAAATAACCAATTGTTGAAAAACAATTATGATGTGGTGTGGAATGAAATTAGGAAAAAAATGGAAAAATGGAAGCATCTACACCTAACCATCCTAGCCAAGATAGCAGCAATCAAAATGGATATTTTACCAAAGATGATGTTTTTGTTTCAAATGCTACCAATTTTGCGGACGAATTTATGTTTTAGCAGATGGCGAAAGGACTTGTCGAACTTTATATGGGAAGGGAGGAAAGCCAGAATAAGTTTTAGGAACCTGACAGACAAAAAAGAGAACGGAGGTTTCTCCCTACCGAATTTTCAGTTATATTATGATGCGGCAGCGCTCACGTGGGTGATGGATTGGGCAAAGCTTAAGGAAAAACGTATTTTGATTTTAGAGGGACATGATGCCAGAAGAGGATGGCATTCATATTTATGGCATGAAAAAGCAAAGATAGAAAAGAGTTTCACAAACCATTACATCCGCGCAGCGCTGCTGAGAACCTGGAATAAATACAAAAATAGATTCTACCAGATGACTCCGCGATGGATTTCACCCATTGAGGCCCAACACAACAGAGAACTTCCATCAGAAGAATGGCTACTCTATAAGAATTTGCTAGTGAGAGAGGGCAATGAATGGAATCTTAAAACTTTAGAAACCCTTAGATCATCAGGGCTTCAGATATCTTGGTTCCAGTATGCACAAATCCAAGGATGCTATAAATTGGACAAGAAGAAAGGTTTTGCTCAGCAAGACTCGTCTTGGGACATGTTGATGAAAAAGAGAAAAAACTTATAAGACTGTTATATAATATTTTACTTGGATGGGAGTTGGATACTGAACACATCAAAGACAATATGATTAAATGGGCCCAAGATTTGGAGCATACCATTTTACTAAGTGAATGGGAGACTATATGGAGGAAAAATATTAAGTACTCGGGAACAACAGTTATAACTGAAAACTGGTTAAAAATCTTTTACCGTTGGCATCTGACCCCTCTCAAATTATCCAAATTTTATAAAAATGTCAATAAGAGTTGCTGGAAATGTAAAGGACAAATAGGCTCATTATTACATTGCTGGTGGAACTGCACTAAAGTTAAAAAATTTTGGAAGAGAATACATTGTCATTCCCAAAAAATTTTAGAGTCAGAAATAGAATTTAAACCTGATGTTTTCCTACTAAATTTGACTCTAAACTCAGTCGGAACAAAGACAAAATCTTTTATTTTATAACGGCCGCGGCGAGAGTGGTCCTCGCAAGAAGGTGGAAACAAGATGCTGTTCCAGATGTAACGGAATGGGCCACAAAGCTCGCAGAGTTCTCAGACATGGATATCCTGAACAGTGTTGTAAACAACAAACGTCCGGAGAAATGCACGGACTGGAAATCAGTACTCAGCTACCTAAAAAATATTAAGAAAGGTTAACAGTGGTGATAAAAATAAGTAACTGGGTGTTTTAGCCCATTTAAAAGTCAGTAAAGTTCAAGATCAGAAAAATGGACCCCTCAACACCGGACTGGAAGCAAGCTATTTCTTTGTTTTCCTTTCACTATGTCACAACTTATTCCCCCCCCTCCCCACCCTCTAATCCCGTTCTCCCCTTGCCCATCTTGATACTAGTGTTCCCTCACAACCTTAATTCTTACACACGGCTTTTTTTACCTATCTGTGTTATATTATATTTCTGAAAAACTTACTCAATAAAAATATTAAAATCAAAAAAAGAAATACCCGAAGAGAATGAACTTTTATACAAAATGCTAGAACTATCAGAAATGGACAAGTTGACATGCCTATTAAGAAGGGGATCGCCTACTCTGTTTTTGGAAACATGGAAACCTTTTGTTGTTTATGTAAAAAAGAAGAAAAATATTGATATGAAAGGATTCTGGATCTAAGAAAGGTGATAGAAGAAATATATGATTTGGCTCAAGAACTAATAAGTTTAGGTATCCGAACTAGCGGGTGAAGTCACCGTGTTTTTAGTTTGTATGTTTTTGTGATCTACCCCACCCTACCCGTTCCCACTCCCCTATATCCCCCCTTCCCCACCCCCCTTGATCCTTCGTCTTCGCAGTGGCGAAGTGTCTGTAGTTTTGTTCTTGTTTTTAATCAATAAAATTTATAAAAATTAAAAAAAACAATGGGTATAAGAAGAGGTAAAATTCAAACCGAAGTATTCTGACTGTGCTCCCTCCTCAAACTGCAAAAGGCTCTTCTCTGAGCCCGGAAAGGCAAAACCCCTGGCACAGCATTTGCTTCCTGGGTGCACACACATACATATTCTTTGGGGCGGTTTGCTGCAGAATCTTCTCTATGAGCCGGGATTCTGCAGCAAATCTCCCCAAGAATATGTATGTGTGTGTGTCCCAAGCAGCAAACGCTGGCTTTTCCCGGGCTAATTTCCCGGGCTAATAAGAGAAGAGCCCGTTTGCACCGCATGAGGAGAGACCAGTCAGAATACTTCGGTTTGAATTTTACCTCTTGTTATTGTTATTACTGCTGTATTATTGCATGTGCATGGAATGTAGGTATGACCAGTTGGATTACTTATAATATTAGGCACTTACAGTAGCATTCATTCTATGATACATTAGGTTGGTTTCTCACCCCAATACTCTTTGATGCTTTAGATCCTGGCAGGCAGGAGAGGCAGGGAAGCCTGGAAAAAATGTAAACAGAGAGGTTTACTCAGAAGTAAATCCACAAAAGAGGGCCCTTCATCCAAAGTGCCCTCCTTTGCAGATTTACTTCTGAGTAATCCTCTCTGTTTACATTTTTTCCGGGCTTCCAGCCGAAAGAAGGAGCGAGTTTAGGGCTTGCCTTGCCATAATACTTATTGGCAAGGGAGGCGGGAGGGTGGTGAGAGAGAAAGAGGGTGCCGCCCCCCCCCTTACGACCTAATAACGACACTTAAGAAAATCCTGGCCCCCGGAGTTCGAAAAAGAAAGTCCACTTCCTGGTTGGCGTTCCAGGTGCGGAAATACTCGAAAGTAGCATTTCTTACGAATTTCTTACGAAGCGAATCATTTTCATAACTTTTTTCTCATGCCTACTAGCTATACATAAACATACACATGCACACATACATTTTGGACAAAATTCTCAGCTATATTTTGTTATAGAAATATAAGAATATATTTTATTAACTTTATATACAGCAGTGACTAATATTTAGCCCCCAAAACATATGAAACAAGGGTACACATACATCTAAGCCCAATAGCTCTGTTCATTTTATTTACTCATGCATATGCATGCAGATGTGTGTCTTCTTAGGGTGTTCAATGAGCTGCTTTATTCAGACATCAAACCCTGGCTAAGTAGGACATACAGACAATTAGACTGCAGGTAGCAACACAACAAGCTGTCAAACATCATTTGTTGAATCTGAAATATTAGTCCTCCATTACCAAGTTAGTGAACAAGATAACTGCGTAACAAACACAGTGTGTGCCTCCAAATTGAAATGCTTCATACAGATCCATTAATGATACTTAATTTCTGTATTCTATATCCTGGCCACCACCCTGCTGAGATTGAGCACACTGTGGAGCTTAAATGTATTACACTAAAACAAACAATGTCATTCCCATTACAAAGCTGTTACTTAAGCAGTGCATTAGATTTGAAAAATACACACACTTCTCTTTGAACAGTAAAAGAAATAGGACACAAAGCAAATTCCATTATTGCTTTGGATCAGGATGTGGTTATGCAGCCACTGTGACATACACAGGGGCGGTCTAAGGTAATTTTAAATGGTAAGCAACACACAAAAAAATGAGGCTAAGGTGCCTAGAATGCAGTCCAACACAAAGGGAAGAAGAGTAATAGGAGGTAATATCCTAAATACTCAGTGCAATGCAAGACCAATGCAGGTCATAAGCAAATATACATATATATCATTTAATGTAACCACAAAATAGCAAAGTAGTGAGGTAATGAGCCTCCAAAGAAGTACAAACCAGTGAATAATCACTAATCATGCAAACAAGGCGAGGACCACAGATATACCAAATACAACCACAATGGGTCACCTCAGTTGCAGGAAAATTACAACCATAAAGGGAATACAAACATACATTCAGGGGCTCCTCAAATGAGGGTGCTCCCTGGGCGAAAATAAGGAAAGTCCCCCCAGTAACGTAGTACATACGGCTGTGACCCTTGGAAATCCAAGACGCCGGCCTGGAGGCTAGATGAAAGAGCAACAATGGCTGGGGCACGCCAGGAGAACGGGCCGCCGCTTGTGCAGATGCCCAGGCGCAGCTGCAGTGGTTCCTCCGGCCCAAATGGGTGGGAGAAAGAGGTGGAAACGGCACCCCAATTAGGGTACCCCTCCGGTGGAGGCAAATGCCCCTGGAGATCGATGGGACGCCTCCCCTGATGGTGGAGGCTCCTAGCAGAAAGATCGAAGCGCCGAACCAGGAAGTGGCCTGTAGCCAATGGGCAGGAGCGGCGTTTCCCAGCGGCGTGTTGCCGTGGTGGAGAAGGACGGAGTCATCAGGGAAGATGAGTAGGGAAACGAAAATCACAGGGCTGTATGGGAAGATCCGAGGAGGGGAGAATTCCAACGTCGAGGTGGTGTTCCGTGGAGTGGAGGCCTTGTCAAACCCAAGTGGGTAACATCACAGATAACAAACATCCTTATGGGTAATAGAAGATCATGGGGAAGGCCCCATGAAATGCCTGGTTCTAGCCGCGGACGGCACTCAAGTAATTGGCCAAGTCCGTTTCGCCTGTAGCGTCGGCTTGTTCACAGCGGCGAACCATAGGGAGCGATATCCACAAAATTGTAGTACATAGTAGATAATAACAGCATCATTGCAGATATGGGAAAGTAATGACCTGAAGGACTTTCCTTATTTTCGCCCAGGGAGCACCCTCATTTGAGGAGCCCCTGAATGTATGTTTGTATTCCCTTTATGGTTGTAATTTTCCTGCAACTGAGGTGACCCATTGTGGTTGTATTTGGTATATCTGTGGTCTGCGCCTTGTTTGCATGATTAGTGATTATTCACTGGTTTGTACTTCTTTGGAGGCTCAATTTTAAATGGTAAGCAAACATTATTTTGGCGCCCCCCCCCCAAAACCCCATTATTTTGCCCTCCCCCCATGTAAAACAAATATACAATTATGATATCACAACACCATTAGTAGTATTGTATTTTATCAATGTATATACAATGTATTATACCATACTCATACTATATTATATCATAATTATATTATACTACATTACAATATAATTATATTATAATAAATTGACATTATAATATAATGTAACATTCTATTATAATATTATTATTATAAAATAATAAATAAAATTATTTATTTAAATAAAATTATCCTCTACTAAATGTTTTCATTACTCCTATAAAACTCAAATAACCCAAAATAAAATATTATATATTACTATTTTGTACAATACCACTATACTGCAATATTGTTTGTAATATTACATGTAATATAAAACATATCATTATTCTATTGTTATATTGTATTTCTATTATATTGTATGGCAATATTAAGCAGAACTGTATAATAATCAACAAGAAATGCAATGTAAATGCATCAAAATCAGAATCTATTACCTACCGCCCATTGTCTCATAATTCATAGGAGTCTCCCATAAGTCCAAAATTAGGATCCCAATGTAAATGTAAATAGAAAAACAGCCAAAATGTTCAAATGAGGTCGAATACAGGCAGCGCCTGGCCCTCCCTCCCCCTAGGTGTTTTGGCCTCCAACTCCCACAACTCCTCATAGCCTCAGGCCCCTCCGGTCTAGACAGAAATAGAGCCGAAGAAAGGAAGGAGGGAGAGAAGAGGTCACAGAGGAGGAGGAGGAAAGCCCTTCATTCATTCCTTCACTTACACTTCCTTCACTGATTCTTTTCTCCTTCCCTGGAAACACGCACGCGCGGCGGAGACAAAGGGAGAGGGGAAGCACTTCCTGCCTGCCCGATAGGGAGTGCTTTGCTTACAGGCTTCTGCGCAAGCAAGCTACTGGGCATGCGCGGAGGTTTTTGCACATGTGCAGTTGTTCCTGCGCTCAACTTCAGCTCCGGAGCAACTGCACCTGCATGAAAACCTCTGCGCATGCCCAGAAGCGGCGTCGGAGTGCACAAGGCCGGGGCCCAAAAGCAGGCAGCTGCAGCACTGTCTGAGGAACATCGGCAGGGCCAGGATGGCGCCCCATGCGGCCGCTTACTTGGCCTACCTGTAGGACCGCCCCTGGACATACACCTTTAGATTTCAGATTGTTATTCTCAATCAGCTATTCCCCCCTGTTTATATCTAAGAATTGTCAGAATAAGCACAGCTTTCGCATAACACATTATTTTAGTAATCCTGACAACAATCCTTTCAAGTAGGTTAGTAAACGGCTCTGGCCCAGTTTACCTGTCTGAACATATCTTCTGCTATGTTCCATCACATAACTGAAGATCTTCAGGAGAGGCCATGCTCTCGATCCCACTCTCGCAAACACGGTGGGGACAAGAGACAGGGCCTTCTCAGCACTCCCCCGACTGTGGAACTCCCTCCCTAAGGACATCAAGTTGGCCACCCCCCTCCTGTCCTTTAGGAAACAACTGAAACCCTGGCGGTGGGCCCAGGCATTTGAATAAAGCTATTGCTTAGTACAGTGTTTCCCAACCTTTTTTGAGCCGCGGCACACTTTTTACATTTGCAAAATCCTGGGGCACACCACCAATCAAAATGACACAAAATGACACTCTAACACAGTAATACATATACTTAATGTGTTTTTAAAATAAATGTATACACTCAGTGTGAAACATGGGCCTGTTTTGATGAACTCAATATAGATATCCTGACAGGAATGGCAGAAAGACACAAACTTCCCACACAGAACTCCCATAACCAAGAGAAAAGGCTATAAAAGTTTGGTGGGCATTAACCTTGAGTTTTGGAGTTGTAGTTCACCTATATCCAGAGAGCACTGTGGACTCAAACAATGTTGGATCAGGACCAAACTTGGCATGAATACTCAATATGCCCAAATGTGAATGCAGATGGAGTTCAGGGGAAATATTCCTTGACATTTGGGAGTTGTAGTTGCTGGGATTTATAGTTCCCCTACAATCAAAGAGCATTCTGAACCCCACCAATGATAGAACTGGGCCAAACTTCCCACACAGAACCCCCAGGAGGCAAGAGGAGGTCTCTACTTGGGGAAAGGGAGACGGGCCTTCCCAATGCACGGAGAGGGAGAGACCAAGTAGACAAAGGGTGGGGAGGGGGGTGTTTGTAATTTTGTGCCTTTATCGAGGTAGGTTTCTTAGGGTTTTTATACTTCAACACACTAGACTCTCCCCCCCCCCCCCCTCCGGAGGTTCCAATTTCCCATGGCACACCTGATGATCGCTCACGGCACACTAGTGTGCCCCGGCAAACTGGTTGGGAAACACTGGCTTAGTGGACAATGGCAGTTGGACTTGAATTGAACAATGTGATGATTATGGATCTATTTGGCTGGGCTCTGGTTTAGCGGCATGATAATTTTGAATGTGAAGGAATTTTATTGATGATTTTATACTGTTTTAGCTGTGCCTGTTGTTTTAATTTGAATGTATATGTGGATAGCATCTTTGATGCATATGTAAGCCTCCTTGAGTCCCCCTGTGGGAGAAGGGCAGGGTAGAAATGAAGATAATAAATAAATAATAAGTACAAATAATTGTCTCCATATTTCAATCTAAAGAAATAGTGGCTTCACTGCCTAAGATAGGGATGGGTATGAAGCTTCCACAATGATTTTTCACAGATCATATTCTCAGCCACTGGACGCCTTCAGTTTTCAGTATTCTAGTAATGTTACATTCTTCACAGTTAACTGGTTTGTTGTGTTTATTGTCTGAAGAATCTTGGTACTATGGCTTAACTAAAGAAACTAAAGAAATAGGCTTCTGGGAGATAATTCACTTTTTCTAGTACAATACATAGGATGGTCCTGATAAATCAGACTGAAGCCCAGCATTATTTATTTATTTATATCATTCAAATGTATATGCCACCACTCCCCGAGGGCTCGGAGCGGCTCATGCGCAACCAGAGTCATCTAGGAAAATTACCCGCAAGATAATACTAAACTTCCTCTAATCTTCTAGCAAGAAATAATAAATAGTGAATTTCAATTAATAGTTTAAATCAGTGTTTCCCAACCTTTTTTGAGCCGCGGCACACTTTTTACATTTGCAAAACCCTGGGGCACACCACCAACCAAAATGACACAAAATGACACTCTAACACAGTAATACATATAGTCAATATGTTTTTAAATGTATTTATACACTCAGTGTGAAACCTGGGCCTGTTTCGATGAACTCAACATAGATATCCTGGCAGGAATGGCAGGAAGACACAAACTTCCCACACAGAACTCCCATAACCAAGAGAAAATGCTACAAGAGTTTGGTGGGCATTGACCTTGGGTTTTGGAGTTGTAGTTCACCTATATCCAGAGAGCACTGTGGACTCAAACAATGTTGGATCAGGACCAAACTTGGCATGAATACTCAATATGCCCAAAATATGAACGCAGATGGAGTTTGGGGAAATAGATCTTGACATTTGGGAGTTGTAGTTGCTGGGATTCATAGTTCCCCTACAATCAAAGAGCTTTCTGAACCCCACTAATGATAGAACTGGGCCAAACTTCCCACACAGAACCCCAGGAGGCAAGAAAGGTCTCTACTTGGGGATAGGGAGGCGGGCCTTCCCAATGCATGGAGAGGGTCGAGGTAGGTTTCTTAGGGTTTTTATACTTCAACACACTAGACGCCCCCCCCCCCCTTCCTGGAGGTTCCAATTTCCCACGACACACCTGATGATCGCTCACAGCACACTAGTGTGCCCCGGCACACTGGTTGGGAAACACTGGTTTAAATATCACATGGATTTTTGGACAAGAAAAATACATATAATATATATATATATATATATATATATACACACACACACACACACACACACACATATATATACTGTATAACCAATTGTTGAAATTCTAATAATTGTCATTAAAAGAACAGCTCTTCCAATCTTGAAATCTTGATTGAAATACCCTTATTTAATTGGATGGCCTCCAAATTGGTTGGTTTCTGGATTTGCAAACCAGGATATGATGTAAGTCATCTGATCAGAGCATACTCCCATTATCTCATCTATTTGTATCATTTTTATATTTTAAAAACTCTAGTAAAACTAGGAGATGATTCAATATTAACATTTTTTTTCTCATTGGCTTTGGGACAAAATAAACAGGCTATAAAATAAAATGGACCAAAACATCAGAACACTACAAATATTTTACCAATCGAGCACCGGGTCATCTTCAAAGTGTTGGTATTGACCTTTAAGGCCGTGCATGGTCTGGGGCCGGTGTACTTGAGGGACCGTCTACTCCCATATGTTCCCAGAGATCCCTCCATTCAGAGGACCTCAATCTACATAGGAACATAAGAACATAAGAAGAGCCATGCTGAATCGGGCCTCAGCCCATCTAGTCCAGCATTCTGTGTCACACAGTGGCCCACCAGTTGTACACGGGGATCTCTAGCAGAAAGGAGGGCAGAACCCTCACCTGCTCCCGACCCCCCACAACCAGTACCCGGGGGAAATCCTGCCTGCCTCCATCAACACAGAGGTGGCACTTGGATGTCCATTTCAGTAACTACTGATTCCCTTGGTATCCATGAATCTGTCTAATCCTGCCTTGAAGCTGTCCAGGCTGACCGCTGTCACAACCTCCTCTGGAAGTGACTTCCATAACCCAATGACCCTCTGGGTGAAGAAATATTTCCCTTTATTAGTCCTAACTTTCCTACCTTGGAGCTTCAGGGAGTGCCCCCTAGTCCTAGTGTTGTGTGACAGAGAAAATATTTTTTCTTTATTCACCTTTTCTATCCCATGGATGATTTTATACACTTCGATCAAGTCACCTCTTAAACGCCGTCTTTCAAGGCTGAAAAGACCATGGCGTTGCAACCTGATTTCATAAGGGAGCTGCTCCATCCCTTGGATCATTTTTGTTGCCCTTTTCTGTACCTTTTCCAGTTCCGTTATATCCTTCTTAAGGTGCGGAGACCAGAATTGTACACAGTACTCCAAATGTGGCCTTACCATAGATTTGTAGAGAGGCAATACAACATTTGCCGACCTATTTTCGATTCCCTTCCTGATCATGCCAAGCATAGAATTTGCTTTTTTCACTGCTGCAGCGCACTGGGTTGACATCTTCATTGAGCTGTCCACCAAAACCCCAAGATCCCTTTCCTGGTTTGTCTCGGAAAGCTTTGACCCCATCAATTGGTAGGTGTAGTTGGGGTTCTTTGCCCGATGTGCATGACTTTACACTTGTTTAAGTTAAAATGCATTTGCCACTTTGTTGCCCATTCACTCAATTTCAAGAGATCTTTCTGGAGCTCTTTACAATCATTTTCATTTTTAACTACCCTGAACAATTTAGTGTCGTCTGCAAACTTTGCTACCTCAGAATTCACTCCTACATCCAGGTCATTAATGAATAAATTAAAAAGTAACAGACCCAGAACTGAACCTTGGGGTACGCCACTTCTCACCTCTTTCCACCCAGAGAAATGTCCGTTTATTACCACCCTTTGTTTCCTACAGTTTAGCCAGGTTCCAATCCAGGACAAGACCTGTCCCCTGATTCCATGGCTGAAGAGCTTATTTAGGAGCCTTTGGTGAGGGACTTTGTCAAAAGCCTTTTGAAAGTCAAGGTAAACAATATCGACTGGGTCCCCTTTATCTTTGTGTTTATTTACACCCTCAAAGAATTCTATCAAGTTAGTAAGACATGATTTGCCTTTGCAGAAACCATGTTGATTTTCCTTCAGCAATGCCTCTTCTACAGATTCCACCACTACGGACTATCCATCTGTCCTCAACCAGACAGTGAGCTTTCTCTGTGGCTGCACCTTGCTTGTGGAACAGCCTACCATCAGAAGTACGCTCAATTGGTGAGCTGACGGCTTTCCGGAGAGCATGTAAAACCATTTTGTTCCGGCAAGCATTTAGCTTGTAACTGTCCTGGGAGGGTGAAATTGCCCTATATGGAATTGCTTTCAATCTCATCTGTATCTATGCTTTCAAGTGGTACTGTTTTAATTGTTATGTTTTATGCTTTGGTTGTAGTTCGATTCATTGTAAACCGTCCTGAGCCATCTGGAAAGGACGGTATACAAATCGAAATAATAAATAAATAAATAAATTTCTTGAGGTACAGTGATATCTCTCTCTGAAGTAATCAGGGAGAGGTGGGTAATAAAGCCATCGTTGTTATCATCATCATCATCAATAATAAGAATCAGAATCAAAATTGAATTTCATTAGTGCTTCGAGCTTAAGAAAAGCAGACACTTTGCCGAAAATGAAAATCATATTCATAAAGTTCCAGTTCCGTGAAAATGTTGAAGGTAAATACTGATCAGGAGAAATGGAAGAGAACTAAGTGAATAAAAGACCCACCCTCTAATCCTAGGATATATTTTAAAAGGCTCTGAACATTGGATCAAGGACATTAATTCAGATAAATACCACTTGTCCAGATAATAAAAATGTTAGCAACAACCGTTTTGATATTCTGTTGTGAGTGGAGTGTCTCAAGGATCAGTTTGAGTGCTATTTTTGGTACTCTGTCATTTCTCCTGCATATTTTAAAAAAAGTCAGTCCTTTACCAAATCATTTCTTGAGTAAACAGTCTCTCTTTTATTCGTGACAATGCCCTTGTCTCTGCTGTTGCCTATTTTGCTTCCTTGGGTTAAGAGGTTTAAGTGTTTTTTTTTAACCTGGGATACTATTTATTTTATCACTGCTCTCTACTGATTTTGCTAATTTTAATTTGGAATTTCTACTTTTATTGTTTATTTTAGTATGAATACACGTAGAGAGAGGAAGAGAGAGCAAGAACATAAACATAAAATCTGGCTATTAAATTTGTGGTCTCTTTAAAAACTCCATAAGAACCTAAAAAAAATACTTATCACTTACAAAACACGGCTGTTGCCCCAGGTCTGATGCGGGAGAGAAGGACATCAGCATCCAAACTGGGTTAAACATGGCTCTCGCCCCAGGTCTGATGAGGGAGAGAAGGACATCTCCATCCAAACTGGGTTAAACACGGCTCTCGCCCCAGGTCTGATGCGGGAGAGAAGGACATCCACATCCAAACTGGGTTAAACACAGCTCTCGCCCCAGGACTGATGTGGGAGAGGACATCCACATCCAAACTGGGTTAAACATGGCTCTCGCCCCAGGTCTGATGAGGGAGAGAAGGACATCTCCATCCAAACTGGGTTAAACACGGTCCACATCCAAACTGGGTTAAACACGGCTCGCCCCAGGTCTGACGCGGGAGAGAAGGACATCCACATCCAAACTGGGTTAAACATGGCTCTCGCCCCAGAACTGATGTGGGAGAGAAGGACATCAGCATCCAAAATGGGTTAAACATGGCTCTCGCCCCAGGTCTGACTCAGGAGAGAAGGACATCCACATCCAAACTGGGTTAAACATGGCTCTCGCCCCAGAACTGATGTGGGAGAGAAGGACATCCACATCCAAACTGGGTTAAACATGGCTCTCGCCCCAGAACTGATGTGGGAGTGAAGGACATCCACATCCAAACTGGGTTAAACATGGCTCTTGCCCCAGGTCTGATGTGGGAGAGAAGGACATCCGCATCCAAAATGGGTTAAACATGGCTCTTGCCCCAGGTCTCATGTGGGAGACAAGGACATCTGCATCCAAAGTGGGTTAAACACGGCTCTCGCCCCAGGTCTGACGCGGGAGGAAAAGGAAACAAAGGGAATCCATCCACACTGGTTTGATTGAATCACTTCAAAAAGGAATTTGACCCAATTTTTTTTCCAAATTACGAAGATTCCGACCGAACCTACCCAGGCCTAATAATTAATCCTAATGGTTGCTGCTGTTTCTCTAATAATGATGGTGATGTTGATGATAGTGATACACATCTACCTGATGTAAACTGTATGGTTTTCTTTTGGCATTGAATGTTTGCCATATTTGTTGAAAACCACCCCAAGTCCCTTTGGGCAGATAGAATGGTCTATAAAGTTGATTATTTATTGTTATCTATATCTATCAACTTGTCAACATATTTATACACATATCTCTTTGTTGAATGAGAGAGGAAAAACCACATCTCCAGCTCCCTTGGGGTCCTTCCAATGTATTATGTTAAATAACCCTGAAATCTAAGAGGTTAATAGTGATATCTCCTTTTGCCACAAGTAGTTTTCCTGAATGGAGATAAAACGATAAAAAACTTGGATTTAATTCCTGGCACACATTTTTAATGAATAAAATATAACCCATTGCTGCGTTTTTGATCTTGCCTATAGCACACATAATGTCAAATCTTTAATCAGAATGAAACACCGGTCACTTATATCCAAGAGGCAGGCATTAAAAATTCAGCTTCTGCTATATGAGGAGTGTGATAATATACAATTTATAGTTAAGTCAAGATGGTTTATCTTTTTTTAAAAAAAAAAGTATGCAAGTCATTGTTCTATAAATGTGGAAGAGATTACAAATGTGACTAAATCACGGTTTCACCTCCAAAAAAAATCCCAAAGGCAAACACAAACAGATAATAATCAGAAAGAAAATAATCAAGCAAATATATACATTTTCACTATGATGAAACACAGCCCCAAGGATTTGCAGTCAATGAAAAGACAAAGATAGATAGATCAAAGAAAACGCACAGGCCAGATCAGTTTGTGACACATGACATATAGCACATTAAAGTTAATGTCACGATGCACGGACTTGACCGGCCCCTTAATCACACACACAGAGACGGACTGAAGGCTAACTACTTTATTGAATATATAAAAACAGTTCAAAAGGTAGATTGTCCATAAAAATAGCAAAAGCAAATCCAAAGGCAAAAGGCAATCAAATGTCCAAAACAACTTGGTAAAGTATCCAAAAGACTTGGCAAGGCTCCGCACAGCAATGCGGATTCAGGAACAAGGCAAGGTACAAGATGCAAAACAAGACTTGGTAAGCCACTAGCCAACCTAGCTCCGTGGACCAGCTTCGCTTCACGCCTGCTCAGATGAGACGTGGCCGAAGTACTGAGGATCCGTTCCCACGGATCCTATACTTAATCTTTCTGCCGAGGTCCCCGATGCTCTAGGCTTCGTCGTCTCCAATCTCTGCTGACGGACCTCGGCCTGTCTAGGCTATGGTACCAGCCCCTCCTGCTAGTCTCGATGTCCCGTCTCCTATTGAAAGCACGGCCTTGCCTCCCAACATCTGCTTCCCTATCTCCGTGAGAGCTCTCCTCCCTAGATTCTTCCCAGCCGCTCTCTTCCATGTTTTCACTTAAAGGATCCTGTGAACCTCTCCCCCCTGGCCGTTCATAAGTTTCGCTATCACTGCTTTCCATTTGCACCTGGTTATCTGTCTCGTCGTAAGGGTCAGGCCAACCTTCCTCCCAAGCCAAGCTTTCTGTGGGAGAAGGAGGCCCAGTGATGGGAAACTCTCCTTCTGCTAACCCTTCTAAATCCTCTTCAGAATCCATCTCCTCTGCTGCAGGCCCCAATGCCAATGGGACCCCCGGTCCTGCCTCCTGCCCCCCAGGTACAAACGAGAACTGCTGTGCTACACTTAACATTGAATTTGTGTGCCAAAGTTAATTTTTAAAATTATTTACCTATAATTACTTAATACTTATGTTCCTACAATTAACTTACTTACTAATTTACTGTGAGTTTTGTTAACGGTTAATACTGTGAGTATTGAAGTTAATACTTAACCAAACACCCAAGCTGTAACCGATGAAACAATAAGTAGAACACAATATGAAAAACTAGAAAACAAAAGCTGGGTCTACACTGTTATATACAGTGTTCCCTCGCTACTTCGCCGTTTGCTTATTGCGGACTTGCTGTTTCGTGGATTTCAAAAAAGATTAATATAAAATATATATCATGGTATTTTCACTATTTTGTGGGGTTTTGCCACCGCCAATCTCCAAGGCGCTTTCTCTCCTCATTCTTCTTTCGCTCGCTCCTGCCCTGAAGGGCCTTTTGTTCCTTTCCTTCACTTTATTTTAAGTTTATAAAGACTTAAAATAGTGTATAACTACTAAAATAATGTATAAACATTAAAATGAATAGAGCATTGCGGTTTTTCACTTATCGCGGGAGGTCCTGGAGCCTAACCCTAGCAATAAGTGAGTGGTTTAGAACAGTGTTTCCCAACCTTTTTTGAGCCGCGGCACACTTTTAACATTAAAAAAATCCGGGGGCACACCACCAACCAAAATGACACAAAATGACACTCTAACACAGTAAAGAACGGCTGGGGGTTGGTGGCCTGCTGGGAGTGCCGAAGCTGGGGAGGGGGGCGGAGCCAGGCTGTGCCATGCCCCGCCCCTACTCCCAGCTTCACCTCTCCCAGCAGCTGCTCCAGCCTTGAGGGGGGCAGTGCCAAGCCAGCGGTGCCAGAGCCAGCACAATGCTGGCTTGGCACTGTCCCCTCAAGGCTGGAGCAGCTGCTGGGAGTGCCGAAGCCGGGGGAGGGGGCAGAGCCAGGCTGCGCCAGGCCCCCCCTCCCCCCAGCTTCAGCTCTCCTACAGAGGAGATGAGCGGTGGATGGGCTTCAGTGGGTGGGGCTCCTCCTCCATGCAGCTTCAGCGAGGGGCGAGAGTCATGGTGGGAGCCATGGCGGATTGGAGGCTGGCTGGGGAAATGGCCGGGCGGTGCCCCGGCCTCTTTTTCTTTCTTTGCCACTGCCCGGCCTTCCTCCTCCTCCCCAAGCAGCAGGAGTTCGGCAGGAGGGGGGGAGGAAGGGGGGCAGAGAGCTTTTCCCGCGGCACAGCAGAAGTTCCGTCACGGCACACTAGTGTGCCACGGCACACTGGTTGAGAAAGACTGGTTTAGAATAGCAATTGTAGACAATAAGAAAGAAAAAAGCACGGACATCCTCCCTACTCAACCCAGTGTAGCATGTACCAGCAGGGCTGTCTCCATGAACCTTCCCACTCCCACATTTAGGATTGTTTTGCCTATATTTGAGAATTAGTGACTTCAGCCAGCTATGCCTCATCTTGTATATTGTTCTTTTATTTATATTTATGCATTTATATTGTGTTTATTGTTGATGTTTTGATTTTTGTACTATTGTAATTTTTTGTTTGGGCTTGGCCTTATGTGAGCTGGCCCGAGTCCCCAGTGGGGAGATAGTGGCGGGGTTACGAGGCCCTCTGTTGAAGATAGTGAACGGCTCCCTTAAGCAAGGAGTTTTTCCGAAGGATTTTAAAGAGGCCATGGTAAGTCATCTGTTGAAGAAACCGGACCTAGACCATTTGGTTCCCTCTAGTTACTGCCGGGTTTCGAAATTGCCATTTCTGAGTAAGGTGATTGAGAGGGCAGCAGCGGGACAGCTGCACCAGTTCTTAAATGACACAGCTGGATTGGATCCCTTCCAGTCCGGCTTCCGTGTTGGGCACGGGACGGAGACCATGCTGGTCTCCATTACAGACCAGCTCCGTTGCCAGTTGGACAAAGGTGGATCAGTGCTGCTCATGTTATTGGACCTCATGGCAGTTTTTGAAACGGTAGACCACGCATTATTGATCCACCGTTTAGCCGTAACAGGAGTTAGAGGGACTGCCCTTAAATGGGTGTCCTCCTTCCCCCAAGACTGGGGACAACGGGTGGAGAGGGGAGGTGTAGTCTCTGAGAGGCTCCCTCTAAGCTGTGGGGCCCCTCGGGGGGCTATTCACTCTGTTATTTAACATCTATATGCGTCCACTTGCCCGACTAGTGCGTAGCCATCAATACGCTGATGACACCCAGCTTGTGCTGAGAATGGAAGGCCGGCCGGACTCCGTACCCGATAATTTCCATCTGTGCCTTGAGGCCGTGACTGGATGGCTATGAGCTAGCCGGTTGAGGGTGAATCCATCGAAGACAGAGATCCTATGGCTGGGTTGCCCGGGTGGGGGAGAATGCCGACTGCCTACCCTGGACGGCGAGGCATTACGCCCGTCGTCTTCAGTAAAAAATCTGTGAGTCCAGTTGGACTCACTGCTGACAATGGAGGCCCAGGTCTCCACTGTGAGCATATCCACATTTTTCCATCAGCGACAGGCTAAGCGGTTGGCAACTTATCTATCCAGGAGCGACCTAGCTACGATGATCCAGGCGACGGTCATCTCGAGATTAGACGACTGTAACGCCCTCTACATTGGCCTTCCTTTGTCTGTGATCCAGAAACTTAAGCTAGTGCGAATTGCTGCAGCTCGACTGCTCGCCGGAGTGCCGGTGAGAGGTCATATCACCGCCATTTTGCTGCAATTGCACTGGCTCCCAATAGAGTACCGGATTGCATTCAAAGTGCTAGTTCTAACCTTTAAGGCCTTGTATGGTCTAGGACTGGTATACCTGAAGACCCGCCTTACTCCATATATTCCCCAGAGATCACTACGGTCGAAGGAACAAAACCTCCTTAATGTCCCTTCTATCCGAACTTACCACTCATCAACTACTAGGCAAAGAGCCTTCTTAGTGGTGGCTCCGACTCTATGGAACGCTTTACCGGATGAAGTTTACCAGAGGGCTTGTAAGGCTACCCTTTTCCGGCAAGCATTCAGTCTTAGCGACCCCTCTTAAAACTCGTAGACACTTGGTTTTTATATGTATTGCTTTTTAATGTATGTGCTTTTAGATTTTGTGAACCGCCCGGAACCTACAGGCAGGAGCGGTATAGAAACCGAAATAATAATAATATAAATAAAGATTATTATTATTATTGTCTATAGGTGCCATTTCAATGGTGAGAGAGCTGTCCAAAGCCATTCACAGAAAGTGTGAAATATACATTAATTCACCAATGATACTTTATTGTTCCAGGGACCTGTTTCTGAAATTTCCATACAACTCCATATGCTTAAGTTTCTGAGTTACACTTCTATGTCCACTTCTCTTGGGCTTATTCTTGGTGTGAATTTCACCCTCATTCATTCTGAACAGAACAACACTTAGGGCCGGAGAGATAGCACAGCGGTAACAACAGCTGTGCTGGCAATCTGAAGATCTGAAGATTGCAGGATCGAATCCCGGGCTGAGTTAGACGCCAGCTATAAGCCCTGTCTACTGTTTACCCAAGCAGTTCAACAGCCCAGCTGTGAATTAACAACACATTGGGGACCATAAAAGTGGGGAAGGACTTTTGCACAGGCTTGTCTGAAATAGGCTGACAGAGAAGGGAGAGGCGGAAGTGGTGGAAACAAGAGACTCCTGTCATGAGGATGGAACAACAGCACCCCCTTGTGATGTGATGGCCCAATGACGCAGGGACATAACAACAATGATGTAATGGAGCATTCACACCCGATGACGGCCACCTGTATGACACAGCCAGGAAAGAAGAAGTCCTTCTAAAAACTGCACTGTATTTGTCTATGTGTAATTGTATGTCTTTCTGACAGGGACTGTCTGTCGTATGTGTATTGTAATCCGCACTGAGTCCCCTTCGGGGTGAGAAGAGCGGAATAGAAATAAACAGTATTATTAGTATTATTAACACTTCCCAATAAACAGGGAGCATCCTGGGTTTTTTTACAACATAGGAGCAGGCATAAACCGCACTTCAAAGGTCTGCGTGGAAAGTCTTCTGCTGCAACTTCCAGAAAGCTATTATTTTTCCATGGGGTGAATACTGTGAGATGATGAACATGCGGGACTCTAAGCTTATTCACTTTGGCCTTATTTGTATTTTGAGAAGTGGACTCGACTGCAATGAGGTAAGGAAGAAATATTGAGCCCCTGCTTACATTTTGCCTTGGGGAGAGATCATTAGTCTCGAGATGAGAAAAGATGGAGAAAGTCAGGTAGTGCTACATAGACAGTAATTAGTACAGCAGATTGCAATCCCTATCTTTTTTTATTGTGTGCAATTAATTTTCTTCATTATATGGAAGGTGGAGCTATGAGAAATTGACTTGACTTCATTACACACTAAAGAGCTGAATGTTAAGCTAAACAACGGTGAACTTGAGTGCTTGTCAGTTCACAAATAATGAGGATATGCTACCCGCTGTTTGCTTTACTTTGCAATATGAAGGTCTGTCAAGGATTTTGCTTTGCATTTCCAATGGGAATTCCTGCCATATGATGCAGAATGTGATTAACTAACTTGAAATAGTTTGGGAAACAAAAAGAGAGTTAATAAGAGTAAAAAATATGGGAAACATATACATACATATTGCGAAAAATAAATGGTAGAGGAAGGAGACATTTGCAGTTGTAAAGGCCCTTTCAAATATTATGACCTCCTTGGCTTTTCTTCGAGAACGAGGACTCGGGAAGGACTCATCCCACGCTTTCTACAAGCGTGTTGATGATTCGGAGGTTGGACGTGTCCTTCGAGCCTGTGCAATGGATTTTTCTGGTGGAGCACAGCGTACACAGAACTGGCCTCACCCTTTAAACCAGGGCTGCCCAACTGGCGGCCCGGGGGCCGTATAAGGCCCCCCAGCCCCTTCCCTCCGGCCCCCTAAGCTTTTTAATAAAAAATAAAAATTGAAAAATAAAATAAATAATAATTTTTTAAAAAAAATACCTACTGCCGGGTTCGGAGCAAGTATCGCGAGAATACGCAATCCACACGGGATTTCGCTGTCAATGCGAGATCACGCCGGCGTTGACAGCGAAATCCCATGTGGATTGCGTATTCTCGTGATACTCTTCGGCTACTCTACTACTGGATCGCTGAGGCCCACAGACGCGATTAGGACCTTCTTCGACTCAGTCGGTCGTCGCCTCTCTCGTCGTCCGGGTACTCCTGGATCCTGCGCGTTTGGAAAAGGTAGGCCGAAGCAGGGGGCTCCTCAGGGGGCTCCGCATTCCCTTCCCCCATCTCCCCTCATGTATTAAATATAAAATTTAATTTATTTAAAGATGAAATAAGGGGAGATGGGATACATTATGGGGGGAGGGGAGGATGGAATTAAATATATTTAATATTAAATTAAAATAAGGGGAGAGGGGAGGATGGAATTAAATATATTTAATATTAAATTAAAATAAGGGGAGGGGAGGATGGAATTAAATATATTTAATATTAAATTAAAATAAGGGGAGAGGAGGATGGAATTAAATATATTTAATATTAAATTAAAATAAGGGGAGAGGGGAGGATGGAATTAAATATATTTAATATTAAATTAAAATAAGGGGAGAGGATGGAATTAAATATATTTAATATTAAATTAAAATAAGGGGAGAGGGGAGGATGGAATTAAATACATTTAATATTAAATTAAAATAAGGGGAGAGGGGAGGATGGAATTAAATATATTTAATATTAAATTAAAATAAGGGGAGAGGGGAGGATGGAATTAAATATATTTAATATTAAATTAAAATAAGGGGGATGGGTGGTTGTAATTAAATATATTTAATATTAAATTAAAATAAGGGGAGGGGAGGATGGAATTAAATATATTTAATATTAAATTAAAATAAGGGGGAGGGGAGGATGGAATTAAATATATTTAATATTAAATTAAAATAAGGGGAGGGGAGGATGGAATTAAATATATTTAATATTAAATTAAAATAAGGGGGAGGGGAGGATGGAATTAAATATATTTAATATTAAATTAAAATAATTTAATATCTTATCCCTGCATTTTATCTCAGTAAAGGATTATATTTGACTATATGCATGCAGGGGCGGGGGCGGAGCTGGGGGCAGAGGCGGGGGCAGACCCTACGGCCCCCCAGGTCATCAGTGACTGGAATTCAGGCCCCTGGGCTGGTAGAAGTTGGACAGCCCTGCTTTAAACCAAAGGTTCATCTGCCGGGGTTTAGCAAGCTTGGACGGTGGCAGCGGGGTTCTCAGGTCATAGGTTTGGTTTGAGTTTCCTTCTCTTAGATGGTTGACCTTACAGGGTTAGATGAGCAGAAAGAAAAAGTTTCTTTGAACAGAAGGACTTAAAGAAAGGGACGTTTAGGCCGGGTTTCTGTGCTTCAGCTCTGACCAACCATTCTTGCCATCTAATCCCATCCGAGGTCAACCTTCAAGGATATCAAGCATATCAGATGGCTGGATGCATCTTGTGTGATCTTGGTGTCTTTGGCCAGCTTTGCGAACTATATAGGAAAACCCTGTTTTCATCAAAGAGTTTGCTGGACTGGGGCCTTATGGTAACCATAAGAGCCATCGAGGAAAAAGGGGACCTTCGACATTCTTCAAAGCAGTGTTTCCCAACCAGTGTGCCATGGGAAATTGGAACCTCCAGGAGGGGAGGGGGGAGAGTCTAGTGTGTTGAAGTATAAAAACCCTAAGAAACCTACCTTGATAAAGGCCAAAAATTACAAACACCCCCCGGTTGTCTACTTGGTCTCTCCCTCTCCATGCATTGTGAAGGCCCGCCTCCTTTTCCCCAAGTAGAGACCTCCTCTTACTCCTGGGGGTTCTGTGTGGGAAGTTTGGCCCAGTTCTATCATTGGTGGGGTTCAGAATGCTCTTTGATTGTAAGGAAACTATAAATCCCAGGAACTACAACACCCAAATGTCAAGGTCTATTTCCCCTGAACTCCATCTGTGTTCATATTTGGGCATATTGAGTATTCATGCCAAGTTTGGTCCTGATCCAACATTGTTTGAGTCCACAGTGCTCTCTGGATATAGGTGAACTACAACTCCAAAACTCAAGGTCAATGCCCACCAAACTCTTATAGTATTTTCTCTTGGTTATGGGAGTTCTGTGTGGGAAGTTTGTGTCTTTCTGCCATTCCTTTAATACACAAACAGAGCAATCACTGGCAACAACTCACTATACACAAAGCTAAACCACAGGGCATAAAGGGGCAGATCTATGGGAATAAAGGTATAGACACGTGTTTGAGGTAAAAATCACAGGTATAACCATATGAACAAATTCAAGTGCTAAATAGCATAACAATCTCATAAAAAGCACAATGCAATGCAATTCATTCACAGTGTTCCAAATTCACATAATAACAATAGTAGAGCCCCTGTAGTGGTATAGGGCCAAGTACAATATTCCAACAGAATCTGTGTAGTCAAGAGTATAATAACTCATAGGCTAACGACTGAGTCAGAAAGGGAGCCTTGGTGGGTTGAAGAGCTAGCAAGCTGCTGGATGGGCAGGCGCCAACAGCTGGAGGTAAGCTGATGACGCCAAGATGGCCGTTTCGTGTAAACTCCGCTTCCTCAGGGCGCTCGAAACTTCTGACCGCTCCTCCCCAGTGTTGTAGTAACACAATAAGGACTCAAAGTCGATACAGGAGATTTCGCGTTTCTGCGTTCTAATACATGTCAATGCTGTGAGTCATCTCCCGGGCTGGAATCAGCCAATTCTTGGCGCTATACCACTGTACTTGGCCCTATACCACTGTAGGGGCACTTCTATTGTTATTATGTGAATTTGGAACACTGTGAATGAATTGCATTGCATTGTGCTTTTTGTGAGATTGTTATGCTATTTAGCTCTTGAATTTGTTCATATGATTATACCTGTGATTTTTACCTCAAACACGTGTCTACACCTTTATTCCCATAGATCTGCCCCTTTCTGCCATTCCTGCCAGGGTATCTATGTTGTGTTCATCAAAACAGGCCCAGGTTTCACACTGAGTGTATAAATACATTTAAAAACATATTAACCATATGTATTACTGTGTTAGAGTGTCATTTTGTGTCATTTTGGTTGGTGGTGTGCCCCAGGATTTTGCAAATGTAAAAAGTGTGCCGCGGCTCAAAAAGGTTGGGAAACACTGCTTCAAAGGATGGAACAACTTTGAGGCAAGTTATCAGTTGTTTGAGAGACTTTAGATTATTTTTTACTGACCAAGAAAGAAATCAACCACCAGGAAACTGGTTGTATTATAATAAATCTGTTTGACCTCTACAACATGGAGTTTCAAAGCTTATTTCAAGCCTGTGTGGGCCCTCTTTTACCAAAGGAAGACAACCCATAATCCCTGAGACCACAAGTGACCATACGTCCCATCTAAAATCATCCAGAGGGTCTCAGGGTGACGACACAGATGTAAATTAGAACTTTATTGTCTACCTCTGTCTCCAAAAAGTACACTTTTCAGGCTGTTCCCATATGGATTCAGACACATTGCACAGAAATCAAAGCATAGGTCATGTGATAGGAAAAGACAGACATTGTAGGAAACAATGTAGGAAAATCAACATGGTTTCTGCAAAGGCAAATCATGTCTTACTAACTTGTTAGAATTCTTTGAGGGTGTAAATAAACACATAGATAAAGGGGACCCAATTGATATTGTTTACCTTGACTTTCAAAAGGCTTTTGACCAAGTCCCTCACCAAAGGCTCCTAAACGAGCTCTTCAGCCATGGAATCAGGGGACGGGTCTTGTCCTGGATTGGAACCTGGCTAAACTGTAGGAAACAAAGGGTGGTAATAAACGGACATTTCTCTGGGTGGAAAGAGGTGAGAAGTGGCGTACCCCAAGGTTCAGTTTTGGGTCCGTTACTTTTTAATTTATTCATTAATGATCTGGATGTAGGAGTGAATTCTGAGGTAGCAAAGTTTGCAGACGACACTAAATTGTTCAGGGTAGTTAAAAATGAAACTGACTGTAAAGAGCTCCAGAAAGATCTCTCGAAATTGAGTGAATGGGCAACAAAGTGGCAAATGCATTTTAACCTAAACAAGTGTAAAGTCATGCACATCAGGGCAAAGAACCCCAACTACACCTACCAATTGATGGGGTCAAAGCTTTCCGAAGGGATCTTGGGGTTTTGGTGGACAGCTCAATGAAGATGTCAACCCAGTGCGCAGCAGCAGCGAAAAAGCAAATTCTCTGCTTGGCTTGCTCAGAAAGGGAATCGAAAATAGGTCAGCAAATGTTGTATTACCTCTCTACAAATCGATGGTAAGGCCACATTTGTTTTTTTTTTAATAATGATTTTTATTGATTTACAAAGTGATAAAAGAACATAAACGCAGCGACATGAGCTGCGTGAAATACAATACAATAACAACAACCAAACCCCCCCCCCTCATGCATCCCGACAAACAGAAGAAAAGAACAATGAGTACTTCCTACTCTCTCTAATTCCCCCAATTGTATATTCAATATTCATCTCTGCAAAAGAAATATGGGCACAGTGTCGTCTTGTAACGCCTAATCGAACCTCCTCTGGGTGGACCAGGTAAGGTTTATGCTTACTTATACATATACCATCCGGTGAAATAGTTATGGATCGGTTGTCCATTTCCATTTAGCTTTGTCCATATTTGTTATTATGGGAGACCAATCCGTCTTTATTCTATGTCTCTCCTCTGATAGGGCAAACGAGAGTGAGTCCATGTTCATTATATCCACAAGTTTCTTTCTCCAGTCAGCTAGCCCCGGGATATCGTTATCCTTCCATCTCCTCGCATATGTCATCCTCGCAGCTGTTATACAATATATAAAGAGTTTTTCTTTATTTTCTTCTAATTCAAAGTCAATTAAACCTAATAACATAATTTCAGGTTTAAACTCTAGGTCAAATTCCAGCATATTTTTTATCTCCCTGTGGATCCCTTTCCAAAATTTCCTCGCTTTATAGCAGTTCCACCACATGTGGAAAAAACACCCTATTTCCTTTCTACATTTCCAACATTTGTTGCTACCGCCCTCCTTATATTTGGCTAGTTTTGCCGGTGTTAGGTACCACCGGTGGAACATCTTCATTGCATTTTCTTTCATGTCATATGCATACGTGTATTTACAGTGTTTATTCCATATTTTTTCCCATAGGTTAAGGGGGATTGCGTGGCCGATGTCTTGGGCCCACTGGATCATACATGTCTTGATTCTTTCCTCCTCCGTCTGCCACTCCAATAGTTTGTTATACAGAAATGTAATTCTTTTGGTTTTTTTTTGCATGAGGTTATTCCAGTCAGTATTTACCCCTCCAAATCCCTGGCTTTTATCTTTTTTAAATATCTCGTTTATTTGGAAGTATTGGAGCCAGTTCATTGACCTATCTATCTCTTTCAGTTCATTCATATCTTTTAGGATCATACCCTCTGGGGATCTTTTTAACAGGGCTTTGTATGTTAACCAGGTTTTACTCTCCTGCTGTCTCCTATAGAAGGCTTCCTGGGGCGAGATCCAGAGGGGTGTTTTCTCGCATAGTCTTCCCTTGTACTTATTCCAAATTTTTAGTAGAGTTTTCCTGATATAATGGTTATTGAAATTTTTTTCGATGTTGGCCCTATTATACCATATATAACAGTGCCACCCTACTCTTAAATCATGCCCCTCTAAGTTAAGTAGGGCTGAGTTACTTAGTTTTGCCCATTCTAGCACCCAATCTAGGGCGCAGGATGGTAAGGCCACATTTGGAGTACTGTGTACAATTCTGGTCTCCGCACCTTAAGAAGGATATAACGGAACTGGAAAAGGTACAGAAAAGGGCAACAAGAATGATCCAAGGGATGGAGCGGCTCCCTTATGAAACCAGGTTGCAACGCCTTGGTCTTTTCAGCCTTGAAAGACGGCGTTTAAGAGGTGACTTGATCGAAGTGTATAAAATCATGCATGGGATAGAAAAGGTGAATAAAGAAAAATTATTTTCTTTGTCACAAAACACTAGGACTAGGGGGCACTCCCTGAAGCTCCAAGGTAGGAAAATTAGGACTAATAAAGGGAAATATTTCTTCACCCAGAGGGTCATTGGGTTATGGAACTCACTTCCAGAGGAGGTTGTGACAGCTGTCAGCCTGGACAACTTCAAGGCAGGATTAGACAGATTCATGGATACCAAGTGTATTGGTAGTTACTGAAAAGGACATTCAAGTGCCACCTCGGAGTTGGTTGAGGTAGGCAGGATTTCCCTGGGTACTGGTTGTGGGGGGTCGGGAGCAGGTGAGGGTTTTGCCCTCCCTTCTGCTCGAGATCCCCGTGTACAACTAGTGGGCCCCTGTGTGATACAGAATGCTGGACTAGATGGGCTGAGGTCCGATTCAGCATGGCTCTTCTTATGTTCTTAATTGCATGTGTTAAGGCAGAGGTGCTCACACTTTTCCAGCATGCGAGCTACTTATAAAACAATCAAGTCCCAAAGATCTACCTACTCAGAGATCTATCTACAAAGATCTCCCTCCCCACTACTCAGAGAGCCATAAAAGCAAAATATTAGGAAATTTATTTCAGTGAGAGCCATATAATATATTTTAAGACTGAATTCAACTAAATGTGAGTATAATAAGCCCCTGAGCATTCTTCACAAATGGCATGGGAGCCATACACAATGTGCCTGCGATCTGCCTGCAATCTACCAGGACGCCCTTCAAGATCTACCAGGATGCCCTTCAAGATCTACCAGTAGATCATGATCTACCTAATGAGCACCCCTGTGTTAAGGTCTCTAGTGTGGACTCTAACTGTAAACTCCTTTAGAGAATTTTGACAGAAGATTCTTATATAAGAAGCAAGGAGGAGGCAAAATTAATTTATATTTTTTAAAAATCAGAAATGTACAGGAATTTTGACAATGCCTGAAAGAAGGTATTTTTATATTTAAAAAACCTTTGAAATATTGTACCTGGTGAGCACACATGATTTCCCTTTTTCCTTTATTTTTACATATTTAATTTTTTTTCCTATTTACATTACAAAGGACTTTCAGTTACATAGAATAAGGTTCCAGCATGACAAAAGCAGGCAAAAACAAACACAAAAGCAGGAAAATTCAATACACCAATAGTAGGTTTTCATAAAAGCTGACCAAATGTTCAAATAGAAGCCCATTTAGAAGTTTCATCTGTGTGTCGTTCTTTTAAAGTCGTCAGTCTTAAAGTTCAAAGATAGTAAGTTTGAAGTCATCCTCAAAGCTGAAATGGATGCCTGGCCACTCTCTCTCTCTCTCTCTCTCTCTCTCTCTCTCTCTCTCTCTCTCTCTCTCTCTCTCTCTCACAAAAAGTTCTTTTTAGTGCCAACGCTCTTTTAAGATGCCCTATCCCGGAGGAATAAAAGAATTACACAAAAGTGATGTTATTTTGCCAGAGGTAAATTAAAGTTGGAGCACTTGGCTCTAGGTCAGTGTTTCTCAACCTGGGGGTCGGGGCCCCTATGGGGGTCGCGAGGGGGTGTCAGAGGGGTCGCCAAAGACCATCAGAAAATACATTATTTTCTATTGGCCATGAGGGTTCTGTATGGGAAGTTTGGTTCAATTCCATTATTGGTGGAGTTCAGAAAGCTTTTTGGTTGCATGTGAACTATAAATCCCAGCAACTACAATTCCCAAATATCAAGGTCTACAGTATTTTCCCCAAACTCCACCTGTGTTCACATTTGGATAAGAAGAACATAAGAACATAAGAAGAGCCATGCTGAATCGGGCCTCAGCCCATCTAGTCCAGCATTCTGTGTCACTCAGTGGCCCACCAGTTGTACACGGGGATCTCGAGCAGAAGGGAGGGCAAAACCCTGACCTGCTCCCGGCCCCCCACAACCAGTACCCAGGGAAATCCTGCCTACCTCAACCAACTCCGAGGTGGCACTTGAATGTCCTTTTCAGTAACTACCGATACACTTGGTATCCATGAATCTGTCTAATCCTGCCTTGAAGTTGTTCAGGCTGACAGCTGTAACAACCTCTTCTGGAAGTGAGTTCCATAACCCAATGACCCTCTAGGTGAAGAAATATTTCCCTTTATTAGTCCTAATTTTCCTACCTTGGAGCTTCGGGGAGTGCCCTCTAGTCCTAGTGTTTTGTGACAAAGAAAATAATTTTTCTTTATTCATCTTTTCTATCCCATGCATGATTTTATACACTTCGATCAAGTCACCTCTTAAACGCCGCCTTTCAAGGCTGAAAAGACCAAGGCGTTGCAACCTGGTTTCATAAGGAGCCGCTCCATCCCTTGGATCATTCTTGTTGCCCTTTTCTGTACCTTTTCCAGTTCCGTTATATCCTTCTTAAGGTGCGGAGACCAGAATTGTACACAGTACTCCAAATGTGGCCTTACCATCGATTTGTAGAGAGGCAATACAACATTTGCTGACCTATTTTCGATTCCCTTTCTGATCATGCCAAGCATAGAATTTGCTTATTTGCACCAAGTTTGATCCAGATCTATCATTGTTTGAGTCTACAGTGCTTTCTGGATGTAGGTGAACTCCAACTCCCAAACTCAAGGTCACTGTCCACCAAACCCTTCCAGTATTTTCTGTTGCTCAGGTTTGGTTCAACTCCATCATTGCTTTTTGATTGTAGGTGAACTATACATCCCAGCAACTACATTTCCCAAATGACAAAATCACCCCCCCCACAACCCCACCAGTATTCAAATTTGGGTGTATCGGGTATTTGTGCCAAATGTGAATGAAAATACATTTTACATGATTCATAACAGTAGCAAAATTACAGTTATGAAGTAGCAACGGAAATGATTTTATGGTTGGGGTCACCACAACATGAAGAACTGTATTAAGGGGTCGTGGCATTGGGAAGGTTGAGAAACACTGCTCTAGGTGTAATGTAAAGAGCTGAAAGGTATGAAGAAATCTACATAGAGAAACATTAAAAAAATGCAAAGCAACTTTGACTATGGCCAACTTTTACAACAAACCGAACATCTGTCTGAGCCATAAGAGTATTTGTTAAGTACTTAACTCCATGGAGAACAAAGGACAGATTTTACTAATGATAATAACAATAAAATTTTATTTCTATCCTGCCCTTTCTCCCCAAGGGGACTCAGAGTGGCTTACAACAAGGAAAAGGAATACAAATAATGATAAACATGCAAAAATGTAAAAGTTCAATCAAACGGCAAGTAGAACAAAACATAATAAAAAGAAAAAAACCAATCACAAGACATATTAATCATAACTCAAACATAATCCATAATTAGAATAGATTCAGTCATCGTTATATCAAGTAGTATAATTAAACCATGGTAGGGTCTGCTTTAGTTGGTGAAGGTGATAAAATCCAGTTAAAATTTTGTTCCAAAAATTGTGAGACACTTCCATTACAAATGAGAAAGCAGCTGAGTTGTGGTCAGAACATGAGCACAAAACAACAACAACAACAACAGATTTACCACATATGAAAGGCTGGCTATCTCCTCAATGCATAGCTACCAAGCCTGTTTTATCACGGAAAAAACGGCTTCAAAACTCGCTTCGGATGTAGGGGGTGCTGGCACCTCGTATCTGATGGACTTCCGAAGTTTTCAGCAGTTTTTTCGAAATTGATTCAGATGTACTTTTGGAGCATGGCCATACAGCCTGAAAAGCTTATAACAAGGTGATGTTCAAAATATGGGGGGGAAGCAACACTGAGCAAAGGCAGTGGTTCTCAACCTCTGGGTCCCCAGATTTTTTTGCCTTCAACTCCCAGAAATCTTAACAGCTGGTAAACTGGCTGGGATTTCTGGGAATTGTAGGCCAAAGCACCTGGGGACCCACTGGTTGAGAACCATTGCGGTTGAGACCTACAGTTTAAGAAGCAGTGAGCTAGGCCAAAGCTGTCCAACTTCTTTTGGCCCAAGGGCCGGAGTTTGGTCACTGATGACCTGGGGGGCCGCAGCGGGGGGGGTCGCTCACGGGGGTGGGGCTGCTCCTGATGGCGTGCTGACATCAGCACGCCTGATGTCACCACACCGGTGTCCTGCGCGGCCCGCCCCTTTTCGGTGAGGCTTGGGATATAATTTATCAGGGAGCCTGTCGCACCCCAAGGGCTTCAGGCGGCATCTTTCCTAGGGGCTGCATTTTGCCCGCTTGACTCCAAGAAACTTTCTAGCACAGCTGGGTTAACTCCCGGCTCCTGCCGTGGGCCTCTTTACTGCTCTCCTGTGCCTCCCAAGAAAGATGCTATGGTAAAGGCATGTCAAGGCCAAGCGGAGCCCACCAGGCTGATAGCAGAAGCGGGTACTCGGAGCAGTAAGCGCTACTCCCCAGCCCAGGTGGTTCGCGCTAACGAGGTCTTACATTCTTCAACACTGAGGTTCTCAAAACAACCCGAGGCCCATCCATCATCCAGTTTGATGTTCGACGCACTGGGCCCTGCCGGCAGAAATCCTATAAAGGCTGTGAGATCCTGCTTGTCAGCATCTCGTACCAACGACCGCTATTGCCATGATGCTTTTGTGAACCAGGCCGCTCGGCCAGCTACTAAGATCCTGCCAGCCAGCCTTCCTCGGCTGCCTCGTTCACGCATCAAGCCTTGTTCCTGTTCATCGTCGAATCCTGTGGAGAAGCTGTGATTCTTTCACTTTGTTCCTGCCTGCAGTACCGCAGCCGCCCAGCCTTCTTGCGCCGGCTGGGGGCTCAGAGACTATCTATCGCATCCCTGCAATTGTTCCTGAACTTACCCCGCTTGAGATCCTGCTGATGCGGATTATCAAGCCTTGCTGATTCCAGTATTTGCTGCTAACCAGAGGCTGCATATTGAAGGCTTCCTGGACTATATACTCACCTTGCTACCTATTAACCAATAAAACTTGTTGTACCTCAGCTGTCTTGTCTGTTGTCCGGGGAGGTCAAGTGCCAAGGGGCCCAAGGGGGCGACAGAGCCTGTATAAGGGAACGCTTTTTTAAAAATAGCAAGAGGTGGAAGGAACCCGGCGCCATGCCGGCGTCAACAAGCGGGGCATCCCTTTTCGGCGGGGCTTGGCGACGTCAGCAAGCCTCGCCAAAAAGGGATGCCGCGCATGCGCGCCAGGGTGCGCTTGGTGACGCGGTCGTGGCGCCGGGTTCCTTCCACCTCTTCCTCTTCACCGCTGAGGAGGAAGAGGTGGAAGGAACCCGGTGCCACGCCGGCGTCACCAAGCGCGGCGTCCCTTTTTGGCGGGGCTTGGCGATGTCACCCAGCCCCGCCGAAAAGGGGCAGGCCGCACAGGACGCCTCTCCCACCTGGCATCCTGCATGGCCTGCCCCTTTTCAGCAGGGCTGGGAGACATCAGACGCCGGCGCCTCCACCTCTTCCTCCTCGGCGCCGGCGTCTGACGTCACCCAGCCCCGCTGAAAAGGGGCAGGCCACCGTTCAGGAGAGGAGAGGTGCCCTCCCACGCATGCCCGTGAGTCCCCCCCTGAGCGCCCCCATTTCCCCCCCAAAATTTCAATTTTTTTTTCCAATTTTTCCCCCTAAATACTATTTATCCCAGGAGGGTAGGGGGTCCCGTCCAAGGGGCTGGCAGGCCGTGTACGGCCCGCGGGCCGCCTGTTGGACAGCCCTGAGCTAGGCAATATGGCTATAGGACGTATTCATATGCTGAGGTTAGTTTACCACTAACTTGGAGTTTGATGGCTATCAGAAGCTGAGTGGTAAATCTACATTTAAGTCCTAGATTTGTCTGTTCGCTGGAATATTCATATGTGATATTTCATAGTCTTAGTATGCAACTAGCAACCAATTTTGTCCACTCCCAGAACAACACCACAGCTATGCAATGTTTCATACTTTTGATTCAAAATCAACACTGTGGCAATTGCTTCCAGGTCCTAGCTCTGTACTATGCAACCATACTCTCTCTGTGTGTGTGTGTGTGTGTGTGTGTGTGTGTGTGTGTGTCGGGAGGGGGGCAATTTTGAATATGTGTAAGTGAAATTGCTTTTGAAATGAGTCAACAAAATACTTGTTTGAATGTGCCAATGAAGGTTTTTTTAAAACATATTTTGGCGATGTATTCACTTTTGCGATAAATAAATAATTTTCACACCATCCCCTCCACAACAAAATTCACTCTACTGACAAGTTTCAACAGCTACCCAAATGTAAGTTTAATGGTGGAATATGGTTCAAACAACCCATTTTAATAACTAGTTTGGCTATTTAGACAAATTTGTAATTTCTCCAAATACACAGTTACCCTTCTTTTCTTTTATTAAAATACTAGCTTGGGGACCCAGCGGTGCCCAGGTTATTTGAGGAAGGCATTGTGTGCCATAGTTTGTCATTGGTGTGGGCCACAGTGCTCTAAGGAAGTGAATTAAAGTACTGCCAGTCAGTCAGTCAGTCAGTCAGTAGCCTTTATTTCGGTCAACAAACCATCGGCTAAGTCAGGTGAAAGTAGAACAATAGAATACAACATTTAAGAAATTAATAACATCGCATTTGGGTTATGATTAATAAGAACAAGTGTCACAGTTCGCTATCGGTTGAATGACTGTCTTTATCATTGAAAACAAGAACTGATTGCCAATTAATAGTAAGTGTTCTGAGTACTCTTTGTTACACTCTTAGTGTTTACAGGTTATTAATGAAGCACTTGTGGCTTTTTGCCGCTGCAAAGAGAAATTTGGCCACCTGTTCCGTTACCCTTTTAAAGTACTGCAAGTCCCATCATCCATGGTTCATCCTCCCTCAAACTGCACCAGGATGTAGGGTGCATCTTGGGGGGGGGGGGGTCTGTGTGCCAAGTTTGGTTTTGTTCCGACATTGTTGGGGGCCTATGTGAAGACAAAAACGGGGTGGTTGCAAAACGACGTGATCAAGGGAAGGATGCACACACGTAGTTCAGTAATTCTGAAATGTTTATGAGCAAAGAAATTATATCACCCAAAAGCCACACTGGGTAGTAATATGTAAGTCAACACGTAAATAATGCGCGCCAATGCGCTAATCACAATAAAGTGTCCAAAGAAAAGGGGGGTAAATACCCAAAGGTTAGTCCATGTCCAATATTTAACATATCCAACGGAACACCAAAGATGGAAGTAAGCCCACTGCGTGGAAAAGGGGATTCCGGACTAAAACACCCAAACAGGGTGTATTTGTAATCCACAAAGGAGGCTGGTATCCGGGCTGACAAGGAGATGTTTGCAAAGGATCCAACACTCATTTCGACCTAATACAGGTCTTTCTCAAGGCCAAAGTAGTCCCATCAAGAGGTAGTCATGGTCATGGCTGGACTTGCCTGTAGTGAAAACATATATGTATATATATATCTCAGTCAAAATAGCAATGTATACAAATGAGAGGGACACAAAGTATCCAATATGCAACCAAAAGTTATCCTGAACATATACACGGGTACATCATAAAGACAATATCAAGCATATAATAGCCGTAGTGCTAATATAAAGGTAAGCATAGTAGTAACAACAATAAATAATAAGGCAGGCAGGAGAACGCTCACCAAAATAAGAGGAAATCACTCCATAGCAGAGTCCAGGGTGTGTAGCAAAAGCCCAAAGGTAAAAGGAGGTTTAAGTAGTGCGGAGGGGAAAAGCGCAACAGGTGTCGAAGCTAATTAGCGGAGCAAGTCGTTGATACGGACTTTCTCGTTCAAACCGGAGGGAAATTTGCAATTAAAGTTGAGAATCCAATGGGTTTCACTGCGGCGGAGATGATAATCAATGCCAGAATGTGGGGGAGCTTTAACCTTTTCAATCCCAAAGAAGCGGAGGCTATTAGGGCCATGTGAGGCAGCCTTAAAGTGATGGTAAAGAGGAGACTCCTCGGATAAATTCCGGATCTTCGAACGATGTTCGGAGACTCTGGTGCCCATCATCCGTCGAGTCATGCCCACGTAGACAAGTCCACATGGGCACTGGAGTCCATAGATGCAGGATTCGGATTTGCACGTAAAGAAGTCTCTGAACACGAATTCTCGGCCAGTTCCTGGAATGTAAATCTCTTTCCCGGGAAAGACAAAGTCGCACTGTGCGCAATTGCCGCATCGATGGGTTTTAGAAGTGAAGTTGCTCTTCAGGTGGGGGACACGAATGTCAGAATGCACAACTAAATCACGAATATTTTGGGTTCGCTTATGTGCAATTAAAGGGGGTTTGGACAACCCTGGAATATCCTTGAGCATGGGCCAATATCTACACATGACCTTCCTGAGGCGGGAAGAATTAGTGGTAAGAGTTAAAGGCCAAACCAAGCGATCCTTGGTGGCTCTTTAAGGGGCATTAGCAAGCAGCTGGGACCTGGGGACCTGTTGTGCCCGGGCATATGCAGAGTGGAGTACGTGGTCGGGGTAGCTGCGCACCCGCAATTTATTGAGTAAAGAAAAAGCCTCAGTGTTGAAGTCAAGAGGATTGGAGGAATTTCATTTCAACTGGAGTAATTGGGAGAACGGGAGATTCCTTTTCAGTGGATGACTGTGGAAGCTCTTATAATGCAAAAGGGCATTTTTGTCAGTGGATTTGTGAAAACATTTCATTTGTAACCTGTTGTTGGGGGCCTAGTCAGGAAAATCAAGTTGAGGAAGCCTAACAATATCCCATGAGCTGAGGCTTAGTCAGGAAAATCAAGTTAAGGAAGCCTTGTTGTCAATTTTGGGCCTGATCTGTGATTTATAGGAGCTACAGTGTTGTTTGGGAAGTGAATGATGTGAAGGTACTGCAAATCCCATCATTCATGGCCCATCCTGCCCTAAACCACACCAGGTTGTGAAGTGGGCCATTGGTCCCTTGTTTGCCAATTTTTGTCCTTATCCGTCATTGCTGTGGGCCTCTGTGGCTGACTGCCTGAGGCCTTTCCTTTTCCCACTGAGTCACTGTAGAATGTTGGAATGTGGTTGGCCAATCGGAGTCCGTTATGCAAATACCATTTCAGTGGCAGCCAATCCCCTCTGTCTGGGGCCATAGAATTTTGGAGTTTTGAGGCTGGCCAGTCAGCGCCATTTATGCAAATAATCCCACAGTTGGAGCCAATCGAAACGCTGGCACATATTCCTCCCGTCGCTCGGTCGCACTACGGCCCGCAAACACTAACTTTTATTATATGTAATATATTTTATTGACATATCCACAGTGATAAAATTTTAAAAAACACATACATGGAAAGAGAGGGGAACCATTGTTTTTTAGAAAAGACAGAAAATTAAGATATCTGAGGAAAAAGTAGAAAAGGAGAGGAAGAAAAAGAAAAAAAGAAGGGGAGGCTGTTACCCTTCTTTTCATTTATCAGAAATATTACACACTTCGCCCCATTGGGATCAAATAGATTTACTGTTGTTACTGTTATAGAAACACACAGGTAGTGCTCCTTTATTTGCTTACTAGCTTGGGGACCCGGCCCTGCCCGGGTCATTTGAGAAGTGCAGCAGGATGTACAGTGGGTCATGGGGGCTCTGTGTGGCAAGTTTAGTCTTGATCCATCATTATTGGGAGTTGCAGTGGTATCATGAAATTACTGAAGGTAGTGCAAGTCCCATCATCTCTGGTCCACCCTTCCCCAAAGTGTAGTAGGATGTAGATTGGGTCATGGGGGCTCTGTGTGCTAAGTTTGGTCTGTATTGGTGAATGGATGAGGGATGCATTGTTTTTCGGAAGTGAGTGAAGGTACTTCAAGTCCCATCATCCGTGGTCCGTCTCACAGTAAACTGCACCAGGCTGTAGAGTGGGTCATGAGGGCTCTGTGTGCCAGATTTGGTGTTGATCAGTCATTGGATTAGGTTTGTAGCAGGATTGGGAAGTGAGGGAAGGTACTGCAAGTCCCATCATCCATGTTCTGTCCCCCTCCAAACTTCAGTATGATGTAGAGTGGGTCACTGGGGCTCTGTGTGCCAAGTGTGGACTTTCTCGGTGTTTGTTGGGGGCCACAGTGGTCTGTGGGAACAGAGGGGTGTAAAAAAGTACTACAAATCCCATCATCCATTTTCAGTCCTCCCCCAAACCTCACCAGGACGTGAAGGCAGTCATGGGGGTTATGTATGGCAAGTTTGGTCTCGATCAGTGATTGGATGAGGGTTGCAGCGGACTTGGGAAGTGAGTAGAGGCACTTCAAGTCCCATCATCCATGGCCCACCCTCCTCCGAACTGCACCAGGACGTAGAGTGGGTCATGGGTGCTGTGTGTGCTGAGTGTGGTCTGTATTGGTCCTTTTTGGTGGCCTCAGTGGTCTGTGGGAACCAAAGTGTTTGAAAGTACTACAAATCCCATAATCTGTGGGTCATGTCATAGGGGGTTATGTGTACCAAGTTTGGTGCAGGTCCATCACCCGCTGGTCGCTGTGGCCTGTGAAAGTGGCTGCCACATATCCGCCCTGGCCTGTGAAAGTGGCTGCCACATATCCGCCTGGCCTGTGAAAGTATACCGGTGTAAAACAGAAAGGAGTTTTAAAAATGGAAAAGGCCTGCATGGAATTAGCAGTAAGGTCCAATGAGGCTGGGTGAGGGGGCTTTGGGCCAGAATTATTTATATAAGCATTAAAAGGCATTAGAGAAAGGTATTCATTGTTTTCTCTTGTGTCTTTTGAGTGAAGTAGGGCCTTACCTTGTAGAGTGACAGTGCCTGTTCTAAAGATCCTGTCAGAAGCTGCCTTTCTCTGACACTGTGTTGAAGAGGGAAGATGGATGCCTCTTTTGGGCCTATCTGGGAGAAGGGGATTTGTAGGGGCTACAATGTTTTCTGGGAAGTGAATTGGGATGCAAATCCCATCATTCGTCGGCCATCCTGCCCTAAACTCTATTTTGGGGCCTGTAATGTTATGGCCTGCTATTGGTAACTTTAAAAGGGTGCATGGCAGGCAGCCGTTTTCTAAAAGCTGAGGGGGGAAGAGAATACAGGAATCCATTTTGTTTTCACAGAGCCAAGTGGGGAGGGAATGTTGATGGTGCATTTTTCCCTCAGTGGGAAGAAATCCTGTTGTTTGAATGTAGAGGCCTGGATTCTGGGTTGCTGGCTTTTTCCCCTCAGTGGAAGAAATCCTGTTGTTTGAATGTAGAGGCCTGGATTCTGGGTTGCTGGCTTTTTCCCTCAGTGGGAAGAAATCCTGTTGTTTGAATGTAGAGGCCTGGATTCTGGGTTGCTGGCTTTTTCCCCTCAGTGGGAAGAAATCCTGTTGTTTGAATGTAGAGGCCTGGATTCTGGGATGCTGGCTTTTTTCCCCTCAGTGGGAAGAAATCCTGTTGTTTGAATGTAGAGGCCTGGATTCTGGGTTGCTGGCTAATCAGTGGCTATCAATGCCCTCTGTCTGGTGCCTTAGAATTTTGGAGTGGCGAGGCTGTCCAATCAAAGGACTTTATGCAAATAGCTGCCACATATCCGCCCTTCTGCCCTCCGCATACACACATACACACATACAAACATTCCGTTTTATAAAGGTATACAGATGAGTATTATTTTAGTGAACTTTTTGAGGGCACTTCTAATGGAACTTTTGCAACTGTAAATAAATATACCTAGGGAGAGTAGACTTGCCCAATGTCACTACATTTCACCAGTTCCCCATAACTGGCTTTATGAATGTAAATAGACAGAAATGTATATGCCTGACTCTAATACATGGCTAAAAAATTCATATTCTTTCAAGGCTGTGTAACCGTAGCCTTTGTACCCACTTTCAGTGAAGGGCAATGTTGCAAAATTAGTGAAGTTATGCTGACCGATAAACAATGATCATTATTATGTAGAGAGAAAATGTCAGTGTGATTTTCTCCTAGGATGCGATTGCATTTTCCGTTCCTTTTGCAAATGAGGAACACACAATGGAGACTGGTGCTATTATTGGAATTGTGGTGATGACAATTGGTGGCTGAGTGTACCAAGAACATCATGGTGAAGAGGACTCTTTCAAAAATGCACTTAGCTGCCATCCAAAGCGAGTAAAACTGGAAAGCTTCAAGAAATAAAAAGTGCATATGTTCAGTTAAACGTTTCCTGGTAGATTCTAGAGTCTTATTTTTTTCATTCCCCCCCCCCCCCTCTTCTATGCAATGCCTTGTACCCTATGATCTTTAGATTTTGCTCCTCGGCTAATCCAGCTCAGTAAGTAAACTCAACTTTAATATAAATACAGAGCTGCTCCTGCCAGAGATGACTCAATTACTCCAAGTTCAACCAGTCCTAATCTGTAATCTCTATCTCTATACATCAATAAAGCTGAAAGTTTGTATGTGGGTTTGTTTATTTGTTTGTTTGTTTGTTTGTGGGTTTGTGGATATGTGCCAGCGTTCTGATTGGCTCCCGGCCTCTAAAGTCCCGGCCTCTAAAGTCCCACCCCCTACATTCAAACATTAAGATTGGTTGCCACAGAGGCAGAATTTCCTAAACCCCCTCTGATTGGCCACCATTGCCTCATTGCTAAACCGCCTCTGATTGGACACCATTGCCTCAAACACCACGAATGCTTGCCACAGAGTCAGCATTTGTTACACTGGTTCTGATTGGCCACCATTCCTCCTTCCCTATTCTCAAACCTCTCGCAGACAGAACTTTGCAAGCAGGCTTCCTTTCGCCCTCGCCCTCCACACACAGCACCACTTCATTCTCCTGGCTAGGCCTCAGCCTGATTTCTTTCACAGTAAGACTTACCTTTCTTCTTTCTCTTCACTAGGCCCCTTAGGACACAGAAAAAGACCGCACTTGCAGCACAGCCCCCCCCCCCCCCCACTCAACACGAACTCTACATCCTGGTGCAGTTTGAGGGAAGGGGGGCCACGGATGATGGGACTTGAACTACCTTCACTAACTTCCTAAGACCACTGTGACCCTCATCCAATAATACAGACCCAAAGGCCCACACAGAGCCTCCATGACCTGCTGCACTTTGGAGGAGGCTGCACCACGGATGATGGGACTTGCAGTGCCTTCACTACTTCTATTATACCACTCCAACTCCCAATATTAATGGATCAAGGCCAAACTTGCCAGACAGAGCCTCCATGACCCACTAAACATCCTGCTGCTGTTTGGAAGACGGTGGGCCACAGATGATGGGACTTAGAGTACCTTCACTAATTCCATGATACCCCTGCAACTCCTTCTCATGATGGATCAAGACCTAACTTGGCACACAGGGCCCCTGTGACCCACTCTACATCCTGCTGCACTTTGGTGCATGGTACACCACAGATGATGGGATTTGGAGTACCTTCATTAATTTCATGATACCCCTGAAACTCCTCCTCATGATAGATTGAGACCTAACTTGGCACACAGGGGCCCCTGACCCACTCTACACCCTCCTGCAGCTTGGGAGAGGGCAGACCATGGATGATGGGACTTGCAGTGCCTTCACTACTTAAATGATACCACTCCAATGCCTTCTAATGAAGGAACAAGACCACACTTGGCACACAGAGCCCCCATGACCCACTCTACATCCTCCTGCTGTTTGGAAGAGGGTGAGCTACAGATGATGGGACTTGGAGTACCTTCATTAATTTCATGATACCACTGCAACTCCTGCTCATGATGGATCAAGACCTAACTTGGCACACAGGGCCCCCGTGACCCATTCTACACCCTACTGCAGCTTGGAGGAGGGTACACCACAGATGATGGGACTTGCAATACCTTCACTAACTTCCGGAAACCACTGCACGCCACACAAACATCTGATAAGGACCCACCTTGACACACAATGCCTTTCTCAAATGACCCGGGCACCGCCGGGTCCCCAAGCTAGTATGTAATAAAACCTACATTTGTGCTGTTTTGAATCCATCATACTGAAAGTTTCTACCTTGTACTCCAAGCCTTAAACTAGCTAATGATGTGAACTGAGATACATTTACCTGTCAGGTAGAAAGCTTTCCTTTCTACTAAGATGGGGTCTTGTTGGCAATTGTACCTGCTGTCAGTCAGGACCTTTAAGGCATGTCTACTCTACATTAGCTTAAAAACCTGAACTGGACCAGAAGTCATTCCTAAAAGTCCAAACGGCATCCAGGGTCCTTAACGGAGGATAAACCAGAGTAAACCTATTTAGCCCGATGTTTAAGGAAGTCAGTGAGTGCTGAAACTCTCTGAAACATCATAAAGAGTGTGGACAAACACAACGGCGAACTAGTCTTCTGTCCACACAGGCCGATGCTGCCATCAATGAAGGGAAAAAGGTACAGATTGGGCTTGTTTCACACATAATACACACACCGAGAACTTTCAATACTTCAATATCATAATCAAGTGATATATTATCATAAATACATAACAAATACAAATTGTTTACATTCAAAATTCCAAACGCCCGGGACGGGCTCCTACCTTTAGCAGGGGTTATTCAAGGTAAGTCCATATAGGTATTTGTAATGATGTCGATTATTTGTGTGTAAATGTTGTATAACATATGTTAAATGTATGTTGTTTTGTGTAGTTCAAAGGAATATCCTATGAATTGTTGATGTGGGTGAGACAGAAGGGAGGCTTGGCAGAAGCTCTGAAGAGCTGTCGCCATAGCAACCAGGGCCAGAGCCTTTTAGAATGTTCAAGGTATGAATTTTACAGTTGGTGAAGAGCGGTTGGAAGCCAACTGCCATGAGAGGGGGGAGGAGTTTGTTTTGAGTTAGTTGGTCTTAAGGACTGTAAGAGAACAGTTCAGTCTTTAGTTAGTCTTAAGGTCTGCAAGAGAGCAGTCCAGTTTTATGGGTGTAGAGACCCTAGTTAAAGATGGAAGAGTCCAGAGGTCTATAGAGGGATAGTGGGAACCCTATAGTATAACCCCATTTGTGTTTTGTGTAACAGAATAAGTTTGTGCCTCTGAGGAAGTATAAAACCAATCAAGATTTGTACCCATTTGTGTCATAATAAATTATTTACATCTTAAAAGAAAAACACCTCTGTTAGTTCTTTTATTGGTGGTGGCCCTCAAGGTCAGTGGTCAGACAGACAAATGGTGGCAGTGTGGTCAAGTGGTTACTGAGAAATTTAAAGTCTCTGCAATTCAATGGTTAGTGGGGGAGATAGTCTACCCTGCCATAAGACAGAAGTTGCTGAGGTAACTTCGAGGCCCCCTTGCATTTAGGGTTAGCGGTTTGGATTCCGAAAGATTGTCCAGTCTGGGGCCGGTCAACAAGGGGTTGTCACAGTATTCAAGTCCGTAAAAGAGTGGGTTTTGAGGGAAAATATTGAGGGTTGTAACGGAGGTCCCGGGGTATCGAAACTGAGTCCCAAACGCCTGTGAATGTCTTCCAAGAAGACGGAGATGAGAGCCAATTTGCAGAAAGGTGTCACGATGCAGGGTCTCGGCCCAGCCCCTTAATCACACACACAGAGACGGTAATCAGCTAACTATTTATTGAATAATAAAAAACAGGTGAAAAGGTAAATTGTCCATAAAAAATATCAGAAAGTTCGATCAAAAAGGTAAAGAGTCCGTAAGTAAAATCCAAAGGCAAACAAGGCAAAGGCTCCGCAAAAACAATGCGGATCAAGGACTTGGTCCGTGGCAAAGAACAAGGTAAAGTTCATAAACAATCCCAAGGAACTTCTTGGCAAGGCACGAGCCGGCAACTTGGCTCCCTGGAACTCCGCTCGCTTCACTCCTCTTAGAATAGAAGTGGCCGAGCTACTGAAGATTCGTTACCACGGATCCTATACTTAATCCCCTTGGCGAGGCCCCCGACGCTCTAGGCTTCTGCGCCAATCTGTGCTACGGGATCTAGCGCTTCTCTGGCGCTCTAGGCTACGGTGCCAATCCCTCCTGCTGGACTCAATGCTCCGTCTCCTATCAAAGCTCCGTGCTTGCCTCCCAGCACCTGGGTCGCTATCTTCATGAGAGCCGAACTCCCTTTCAGCTTCCATGGGCTCATCCTCCACTGTTTCCCTGATCCTTTCCTGCGACCCTTAACCACCTGGTTTCCCATAATGATCAGAATCATCACTCTCAGGGTCAGCCTGAACTTCCCAGCTAGCATAGCCGTCAGGCCATTCATCATCCCAGGCCAAGCTCTCTGTGGGAGAGGAAGGCCCAGCTAACTCGTCAGCCCCTTCCTCCATGTCCTCATCAACTGCAGCTGGCCCTAATGCAAGTGGGACCCCCGGTGCTGCCCCCTGCCCCCCAGGCATGAAAGGGAACTGGGTTGCTACAAAAGGAGTCAAGGTGCTGGGCGGCTTAGATGTTGTAAGTCACAACGATGCCTGGGGAAATCCCGTATTACTAAGTCCGTCCAAAAATCAAAGGCCGACGAGGCTATATGTATATGATGGCACCAACTCTCGTTTCGACCCTATCCCAATGGGCCTTTCTCAAGGCCATGGTTTAGGTTGAAGCTCCTGTTTTCCATTACACAGATGTGTACACAAATGCGTTTTTCTGTTAAAAGGACATAATATAGCATAGTATAAAACTCGAAAGCAACTCCAATACAGTATATCCAAAATATTCTTTACATAACATTCCAATATCATATATATAATTAGATACATACCGAGATCATAGAGGCCAATTCAAACTTCTATGACCGGATCAGTGGCCGAAGCAAATCGGTATGCACAAAGAGTCAGAACATATACTGCTGTAATCCCAGGGTTAACAGGGTTAACAGGTGTAATTCATCTCAATAGGTCTACGATCCCTAATTTTTCATTTAACCCGTGGGGAATTTCTGTTTTTAGAATTTGGATCCACCAGGTTTCAGCTCTTTTTACTTGCCTTTTAAGATGGATCCCTCCGCGTTCCTGTACATTGAGTAGATTACTACTTGCAGCACCACAGACTACCAAGCCTTCCTTCGCCATTGGGCACATTAAGGATTACAAATACCCAATTGGGTTGGTTTTGATTTGAAGATTGTCCATTTACTTATTAAATTTACCAATACCCATTTGGGTTTCACATTTGAATTTACTTCGGAGCAATTTCACTCCGCTTGACTTCTATTCGCTTGGACTTAATTTTGGTTCACAGTCGCATGGTAGGCTGCATTACCTAATTACTTAATTACCATTAAAATTGACATTATTTTTGACTTCAGTGTCGGTTGCTTACACCTCCGTTTGTTAAGAACATAAGAACATAAGAAGAGCCATGCTGAATCGGACCTCAGCCCATCTAGTCCAGCATTCTGTATCACACAGTGGCCCACCAGTTGTACACGGGGATCTCGAGCAGAAGGGAGGGCAAAACCCTGACCTGCTCCCGACCCCCCACAACCAGTACCCAGGGAAATCCTGCCTACCTCAACCAACTCCGAGGTGGCACTTGGATGTCCTTTTCAGTAACTACCGATACACTTGGTATCCATGAATCTGTCTAATCCTGCCTTGAAGCTGTCCAGGCTGACAGCTGTCACAACCTCTTCTGGAAGTGAGTTTCATAACCCAATGACCCTCTGGGTGAAGAAATATTTCCCTTTGTTAGTCCTCATTTTCCTTGTTTGTTATTGCTCAATAGCCCAGCCCCGTGTTTACACTAAATCTAAATAAATGTCACATCTCATTTGCCATTGTTGTAACTAGATTTTTTGCCTTCTAGTTCATGCAATCTATAATCAATTTGTATTAATGATTAGAGCAGTTTAAGAAAACAAGTCTTTTAAAACAAAGATCTTGACATCATAAGTGACTGTAACAATCAGAAAACCAACAAGTAATTCTGCCCAACAACAGACTTGAGTGGAACAACTGGCAAAATGTCAGCAGTGCTTATGATCTTGTGCAGAGTGGCAAATCATTTGGCAAGCAATGCCTATGTCACTTGTGACTAGTAGCCTTTATTAGTGCACAAAATTTACTACATGGTGGTAGCCATTGAGCTGTAGCAGAGCTAAGCAAGTTTCATAGGATAGCCTGATGCCATCTTTTTTCTTTAAAAAAATCAGTGTGCGTAAAGAGGCGAACAGAGGCATGCCATCATTCCTGTCTATTTATTTATTTATTGGTAGCGGCAGCAATTTTATTTGAAAGGTGACACAGCAAAGCAATAGCTGGAAAGTTTGATTTGTAGCAGAATTCAGCAGGTCAACATAAAGTGTATAGGAAAACGCAATTGGCTTTTTTGTACTGCTCCCCCTGCTCCGGCTTTATATATCTATATCTATTAGACCTCCCCCTCCCACGCAGTGGGTGGGGAGAGCCAGGCCCGGATCAGCTGATGGTGCCGCCCGAGGCCAGACTTTGGAAGCGCCGCCCCAGCGGCGGGGCCGCTTGCGCGGGCGGGGCCACTTGCGGGGCAGGGCCACTTGTGGGGCGGGGGCCGCTTGTGGGGCGGGGCCACTTGTGGGGGCAGGGCCCTCCTTCCTCCTTACTTGACGATGCCAGAGAGGAGGGGTGGCGGCAAGGCACTTAATCCCTGGGAACGGCGCGCTCCGAGGCGTTGTTGGCTTGGCCGGCTTCGGAACAAGAGCGAGAAGAGCCGAGGAGGAGCAGCAGCGGCGGCGGCGGTGGCCGGAGCCCTGCGTGAGCCTTGTCCTTCTCCGCCGCCGCCGCTTCTTCTGCTTCTGCTGCCGCGGCTCCTGCTGCTGCTACCGCCGCCCAGTAGCAGCCGCGCCAGAGAGGAGGAGCGCCAGAGAGGAGGGGCGGCGAGCATAGGCCTTAGACGCGGAAGCCGCGTCTAAGGCCTATGGTGCTCGGCGGGCAGACGCAGGAGCGCCAGGACATCATTTTTTTTAAAAAAAAACATTTTAATTTTTTTTTATTTTGGGGTCCGGATACGCTGCCCCCCCCCCCAGGCTGCCGCCCGAGGCCATGACCTCGGATGCCCTTATGGGTAATCCGGGCCTGGGGAGAGCAATTTGCCTCCTCCCCTGACAAGAGATTGGATGGTTCCATTGGAACCATCCAGAAAAAAAGAGGTGGGGCTGGCTAACTGCTGTAGCCAGTCTCCTGCCTCATTCGGCTTGGAGGCGTCAACCCACCACGCCCGCCCACTGACAGTATAATTTTTGGTTGCCTATTAAAAAAGGGATGGGGTAGGAATTTTTTGTTCTTCTATGTTCTAGGATATTTCCACCACCTACCCTATACTGTTATTAGAGGCTAGCTGGGATGGTGCTGTATATAAATAAAAAAAATTAATGTAGCCTGGCCTTCCCACACTGAAGGCTAGCAAATTGCCTTCTTCTTGCTACGTTTCTCTAGCTTGGGGAAAATGAAATTATCTGCATGGAGCAACAGAATAGTAGTGAAAGTCTGATGTGTTCTATCTATCTATCTATCTATCTATCTATCTATCTATCTATGTATATAATAAAAGTCAGTGTTTGTGGGCGGTGGTGCGGAGGGAGAAATATGTGCCAGCCTTTCGATTGGCTACCACTGTGGGATTATTTGCATAAAGGGGCTCTGATTGGCCAGCCTCAGAACTCCAACATTCTACGGCCCCAGACAGATGGGATTGGTTGACATTGAAATGGTATTTGCATAAAGGACTCCGATTAGCCAACCACATTCCAACATTCTAAAGTGTCTCAGAGGGAAAGGGAAAGGCCTCAGGCAGTCAGCCACTGTGGCCCACAGCAATGACGGATCAGGACCAAACTTGGCAAACAGGGGCCCAATGGCCCACTTCACAACCTAGTTTGGTTTAGGGAAGGATGGGCCATGAATGATGGGATTTGCAGTACCTTCACCTCATTCACTTCCCAAACAACACTGTAGCCCCTACAAATCACAGACCAGGCCCAAACTTGGCACACAGAGTACCCATGACCCACTCTACAGCCTGGTGCAGTTTGAGTGGGACAGACTATGGATGATGGGAGTTGAAGTACCTTCACTCATCTTCTGAGACCGCTGCCACCCTCATCCAATGACTGATCTAGACCACACTTGGCACACAGAGCCCCCATGACCCACTCTACATTCTGGTGCAGTTTGGATAACGGGGGACCATGGATGATGGGACTTCCAGTACCTTCCCTCACTTCCAGAGACCACTGCAACCTTCATCCAGAGAATGATCAAGACCAAATGTAACACACACAGCCCCCATGACCCAGTCTACATCCTGGTGCTGTTTGGAGGAGGATGGACCATGGCCAATGGGACTTGCAGTACCTTCACTAAGTTCCTGAGACCACTGCAAGCCACATAAACATCTAATAGGAACCAACCTTGGCACACAATGCCTTCCTCAAATAACCCGGGCACTGCCGGGTCCCCAAGCTAGTAAGGAATATTTCTCAGTCTTTGACTTTCCAGATGGTTTGTACTACAACTCCCAGAACTTTTGACCATGCTATTTGAGGCTTCAAGAAAACACCTGGTGGACTAAGCTATGTTAAATATGTGCATAGGAGGTAGGTTATGAACACTGCTACAGAACCAGAATTAATGTGTACAATACCACCAGGCAATTATTGCTCCTTTGTGCATAAGACTAGATCAATATGGAATCAGTCCATTACTCTTCACCCTGGCTTGAAGAATGGTTTGGTGGTGCCAGTGACAACCTATGCCACTTCTCAGTTTGAGAAAATCTACAGTATCTCCTCTAACAAAGAATAATGCCTATGGTTTCTGAAAATTCATCATGTTCATGTCATCCATAATCCTGTACCCAAAAAACTAAGTGACCCCTGCAATGCGGTGGGCATGATTTCCCCCTCTCAAATACAACTATCCTCAAAAAAGCTTTTAAGAACATAAGAACATAAGAAGAGTCATGCCTCTTAACTGAAAGGGCAACACTGCTCCTGTCAAAAGGCACCTGTCAGTTGACTCCTGTCAAAATTGAAACAAGTTGCATCATTTAGTTTGTGGTAAAGAAGTTGACTGAGCCGCATTGATAGCAGGTTACCGCCTGACTTGAGGAGAAAATGGAATGAAGTGAATTTCCTGTGCTCATTAAGCATTATTTCTTCCAGCATTCTGGAAAAAATCACTCAAACCAAGTACCGAGGGAAAATCCTGCTTGATAAATACTATGGGGACTCTGTCAATCCATCAATTTCAATGGTAAAGAAGACCCTGGTTGAAGAAATATTTCTGAATTTAGGAAGCCCCCTCGTCCTGTGGCTTTATTCACCTTTTCTATCCCATGCATGATTTTAACACGGAAGATGCCCCAAGAACCTGGTTCTGGAGCGCCCAGGATCATGACCTTTTCCAGTTCCGTCTCTACACCAGAATTGTACAAAACAATTGAAAAAAATCACGATATCATGGTGTTGGCTGCTGCGACTGGGTTGACATCTTCATTGAGCTGTCCACCAAAAACCCCCGATCCCTGGTTTGTCTCGGAAAGCTTGACCCCATCAGTTGAGATTGTGACTTTACACTTGTTTAGGGTTAAAAATGCATTTGCCACTAGGCATCTCAATCATTTCATTTTTAACTACCTGGCTCAAAAGCTTTTAAAATATGACATGATATATGGATTAACTTGTGTTACCATACCTTAAGCAAGGATTTTTATTTCTTTTTCCCTGTTAAATTGCAGAATTGATAGCATCAGATGAACCTTACGCCAGTGGCAAAGATCAAAATGCATCTTGATTAAGAAAAATAAAATAAAATAAAAAACAAGAAATCTCTATAGGCAGTTTCAAATGCAGTTCACAGGACCTTGAGGTCAAAATTGATTTTTCCAGTACCTGGATTGCTGGCTGGGAGATTAACACAAAAGTCCAATAAGATGATTAAATCCTTACATCGGAAGCAGAATCCAAATATTGTAAACATGAGATTAATGGATAGGATGCTTTACAGCAGGGGTGGGCATTTTTTTTCCCAAGGGGCCACACGAGAGCCAAAAAATATTATGGAAGGCCACACCTAAAGGCGGAACTACAATCTAATCTACATTATTTATTTACTATATTTACTATATATTACACATCATTAATATTAACATATTAATATATCAAGAAAAATTCATATATTATTATTATTATTATTAATATCATAATTATTATATTATAGTATTATAGTATATATATAGACATTCTAATATATTGAAATTATAATATAATATAACATTATATTATCTTATTTATTATATTATTATTATAAAATTATTATACAATAATAATAAAAACCACTAAAATTAAATTAAATTAAATTCAAGAAGACAAGGTGCGAACCAAGATGAAGGATGACATCCTGAAGAGAGGAAGGATCCCAAGATGGAATGGCCCAATGGACCCAGCCCAGAGGATGGCAAAGCGGACCCAGCCGCCGCCGCAGAGCAGAGCAGAGCAGAGCAGAGGCAGCAGGGCATCCCAGCCATTCCCAACTGCTCGCCCCAGCCATTCCCAACTGATCGGCCCTGTGGGGCCTGTGTTGGCAGGAAGGGGCTGCCGCTGCCAGCCATTCCCAACTCGGTCGCGGGCTCTGTGGGGCCTGTGTTGGCAGACAGGCCCTGTGGAGGCAGGCAGGCTTTGCAGTGCCTGCCATCCCTGCAGGCGATCCTGGCCTGCAGGGGGAGCACTCGGTAATCTGAGGCAGCTCATCGCCATGGCGACCCGGAAGATGATTAAGTCTTCCAGGTCGCCACGTCGATCAGCCCCCACAGGTCGCGGAGTGCTCCCGCTGCAGGCACGGATCGCCTCCAGGGATGGCAGGCACTCCAAAGCCGCCGCTCCTCCGCCTGTCTGCCAACACAGGCCCCACAGAGCCCGCGATCGGATGGCGGCAGCGGCATCCCTTCCTCTTGGCCCCACCCCTGATGCCCTTCTCCCGGGCCGCACAGAACCAGCTGCCGGGCCGCATCCGGCCCGCGGGGCATGGGTTGCCCACCCCTGCTTTGCAAGGACAGTTATTTAAGGGTAAGGTTTTAGTCACTTAAAAAAAACAGAAATAGGAACACTACATCCAACTAAAGTGGGTTGGATTTGTGATTGATTTGAAAAACTTGCACCAACTTACTAAATTGTCACTATAATTCTTAATAAATATGGGGTTCTTTCGCATATCATTTAAACATATATTTTCTTTAAAGAATCCCTCTTCCACAGATTGTTGAAAGACACTACAGGCCTATTGCTGTGAATGAAGAAAGTGCATTCCAGGACGTCATTTCTTTAAAATGAAATTTGGTATTAGAGGCAGAACATGGAAATAGCAGGGACATAACAAAAAAGAGCAGTTCAACATATTTCTGCAAACTGTTTATTCAAAAACAAAGAATATGCAAATGTAAAACGAAAGTCAAGCAAGATTTGCATATGTTTTTTTTTAAAAAAAACAACCAAACAAGAGCATCGTTTGAAGGCTTCTTCCAAAATACATCCAGGGATGGTTATTTCATTTATCAGTCTCCACTTTTGACATGAGTTCCATTTTGGTGAAAATCTGGGGAGCGGGGTGAGCTCCCATCTATCAGCTCTAGATTCTCATGTATACACACTAGGCATGAGAAAAATGAAACGGAAATTAAAAGGATTCGTAAGAGATTCGTATGTAATGGGACTTTTGAGGTTTTACGTATCGCTGCCGCGATCCCGGAAGTAGACTTCCTTTTTTCCCCGTTGCTCTGCTGCCATGCCCCATCGCAGGGGCCTGCTTCACACACGCGCGCTTCTCCTCCTCTCTCTCCCTGCGCCTCTCAGATGCTTCTCTTCCCCGTTGCTCTGCCATGCCCCATCGCAGGGGCCAGCTTCAGCCCTCCAGGTACGTGTTTTGGACTTCAACTCCCACCATTCCTCACAGCCTCAGGCCTCTTCCTTTTCCTCTCAGCCTGGGCAAACTTGGGCCCCTCGCTCCCTCAGGATCGGGGTGAGAGAGAGGCAGCGACGAGCGAGGGGCTCCTCCTCCTTTTCTTTTGCTGCTTCCAAGAATAGAATACCCCCTCCCTCCTTCCCTCCCTCCTTCCCTCCCTCCTTCCTATTTGGAGAGTCCCATCTAGAATTCAGTGTGGTTTATTCAAGTTTTGGCCTACAACTCCCAGAAATCCCAGCCAATTTACCAGCTGTTAGGATTTCTGGGAGTTGTAGGCCAAAACCATCTGGAATGCGCATGCTCTGGCATACGAATTACTAACGAATTTCGTTAGTACTTAAGTTACATTTCCGAAATTTTTGGGAAATTTTTTGTAAGTCTTTGATATACTAATCAAAAAAATCCCCCATTTGATATAAGAATCGCCATTTTAGGATTCTAAAACATGCCTAATACACACACACACACACTTTTATTTGGGCTCCATGAGAAACATTTGTATCAAACAGGGCACTGCGGCTGAGAAAGTTTGAGAAATCTGATCTAGACACTAGGCTTGTTTAATCAAGGAAAAAATGTTTCAAAACTCGTTTCGGATGTAGGGGGCACTAGCAATTCATTTCCGAAGTGATTTCTCAAATTTTCCCCCAAAAAAGCTCGGAATTTCCCAAAATTTCAAAAATTTCCTAATTGCTTCGTTAATGGCGGGGGCGAGTGTGCAATGCGTGAAAAACTGCAAACGGGACAGGCAAAACTTGGGGGATTCCCTTTCCCTCATTTTAGACTGCTACTGACAAAACTTGACACAATGGTAGAAATTATTAGCAGATTATAGGAGATTTCTTGTTTCCAAATGTACAACGTGTAGCCTCAAGAAGAGAAAGGGGGCTCCAAAGTGGTATTTTGTGTTTCCCCAAGGAAATGATTAGATTAGGAAATCTCTAGTTTCCAAAGGTCAAATGTGAGACCCAAAGCAGACAAAGGGGTCTCCAAAGTGGTATGGTATGGTTCCCTAAGGTAATTATTAGCAGAAAATGGGCTTTCAAAGTCCAAAGGGACTTTCTGGGATCCCAAAATCCAAAGTGTAACCCAAATGGGATTGAGGTTTGTTGAAAGTTAAAATCACTGCTTCATAAAGGGAAATTGGCAGTGGCAGGCAAGAGAAGAACACTTCTCCCAGCTGCCCTGCCCTTCTTCCCTCCCCACACACAAGGAAGTCTCGCAGGCAAGGGGCCTGTTTCCAGCCGGTTTCCACAATATGTTCCCAATAGGCATGAGAAAAAGTTATGAAAATGAAATGATTCGTAAGAAATTCGTAAGAAATGCTACTTTTGAGTATTTCCGCACCTGGAACGCCAACCAGGAAGTGGACTTTCTTTATAGAACTTCGGCCAGGATTTTCTTAAGTGTCGTTATTAGGTCGTAAGAGGGGGGGGGGGCACCCTCCTTCTCCATCACCACCCTCCCGCCTCCCTTGCCAATAAGTATTATGGCAAGGCAAGGCCTAAACTTCGCTCCTTCTTTCGGCTGGAAGCCGGAAAAATGTAAACAGAGAGGATTACTCAGAAGTAAATTTGCAAAGGAGGGCACTTTGGATGAAGGGCCCTTCTTTGTGGATTTACTTTATAATCCCTCTGTTACATTTTTCCAGGCTTCCCTGCCTCTCCTGCCTGCCAGGATCTAAAGCATCAAAGAGTATTGGGGTGAGAAACCAACCTAATGTATAATAGAATGAATGCTACTGTAAGTGCCTAATATTATAAGTAATCAGCTGGTCATACCTACATTCCATGCACATGCAATAATACAGCAGTAATAACAATAACAAGAGGTAAAATTCAAACCGAGTATTCTGACTGGTCCCTGCCTCATGCGGTGCAAGCGGGCTCTTCTCTATTAGCCTGAAAAGCCAGCATTTTCTGCTAGGTGCACACACATACATATTCTTTGGGGGATTTGCTGCAGAATCCGGGCTCATAGAGAAGATTCTGCAGCAAATCCCCCAAAGAATATGTATGTGTGCACCCAAGCAGAAAATGCTGGCTTTTCCCGGGCTCGCAGAGAAGAGCCTGTTTGCACCGCATGAGGGGGACCAGTCAGAATACTTCTCCGTTGAATTTTTACCTCTTCTATACCCATTGTTATTACTGCTGTATTATTGCATGTGCATGGAATGTAGGCTATGACCAGCCTGGGCAAACTTGGGCCCTCGCTCCCTCGGGATCGGGGTGAGAGAGGCAGCGGAGCGAGGGGGGCTCCTCCTCCTTTTCTTTTGCTGCTTCCAAGAATAGAATACCCCCTCCCTCCTTCCCTCCCTCCTTCCCTCCCTCCTTCCTATTTGGAGAGTCCCATCTAGAATTCAGTGTGATTTATTCAGTTTTGGCCTACAACTCCCAGAAATCCCAGCCAATTTACCAGCTGTTAGGATTTCTGGGAGTTGTAGGCAAAAACCATCTGGGAATGCGCATGCGCTGGCATACGAACTACTAACGAATTTCGTTAGTAATTAAGTTACATTTTAGAAGTATTCGGAATTTTTTTGTAAGTCTTTCTTTTACTAATCAAAAAAAATCCCCCCCCCCTCATTTGATGTTAGAATCGCCATTTTTGGGTTCGAAACCATGCCTAGTTCCCAACTCTGTTGTTCCCTTGCAAAGTGGTGGCTTGGTACCTTGCCCACCCAAAAGTCCTAGTCCCTTCCCATTTGCATCCCCGGCTCGCAATGAGACCACAAGGCACACACAGCCCATTTTAAAGGGCAATGGCTGCCATGCCAAAACTCCTCCCCTCCCCACATGGTTTCCCCTTATTGGCTAGAGGCAAGCATCCCAGCTGCTGCTTGCCTCCAAATGCTGGGTCTTTACCTATTCACTTCCTGAGTCGGAACAAAGATGGCGACAGTGGCTTCGAAATGGCAAAGGTATTTCTGGGTTCCCAAATCACTTCAAAATCAAAAAGGAATTTGATCCAAATTTAATCTGAATTACGAAGATTCCGACTGGACCTAACCATGCCTACTAGACACTATACTCCTTTTGATGCAGCCCAAAATCCCATTTGCTTTTATAGCTACTGCATCACATTGTTGGGCCATATTTTACTTGTCCTTAAGACACCTGGAGGACCAAACCCAGGCGACACTCATCCTGTATCTTTGCATTTCATTTTTTCTGCCTAAGTGTAGTATCTTTGTGTAAATTGTCAACATTTTCTAGTGTTACACCATTAAGATTTTTTTCTGGCATTGCAGAGGGATTGTTTGATTCCTGGTGATAGAGCACTTTGGTTTTCTTGATGTTCAGTGATACATATTTGAGACCATAGTATCATCAAACACATAACAAAGGATATTGTGTTAAGGCAGTGTTTCCCAACCTTTTTTGAGCCGCGGCACACTTTTTACATTTACAAAATCCTGGGGCACACCACCAACCAAAATGACACAAAATGACACTCTAACACAGTAATACATATAGTTAATATTTTTTATAATATATTTATACACTCAGTGTGAAACCTGGGCCTGTTTTGATGACCACAACATAGATATCCTGGAGGGAATGGCAGAAGGGACACAAACTTCCCACACAGAACTCCCATAACCAAGAGAAAATGCTATAAGAGTTTGGTGGGCATTGACCTAGAGTTTTGGAGTTGTAGTTCACCTATATCCCGAGAGCACTGTGGACTCAAACAATGTTGGATCAGGACCAAACCTGGCAGGAAAACTCAATATGCCCAACTATGAACGCAGATAGTGTTCAGGGGAATTAGACCTTGACATTTGGGAGTTGTAGTTGCTGGGATTTATAGTTCCCCTACAATCAAAGAGCATTCTGAACCCCACCAATGATAGAACTGGGCCAAAATTACCACACAGAACCCCCAGGAGGCAAGAGGAGGTCTCTACTTGGGGAAAGGGAGGCGGGCCTTCCCAATGCATGGAGAGGGAGAAACCAAGTAGACAACGGGTGGGAAGGGGACCTTTATCGAGGTAGGTTTCTTAGGGTTTTTATACTTCAACACACTAGATTCTCCCCCCTCCCCTTCCTGGAGGTTCCAATTTCCCACGGCACACCTGCTATTCGCTCCCGGCACACTGGTTGGGAAACACTGCATTAGAATATTGTCCCTGTGGAAAGAAAAAGAGAACAAAATGATTACTGCCATTAAAAAGTGTGTTTTGATTTCTGGTTGTTCTATGGCAGAGCTGTCCAACTTCTACCGGCCCAGGGGCCTGAATTCACCGATGACCTGGGGGGCTGTAGGGTCTGCCCCCGCCCGGATTCGCGCCTGGATCCGCGCCTGAATCCGCCCCCGGATCCGCCCCCGGATCCACTCTGCATGCATACAGTCAAATATAATCTTTTACTGAGATAAAATGCAGGGCTAAGATATTAAATTATTTTAATTTAATATTAAATATATTTAATTCCATCCTCCCTCCCCTTATTTTAATTTAATATTAAATATATTTAATTCCATCCTCCCCTCTCCCCTTATTTTAATTTAATATTAAATATATTTAATTCCATCCTCCCCTCACCCCTTATTTTAATTTAATATTAAATATATTTAATTCCATCCTCCCCTCCCCCCTTAATGTATCCCATCTCCCCTTATTTCATCTTTAAATATATTTAATTTTATATTTAATACATGAGGGGAGATGGGGGGAGGGAATGAGGAGCCCCCTGAGGAGCCCCCTGCTTCGGCCTACCTTTTCCAAACACGCAGGATCCAGGAGTACCCGGACGACGAGAGAGGCGACGACCGACTAAGTCGAAGAAGGTCCTAATCGCGTCTGTGGGCCTCAGCGATCCAGTAGTAGAGTAGCCGAAGAGTATCGCGAGAATACGCAATCCACATGGGATTTCGCTGTCAACGCCGGCGTGATCTCACGTTGACAGCGAAATCCCGTGTGGATTGCTTCGTGATACTTGCTCCAAACCCGGAAGTAGGTATTTTTTTAAAAAAATTATTATTTATTTTATTTTTCAATTTTTATTTTTTATTTAAAAGCTTAGGGGGCCGGAGGGAAGGGGCTGGGGGCCGTATACGCCGCCCCGCCCCCGGGCCGCCAGTTGGACAGCCCTGTTCTATGGCATTCAACATCTCCCCCCACCACAATGTTGCGTAACATCTTAACCCATGAGTTGATTTTTGAGAATACTGGCAAAGCTCTTGGCCCCTGGAAGCAGACTGGGGCGAACTTGAATGGCTGCTTGTCGTGCTGTAGCAAGGGGTTGCCTCCATCTTCAGAACCATTGCGCCTTTGAATGTCAGTTGGCAGGAAATCTCAGTGAAAGAAGGTCATTCCTTCCATGTTCTGCTTGTGGGTTTCCCAGTAGTACTTAGCAGTCACTATGCCAAGCTAGTAGGCATGAGAAAAATGAAACGGAAATTAAAAGGATTCGTAAGAGATTCGTATGTAATGGGACTTTTGAGCTTTTACGGATCGCTGCGCGATCCCGAAGTAGACTTCCTTTACGGTCCTTGAGACCAACAATTTTGCGTTATGATCGTAATAAATTCTTAATTATTGTACTACGTACTCACTTCTCCCTGTCTTCTCCCCTCATTTCCTTCCGCCTCATTCAGCTTCTTCTTTTTCCCGCATTTCTATGGGGAACTGGAAGTGACGCTGCTGCTAGGTAGGCAATGCATTCTGGAAAGTGTAGTCCTCCACGCTTCCCCCCTTCTCTTCCCCGTTGCTCTGCTGCCATGCCCCATCGCAGGGGCCAACTTCAGCCTCCAGGTACGTGTTTTGGACTTCAACTCCCACCATTCCTCACAGCCTCAGGCCTCTTCCTTTTCCTCTCAGCCTGGGCAAACTTGGGCCCTCACTCCCTCAGGATCGGGGTGAGAGAGAGGCAGCGAGGAGCAAGGGGGGGGCCTCCTCCTCCCTTTTTTGTTGCTTCCAAGAATAGAATACCCCCTCCCTCCCTCCTTCCCTCCCTCCTTCCTATTTGGAGAGTCCCATCTAGAATTCAGTGTGGTTTATTCAAGTTTTGGCCTACAACTCCCAGAAATCCCAGCCAATTTACCAGCTGTTAGGATTTCTGGGAGTTGTAAAAAACCATCTGGAATGCGCATGCTCTGGCATACGAATTACTAACGAATTCCGTTAGTACTTAAGTTACATTTAGAAATTTTTGGAATTTTTTTTTGTAAGTCTTTCTTTTACTAATCAAAAAAAATCCCCCCATTTGATTTTAGAATCGCCATTTTTGGATTCGAAACCATGCCTACAAGCTAGATATTAGACCCAATCACATGGATCTATCAAGTTTTCTGTTCTTCAAACACATTGTGTGCATACATTCAGAAATATTCAAATATTTCCTGGAATATAAAACGCAAAGCATTGGGGGGGGGGTGCTGTGTTCTCTCTCCCTCTCTCTGCCTTCTCTCTTTTTTTGCTTTTTAATCTGCTCAATATGCTTGACGCATTTAAAATCCTTCTGTTGTTAGCAGTGGCTAAATGAAGTACAGCAGTGAGCCCAAACACTTCCATTGTGAAAACTATTTATTCATTATTAGGGTATTAACTTTTTAAAATGCAAGTAAGAGAAGGTTCAGTGCCTACAGAATTTAATCCTGCCAACAATAATCCTCTGAAAATGCTAAGGAATTGACCTTTGGATACGAGACCTTGGGTTTGCCTGGATTCCAAAGCCTGTACAACACCACAGCTTCTCGTTCCACTAATCGAATGGCCCCTGAAAGCATGGGATTGTCTGAATGTTGAGCGCAGATAGGGTTAAGGTTTCCCATTTTGTCTTATTGCTTTGCCCAGGCAGAACAGATATGAACGTTGTACTCGACACATGAGGGGACAGGCACTTATCTGGTGCCTTTCGCCTTTGCTGTGTGCATTACTTTTTTTGTCAGATAGCGGATGCAATTGCATTTCGAGAAACACTCAGTGCACCCATTAATGTGATTTTTATTACCAGCTTCTGCTTGCTTAAGGGCTGCATCATCAATCAACTTCTCTGGATTTTATTCAGCTAGAGACCCTGCTGCTGACTCATTCTCCTGACTGAAGATACCAATCCACCCCCTGGCTGTCGAATAATAGGACAGAGTGGGCAAGAAGAGAAGGCTTCTGGGAAGCTAACTCCCATCTCGGGGAAATGCAGAGTTTCAAGGGATAACGGGCAAGTGTATACAACCAAGATTATCCATGAACATTCACATGCCTAAGCTTTGTGCGCTGGGAATAGAAATAAATTCGGGAAAAGTTTAGTTTGTGCAATTCCGTTTCAGCAACTTCTGCACAAATCCACAAAGCTCTCTTTCTCCAGATATCCGCCAGACATCATGGAGAGAGGGCTGTGTTTTATCTTAGGTCATTAGCAGAAGATAATAGCCGTTCTGTAATGAGCTAATTATTTGAGGGTCGGGACCTTTGAACCAAACATATGCAGTTGCTCATCAGCATTCATTATAAAAAAAGCAAGCAAGAGAGAGAGAGAGACCAATTTATATATTCCTTTGAAAAAAATATATATTGATCTTATCTCTGAGAAGCTAAAAGAAATATACATGATTCCACCCTCTCCCATTTGTGTGCTAAACACGACTTTGTGAATTGGTTCAGGCTGAAAAGTAATGACAAGACCAAGCTTCATGGCCGGGTGGTGAACCAAACTTAGGCATCCTCAGTCTTAATTCAGTACTCCAATCTATTATATAAATGGGTTCACGTCATGTGATGTATACCTCAAACAAAGAAACCATACAACGCAGAAACACAATACTTGCCAACAGAAATAGGCCTCAAGCAAGGTACGTTTGTAGCAAAGAACCTTTCCCCCCCAAAACCTAAAAGGCCCCCAAAACAATGAGTAAAAATAAAACTACATTTACCAGCATCCTCCGGGCAGCCAAAGACTCACCCAGCCTCTACATTCTGAACAACATGATTGGCTGCCAATAAGGGCGGTTTGCATAACTGCTGTAACCATAGCAACGCTGGCAAGAGCCATCCAAGGCTAGGATAGAATGCTGAGAGATTTCAGTTGGTGTTTGAGGGTTAAACTGCCAAAACCAAACTCTGAGGGAGCAATTCTCCAGCAAATTCCTACCCACACAACACAACACAACTTCCAATCACAACCCATCCCACCAACCTTATGGGACCCCATACACACAACACCTACAAACACCACAAACAAAAACCATTCCTTCCTTCCACACAGACATAAACTGACCCAAAAGACAAGCCATGCCTTATAAAAATAACAGCATCGGACAACACACTCACAGCGCTACATACATCAAACAAAAAAGGGCAGAACAAACGCCAGAACAAAAACACACTGCGCAGCAGAGACACAGACAACAGACAAAAACTTCAAAGCTGGGGAAAGACCTTGACACAGAATGCTTCTCCCACGGACAACTCTATGTAGCGTGCTCCAGAGTTGGGAAACCACAGAACCTCTACATCAACACAGCAGACGGAAAGAAAAAAAGCATTGTATATCCACAAGCTCTGCAGAATGCCAGGAACACCACACACCGACAACTCCACAGGACTTCAACATCCCACCCACCAGAACAACCCACAACGACACAGCCATGACCCCACCAAGTAACATCATTTCCAACCCTTACATACTCAGACTTTCTCGCATCTCCTAAATAGGGCACAGCAACGCGTGCCGGGTACAGCTAGTGACTATATAAATTAGAGCAGTGTTTCCCAACCAGTGTGCCGGGGCACACTAGTGTGCCGTGAGCGATCATCAGGTGTGCCGTGGGACTGGAACCTCCAGGAGGGGAGGGGAGAGTCTAGTGTGTTGAAGTATAAAAACCTAAGAAACCTACCTCGATAAAAGCACAAAATTACAAACACCCCCCCCCCCCCCTAACCCGTTGTCTACTTGGTCTCTCCCTCTCCATGCATTGGGAAGGCCCGCCTCCCTTTCCCCAAGTAGAGACCTCCCCTTGCCTCCTGGGGGTTCTGTGTGGGAAGTTTGGCCCAGTTCTATCATTGGTGGGGTTCAGAATGCTCTTTGTTTGTAGGGGAACTATAAATCCCAGCAATTACAACTCCCAAATGTCAAGGTCTATTTCCCCTGAACTCCATCTGCATTTGGGCATACTGAGTATTCATGCCAAGTTTGGTCCTGATCCAATATTGTTTGAGTCCACAGTGCTCTCAGGATATAGGTGAACTACAACTCCAAAACCCAAGGTCAATGCCCAGCAAACTCTTATAGCATTTTCTCTTGGTTATGGGAGTTCTGTGTGGGAAGTTTGGGTCTCTCTGCCATTCCTGCCAGGTTATCTATGTTGAGTTCATTGAAACAAGCCCAGGTTTCACACTGAGTGTATAACTACATCAAAAAACATATTAACTATATGTATGACTGTGTTAGAGTGTCATTTTGTGTCATTTTGGTTGGTAGTGTGCCCCAGGATTTTGCAAATGTAAAAATTGTGCCGCGGCTCAAAAAAGGTTGGGAAGCACTGAATTAGAGCCCAGTTTAGCCAATGCATGAAATGTTACACAGATTTTCTCTCACATACACTTTCTCTTGTACTTGTGCACATGTGTAGGTGTCCTAATGTGACTCAACTCAACACGAGCTAGCAAAATCAAACATACAATGTCAACAAGCTAGTGATATCGAGGTCAGCTTACAAAACCAAGTCAATTGTAGGATAGTAAAGTGTGGGATATTAACCAGTTCAGATCGTGGCGAGCGCCACAAGAATTCTGCCAAAATCAACGCAAGGAATCCGGTGGTTCCACAAGCGTATGCCCAAGGGTAAACAAACGGAGCCAGGGCGCAGCAGTACAAGGGTAACCAAGGTAAAATACCCAGCACCTACCGGAGGAGGTTCCAAGTGTCCAAGACGCTGAGTGTAAGGTCCGCTAAAGTCCAGAGGAACGCTATGAAGTAAAGAGGACATGGCGGACCACTGCCCCCAGGAATGCGTCCCAACGTGGGCAGGGTTGCGGCACGGCGTTGTGCATGGTCACATAGAGCGTCTCCCACGCACAACTCCATGCCGCAACCCCGCCCATGTTGGGATGCACCTTTGGGGGCAGCTCTCTGCCGCTGCGTCCGCTTTACCTCATAGCGTTCCTCCGGACTTTGGCGGACCTTTCACTCAGTGTGTCATGATCTCTAGCTCATGCCATACAACTGACACAAACCACATGGCCATGGGACATTGGTCCAAAAGGGAATGTGGGACAAATGGACCAGCCATAAAACTCAATGGCTCAAAGGTGAGGGGAGAACCTGGCTTTGATATGGGAGGGCTTTGATGTAGTCGAGCCCAGAAACTCCCGTCGCAAAAATTAGAAATTTTCATCAATTTCCTGCAGCGGGCCGTTCCTAGAGTTAACGGTCCCAAGCACTAACATGCATCCTTGTTCCTGGACACAGCACAGACCTGGACCGTCCCCAAAGTTAGGACCCCTTGGTTCTCCCAGAGTTTTTTCGCATTATCTCAATTTTTATTATTATTTTTCCTCTTTTCCTCTCTCCTGTGGGCGCCTCAAATACGCGAGGAGAAGCTGCACTCCAAAGGGAACCGCGGTGGCTCAGCAGGCAAGGCTGAGGCCGCGGGGAACCAGAGGTCGCCGGTTCGAGGCCCTGCAAAGGAGGAGGGAAAGTTTCCCCTTTTTTTGCCCCCCCGGTTGGGGGTGCCCAGGTCTGGCAATTTGGCGGCCCTGTGCCACTCCGCTGGCAAGGGATTCCCATTTTTTCCATATATTTTCATAAGGACATTCAGGGCATATAAAAACTCAACTGAGCTGTCAAAAGAAAGATCAATGAATTTGGCCTAGGTGGTTGGAGGCCCCCATCTGTGTACTGAGCTGACAGCCGCAAACCGGAGGCACCGGGTTCTAGGCCCGCACCAGAAAGGGTTCATTTTTGCACACATGTACTCCTGTTTATCACTGTCGTTTTAATTGAAGGAATGTTGCCCCATAAGTCTCTCCCTTGGCCCCATGTAAACCTTTCCTCCTCCCTTTCCCCCAGAATAGTTGGGAGCTGTGTTCTGTAATGTATCTGCTATATTTGTTAAGAGAATTGTACCGCATATGCCCTGAGTCATCTCACATCTTTTGTTTCACCATCATATCTCATTCTTGCATGGATCAATAGCCATTTGGCCAGGCCCTTGTTATGAAGATTAGGCCCTTTGCCTGACTTTGCACCTGGCTGATCCCAAGGATGTCTAGATCTCTGAGTTTCGTCTACCTAGACTAGCCCTTGGGTATTGGACAAAAGGGACCATAAGAAACACAGCGGGTTCCTGTTTGGCCTCGGAAACCAGACAAGGCTCACCATAGAACTTTTGTCATTTCAGCCATTTAAGCCGATCACCTAAATCCGTCCTTCTTTCTTCCTCACTCAAACATGAGGAAGGGACATATGAACTTGCTAATTAGATCTCCTGGTGACAAAAGCCAGAACCGGACTTTCTGCCTCAGGCTAACACCCGGGAAATACTTCCTTTGTTTACTCTTCATAATCCTTCCTGATGACAACTTCACCTAGCCCTCCTCATTCCGGAATCCCATATTTGGTGAGAGGCATCTGATTGGCCAGTTCAGGCAAGTGGAGGGCGACGTTGATAGGCTCCCCGGAGCCGGCCTGTGTCCCGCCCATCAGCTGATTCCAGCGTTCTGACCAATCACCAACGAGCCGGCCGGGAGGGGGCGGGCGGGAAATTCAAAAGTTTGACAGCTCTGTAACCTTTAAAAACCAATGTTTTGAATGTAAAATTATGTGGACTTTGCGGAATCAGGGTATTGCGATTGCATCCTCTCAGCTGAGTACATAAGAACATAAGAACATAAGAAGAGCCATGCTGAATCGGGCCTCAGCCCATCTAGTCCAGCATTCTGTGTCACACAGTGGCCCACTAGTTGTACACAGGGATCTCTAGCAGAAAGGAGGGCAAAACCCTCACCTGCTCCCAACCCCCCACAACCAGTACCCGGGGAAAATCCTGCCTGCCTCCATCAACACAGAGGTGGCACTTGGATGTCCATTTCAGTAACTACTGATTCCCTTGGTATCCATGAATCTGTCTAATCCTGCCTTGAAGCTGTCCAGACTGACAGCTGTTACAACCTCCTCTGGAAGTGAGTTCCATAACCCAATGACCCTCTGGGTAGAATAAACAATTTTGTGGCTTCTACCTTGCATCATGGTGAGCATAATCTGACTTCTGGGCATGAGAAGGTTGGGGGACCTGAGTTGCTCCGGGCTCGCCAGGGTTTTCACGGGCCCTCTTTGGACTGGGCTCCGCAGGTGGTTGGCGGGGTCAGTCCAAAATCACCGGTTCGGCAACATTGATATGGTGAAGGAGCCAGGCTTCCTGAATGAGTGATTGATGGCTTTGTAGTTAGTACTATATAGGAGACCAGCAGTTGAAGCTCTTGTATTCCAAACAATAAACGTGTTGATATCTGCTCCACTGGTGATTGTCTGCGTGTTTTCTCCAGAGCCACACAGCTTGGAATAGAGATACTTGACACAGTGTCTTGGACACTTGGAACCTCCTCCGGTAGGTACTGGGTACTTTACCTTGGTTACCCTTGCACTGCTCCGCCCTGACTCCATTTGTTTACCCTTGGGCATACGCTTGTGGAACCACCGGATTCCTTGCGTCGATTTTGGCAGCATTCTTGTGGCGCTCGCCACGGTCTGAACTGGTTAATATCCCACACTTTACTATCCTACAATTGACTTGATTTTGTAAGCTGACCTCGATATCACTAGCTTGTAGACATTGTATGTTTGATTTTGCTAGCTCGTGTTGAGTTGTGTTTACACTAGTCAGATAGTGCTCCCAGTGTTTTGTGGTGCCCTAATGTGACTCCCCAGTGATATCACAAAGACACCTCTACCAGAGAGTGTTTGTGTCTGGTGATATAGCTGTGGCTTCATTGGACATGTGGACAATTGATTAGGCTGGATCCATCTTGCTCCAGCTGTCTACACTTCCAAAACTTTGGGATCACTCTGGAGATTCCCAGAAAGCCCATTTCCCCTTGTTGCATGTCTGGATGCAGCATTTCTCTTGTGAATCCAGATATACATTATGTTTCCCCACTCACTGTCAGTGTTTGAGGGATGAGCTTACATTATTTGTCCCATGTAGACACAGCCCAGGAGGACTAATAGCAGGAAGGGGGGTGAGTTATGGTAGGAGAGAGTATGCAGAAATGCTGCAGGCAGATATTTTTTTAAAATGGAAAGAGAGAAGAAAACAGAAAGAAACATGACTAAAATATTTTCTTTGCTAGGATAAGAGAAATCACAGGATCCTTCTCAGCACGTTCGTGAATCAAGGGCCTCCCTTGGTGTCATATCTCCAGAGATGCTAGAGTTATGAAAGTGGAGTTATCAAAATTCCTTGGGCCTTTTACGCTACTAAATACAGAACTGGATAGGCAATGGTGAGCAGTAGGCCTGGTTGATCCACAAAAAAATGGTTCAAAACTTATTCCGGATGTAGGGGTTGCTGGTGCTTCGAAGCTGAATGCCTTCCGAAAATTTTCCAAAAAAAATATTGAAATTACTTCGGAAAAATTCCAAAATTTTGGAATTAATTCGTTAATGGCAGACATGACAAGTGGAAACTAGGCATGAGAAAAAAAGTTATGAAAATGATTCGTTTCGTAAGAAATTCGTAAGAAATGCTACTTTAGAGTATTTCCGCACCTGGAACGCCAACCAGGAAGTGGACTTTCTTTTTCGAACTTCGGGGGCAAGGATTTACATAAGTGTCGTTATTAGGTCGTAATGGGGGGGGCATAAGGGGCACCCTCCTTCTCTCTCACCACCCTCCCGCCTCCCTTGCCAATAAGTATTATGGCAAGGCAAGCCCTAAACTCGCTCCTTCTTTCGGCTGGAAGGAAGCCTGGAAAAAAGTAAACAGAGAGGATTACTCAGAAGTAAATCTGCAAAGGAGGGCACTTTGGATGAAGGGCCCTCCATTGTGGATTTACTTCTGAGTAATCCTCTCTGTTTACATTTTTTCCAGGATTCCCTGCCCCTCGTGCCTGCCGGGATCTAAAGCATCAAAGAGTATTGGGGTGAGAAACCAACCTAATGTATAATAGAATGAATGCTACTGTAAGTGCCTAATATTATAAGTAATCCAACTGGTCATATACCTGCATTCCATGCACATGCAATAATACAGCAGTAATAACAATAACAAGAGGTAAAATTCAAACCGAAGTATTCTGACTGGTCTCTCCTCATGCGGTGCAAACGGGCTCTTCTCTTATTAGCCCGGAAATTAGCCTGGGAAAAGCCAGCGTTTGCTGCTTGGGAGCACACACATACATATTCTTGGGGGGGGGGGGATTTGCTGCAGAATCCCGGGCTCATAGAGAAGATTCTGCAGCAAACCCCCCCCCAAGAATATGTATGTGTGTGCACCCAAGCAGAAAACGCTGGCTTTTCCCGGGCTCACAGAGAAGAGCCCGTTTGCACCGCATGAGGCAGGGACCAGTCAGAATACTTCGGTTTGAATTTTACCTCTTCTTATACCCATTGTTATTACTGCTGTATTATTGCATGTGCATAGAATGTAGGTATATGACCAGCCTGGGCAAACTTGGGCCCTCGCCACCTCGGGATCGGGGTGAGAGAGAGGCAGCGAGGAGCGAGGGGGGTCTCCTCCTCCTTTTCTTTTGCTGCTTCCAAGAATAGAATACCCGCTCCCTCCCTCCTTCCCTCCCTCCTTCCTATTTGGAGAGTCCCATCTAGAATTCAGTGTGATTTATTCAAGTTTTGGCCTACAACTCCCAGAAATCCCAGCCAATTTACCAGCTGTTAGGATTTCTGGGAGTTGTAGGCCAAAACCATCTGAAATGCGCGCATGCGCTGGCATACGAACTACTAACGAATTTCGTTAGTAATTAAGTTACATTTTAGAAATTTTTGGAATTTTTTTTGTAAGTCTTCCTATTACTAATAAAAAAAAATCCCCCCCCCCCCATTTGATTTTAGTATCGCCATTTTTGGGTTCTAAAACTTGCCTAATGGAAACCTTTCCTGAAAGGGAGCCTCTTTTCCTCCCTGTCTTTGGCCCACAGGTTAACACGAGGAGGCTGAGAACGAGGTGGACAGCCACCTATTTGCCAGCCAGAGAGCCTTGGGGTGGAGTGTTGTTTGTAACGCTTTATACGTGGGTCTACCTCAGTCAGTAACTCGCAAGCTCCAGACTGTATAGAATGCTGCCGCCAGGCTCTTCACGAAAACACCTATGAGATGTTACATAACGCCATCCTTACAGCATTTACACTGGCTGCCGGTCGAGTACAGAGTCCTTTATAAGGCCCTGACCCTGACACTTAAGGCCTTGCGCGGCCAGGGTCCTACATACCTAAAAGACCATCTGATACCATCTATCCATCCGAGAGCACCACGGCCAGCCTACGAGAACCTTCTCTGTGTCCCGGGTCTGAGAGAGGCTCATTTGGAGCCCACGAGACAGAGATCCTTTTCCGTTGTGGCCCCTGTCCTGTGGAACTCTCTGCCGCCAGACCAAAGAGCCATCTTCGACCTGCCTTCATTTCTGGCGGCACTTAAGACATGGCTATTTAGAAGAGCATATGCATAAGTGACAACCAGTGACCTGGAACCTGTCTATTCCCATATTTTAACATTTTAATATTTTAAAATTTTAATATTTTAGTATTGTAGATGCCTAGCTGTGTAAGTCGCCCGGAGCACATTTGTGGAGGGCGACTCATAAATAATAAAATTAGTTAGTTAGTTAGTTAGTATCTGTCAGGGTGAATTAAGCCTTCGTACTTTCTAGCCCCCTTTTGTGTAGTCCTTTCTCCGCTCTAGGCCACTGCTTGGACTGCAATCTATGAAAGACTTCACCTGGTGCCTCGCTCTGCCTTGTCTCCTCCTATCAGAATGCATATGGGTTTCCCTACTTCTTCCCTTCCACAGGAATCCCCGCGGGTGGAAAAGTGGAAGGACCCTGTCTTCTTCTGTATTGGCTGTGTTTGAACCTTGGCTTCTTCTGTAACTGGGTGTTTGAATGCGGATTGCATCTCTCGGCCTGAGAACTGGGGGGAAAGCCGGCTTACATCACTTCCAAACCGCTTCAAAAGTGAATTTAATATGAATTTATTCCAATTTTAGAAGCATTTAGAACAGGGCCGTAGCCAGGATTTTTATTCGGGGGGGGGGGTCTTAGTTTGGTTCGGGGGCTGAGACTGGGTGGAAGAGGGTCTACCCTAGCAAACCTTTTGTATTGTTATCCCAATAACCCCATTAATGTGGGATATAATGAGCATGGTGATCAGATCATGATATGAATAAACATAACAGTTTAAAATTTAGTTATAAGACATCAACATTTCAATTTAATAACAACAATATAAAACAGAGCATAAAAATATATCCAACCACCCCATTTCTCCCACACTGCCATATTACCACACATATTATCAGCCAGAAAGTAAGAAGAGAGGCTTTGGAATTGCAAGGCCATTTAATACTCAGCAAGGTAAACAAAGGGGCATGCAAAAATACATCCAACCACCCCATTTCTCCCACATTTCCATATTCCCCAACATATATTTATCAAGGAACAAAGCAAGCAGAGAGGCTTTGGAGCTAAAAGGCCATTTTTAAACATTGAAAATAAACAAAGAGACATGCCACAGAACAATCAAGCACCCACCCCCAAGTGAAAAGACCGACCTTTGAGATGCGGTAAGGAAATGACCCCAAAGCGTCCTTCTCCTCCTCCGTCATTGCTCCTATTTCCACACCGCCAGCATGCGTGCCGCCTCCAAGAGCTCACGAGAATTCCGAGGGGCAGAATGGGCGCTTCTGCGCATGCGCGCGGGGCCAGCCATGCATCGCGTCATCCAGGCCCGCCCCCTTTGGTCTCCGATGACTCTGGGTGGCTGGAGAAGGACGGAGGGAGGAATCCAAAAGAGGGGGCCCATTCTGCCTCTTGGACTCTGGAGCATTTGGAGGCGGCACGCGAGCAGGGAACGAGGAGGAGCAACAACGGAGGACTTCTTTGCAGCGTGCAGGGGCGTGTGAAGAGGACCAACAGCAAAAAACCTGGCCAGGGGTCTGAAGATCACCAGGATGAGGCCTGAAGATCACCCTGGTGATCTCGATCACCATTCTGAGCACCCCTGGTTTAAATAATGTACCAGTAAGGCCTTTTCGAGGACCATCTGAGAATTTGGGGGGGGGGGGGCTGAAGCCCCCTTAGCCCCCCTGCTACATGCCTGATTTAGAAACATTCCGGTGAACCTAACCAGGCCTAATGTGTTCTCCAAAGACCCTAATTAACCAAATTAACCAAAGACCAACTAATATAATGGAGGAACTGGGGAAAAAAGCATTGGTGGCACAGCAAAGTACTGGGAGCAGGAGAAAAAGCAGAGTTATTGGAAACTTGATGAAAGTAGCTGGAATTCAAATTTGCTTTTTAATTTTTTTAAAAAATAATCCCTTTTTAAAAAGACAATTATTTAGGGAACAAACCTCCTAGAAGAAGAGCAAATACATTTATAGAAAATGTATGTTTGCTCTCTTTTTTTCTCCCCCTTATTCTATTTTTTCCAAAAAAAATATTTCATGATGTGGCCTAACTTCTCCTTTATTGCTACAGCAAACCCACAAATAAAAAAATGCCCTTCAGTCACTCACCTGCAGCTGTAACTCTTTCATGTGCTTTATATTGAGAAAAACCTCTTAGGGGGATTTATTTCTCTATTTCTTTGAACCAGACTGAATGCTTTCAAAATATATTTTACACCACATTTAGCAGACATTTGGCCACAGGGAAAAGGAAAACACCTTGCAGGTGTTTTCAGCATATGGCTGCATGTACATAGCAAACAAAGGAAATCTGTTCTTGTCTTCTGTGTGCAAAATATATCTATGGTTTCCAATACACTTGTTCAAGTGGGGAAGAGGAATAGCACATGTGTCCCCACCCATTTTTGCAGCACCCAGGATTTCTCTATTACTATTAAATCTTTCTCCTGAAATAATGTAATTACATTTTTAGACACTTTGGGGATTTGTAATTTAAAATAGAGTGCATAGCATTTCTGTTCCTTATTTTAAGCACAAGACAAGCAAAATTCACTTTTTTAATTAATTAATTAATTAATTCGATTTTATATACCGCTCCTTCCGGCAGGCTCGGGGCGGTTCACATACAGCTGAACCAAACACACAATATACAACAGTAACAATAAAACAACGAGTAGTAGATAAAATTACATAAAATGCCATAAACAATAAGCAATGGACAGGTTACAGTATCCGAGAACTTCAGTTAAAGGCAAGCCTAAATAAGGTGGTTTTGCATGCCCTCCGGAATGGAATGAGCTCAGCAATGGCGCGGACATCATCCGGCAATGTATTCCATAATGTCGGGGCAGCAGCTGAGAAAGCTCGTTGCCTGGTGGTAGACAGATGGAAAGAGTGAATTGATGGTACAGTTAATAGGTGTCGCTCTTCCGAGCGCAGTGATCTCGGGGGAACATACGGGGTGAGGCGGTCCCTCAGGTACACTGGCCCTAGACCAGGGCTGTCCAACTTCTACCAGCCCAGGGGCCTGAATTCCAGTCACTGATGACCTGGGGGGCTGTAGGGTCTGCCCCCGCCTCTGCCCCCAGCTCCGCCCCCTCCCTGCCCCCAGCTCCGCCCCCGCCCCTGCATGCATACAGTCAAATATAATCTTTTACTGAGATAAAATGCAGGGATAAGATATTAAATTATTTTAATTTAATATTAAATATATTTAATTCCATCCTCCCCTCCCCTTATTTTAATTTAATATTAAATATATTTAATTACATCCTCCCCTCTCCCCTTATTTTAATTTAATATTAAATATATTTAATTACATCCTCCCCTCCCCCCTTAATGTATCCCATCTCCCCTTATTTCATCTTTAAATATATTTAATTTTATATTTAATACATGAGGGGAGATGGGGGGAGGGAATGAGGAGCCCCCTGAGGAGCCCCCTGCTTCGGCCTACCTTTTCCAAACGCGCAGGATCCAGGAGTACCCGGACGACGAGAGAGGCAACGACCGACTGAGTTGAAGAAGGTCCTAATCGCGTCTGTGGGCCTCAGCGATCCAGTAGTAGAGTAGCCGAAGAGTATCGCGAGAATACGCAATCCACATGGGATTTCGCTGTCAACGCCGGCGTGATCTCGCATTGACAGCGAAATCCCGTGTGGATTGCATATTCTCGCGATACTTGCTCCGAACGTGGAAGTAGGTTTTTTTAAAAAAATTATTATTTATTTTATTTTTCAATTTTTATTTTTTATTAAAAAGCTTAGGGGGCCGGAGGGAAGGGGCTGGGGGGCCTTATACGGCCCCCGGGCCGCCAGTTGGACAGCCCTGCCCTAGACCATGTAAGGCCTTAAAGGTCAAGACCAGCACCTTGAAGACAATTCGGTACTCGATTGGTAGCCAGTGCAATTGCTGTAAGATGGGAGTAGCGTGCTCTCTTGCCGATGCTCCCACCAGCAAGCGAGCCGCAGCATTTTGCATTAGCTTGAGTTTCCGGATTGTTGACAAGGGAAGGCCTATGTAGAGGGCGTTACAGTAGTCTAGTCTCGAGATGACCATCACTTGGATTACCGTGGCCAGGTCGTCCCTGGACAGGTAGGGGGCCAGTCGCCTAGCTTGTCGTAGATGGAAAAATGATGTTTTGCTGCCCATGGAGACCTGGGCCTCCATGGCCAGCAATGGGTCCATTTGAACCCCCAGGCTTTTTACCAAAGATGACGGGCTTAGCTGCTCGCCATCCAGGGTAGGCAACCGGCACTCATCCAGCCCAGGCCGACTAGACCATAGGATCTTATTTATTTATTTATTTACTTTGCTTCTAGACCACCTCTCTCAGCCCGAAGGCGACTCGAGGCGGTGTACAACAGCAAAAACTGCTCAAGACAAACATATCAACAATTATCAATACAATACAATTCCAACATATACAAATTAGCATTCAATGTTACAAACACAATATCAGCATCTCATTAATTAAATCGACTTCCAATTGCATTGTCGTTGTTCCTTAGGTCTCAATTTGACAATCATACTACATCTGCAAATGCCCGGTCAAATAGCCAGGTCTTAACCTTCCTGCGAAATGTCAGGAGGGAGGGGGCCGATCTGATGTCATTTGGAAGGGCGTTCCAAAGCTGAGGAGCCACCACTGAAAAGGCCCTGTCTCTCATCCCCACCAAATGCGCCTGCAAAGCAGGCGGGACCGAGAGCAGGGCCTGTCCGGATGATCTTAAGCATCTTGAAGGTTCATAAGAAGAGATGCGTTCGGACATGTAAGTTGGACCAGAACCGTTTAGGGCTTTAAAGGCCAAAGCCAGCACTTTGAATTGTGCCCGGTAGCAAACTGGTAGCCAGTGGAGCTGGCGCAACAGAGGTGTTGTGCGCTCCCTGAGTGCCGCTCCTGTTATCAACCTGGCTGCTGTCCGTTGAACCAATTGAAGCTTCCGAGCAGTCTTCAAAGGCAGTCCCACGTAGAGGGCATTGCAGTAATCTATACGGGATGTAACCAGAGCGTGGACTACCATGGCCAAGTCAGACTTCCCAAGGTACGGGTGCAGTTGCCGCACAAGTTTTAGCTGTGCGAATGCTCCCCTGGTCTTCGATGGATTAACCTTCAACTGGCTGGAACACAGCCATCCAGTCACGGCTTCTAGGCATTGCTGGAAACAAAATAACACACACACATCAGAGAGAGAGAGAGAGAGAGAGAGAGAGAGAGAGAGAGAGAGAGAGAGAGAGAGAATGTCCTGTCATTTACACTGTAAATTTTCAGCAGAACACATACATGGAGGAATTTGGGTGAAGGTGAAGGTTCCTTATAGCGGATTCTGAGAGATATTGGGCCCTGAGCCTGTCAAAGCTATACAGCACCTGTGTTAAAACCACATAATGAAAAAAAGGATGTGAGAGGAGATTGATGCAGGCCCCAATCCACACAGGCACTATAATCTATTTGAAAGCTGCCTCAAGGTCAGGTAAATACGTTCACCTCCAATATGATCTCTAAAATGCACCCAGCCATAAAAACTATATAAACAGTGCAGTGTTGCAAAGTGGAAGGAGCATTTGAAGTGCTTGTCAGAACAGGGTTAAAGCTATAGGAGTTGCATACCATTCTGGTATGACAAGGCCAAAATAGAGAAGAATTTCACTATTCCTTATATACGAGCAACCTTAATTAGAGTGTGGGGAAGATACAAAAGCAAATTCTATCATAAGGCCCCATTGTGGATCCCCCCGATCGAAGCCCAACATAAGAGAGAAATACCAGCGACAGAGTGGCACACCTACAAAACTCTCATTAAAGCAAAAGGGAAAGAATGGGAACTAAAATCTCTAGAAAATCTTAGAGAATCAGGTATAGACCTATCCTGGTTCCACTACGCCCAGTTAAAAGATTATTTTAAGGTTGACCGGAAAAACGACTTCAATCAACAAGAAACAGTATGGGACATAGTTATGAAAAGGGGGGGGGAACAAATTAGACTACTATATAACAAAATGTTAGAGTGGGAAACTGAAACGGAGCTAATAAAAGAAAATATGATCAAGTGGGCGCAAGATCTTGGCCACTCCAATGGGAAACAATATGGAGAAAGAATATAAAATATTCAGGGGGAACCATTGTGTCGGAAAGCTGGTTCAAAATCTTTTACCGTTGGTATCTAACGCCACAAAAATTGGCTAAATTCTATAAAAATCTAAATAACAAATGCTGGAGAGGCAAGGAGCAGACCCGTACGTTCATGCATTGTTGGTGGACCTGCCAAAAAATTAAAAAATTCTGAAAGAACATCCACACACACGTCCAAAAATTACTAGGGATTAATATTGAAATGAAACTAGAGTACTACTTGTTGTTATTATTATTATTATTATTATTTGGTTTTATATTCCGCCCCTCCCTGCAGGCTCGGGGCGGGTTACAACATATAAAACGGGCAGCACGCAACAGCCATGCAGCCCTACAATAAAACATTAAAACATTTAAAATTACATGTCACAACGCAGTAAGGAAGGAAATACAGAAAGTGCCTTAGGTCCGGGGCCCAGTAGGCGAGGCAATTATGTCAGCATCGGCAGGCCGAGGGGCCTAGTCAAAGGCTGATCTAAATAGGGCAGTTTTACAGGCCCTCCGAAAGGAAATCAGTTCTGAGATGGTTCGGGTTTCTCCGGAGGGAGTTCCAAAGCACCAGGGCTACCACAGAAAAGGCTCTTTGCCTAGTTGTAGACAGATGGCAGGAGCGGATTGATGGTATCAGAAGCAGATTTTGTTCTTCTGAACGGAGTGGTCTCGGGGGAATGTACGGGGCAAGACGGTCCTTCAGATACGCAGGCCCTAGGCCGTGCAAGGCCTTAAAGGTCAACACCAGCACCTTGAAGGCGATTCGGTACTCAATGGGGAGCCAGTGCAATTGCCGAAGGATGGGAGTGATGTGCTCCCTTACTGGCGTTCCTGCCAGCAAGCGAGCAGCGGCATTCTGCACTAGCTTGAGTTTCCGGATCGTCGCCAAGGGAAGGCCAACATAGAGGGCGTTACAGTAGTCCAGCCTCGAGATGACCGTCGCTTGGATCACCGTGGCCAGGTCTTCCCTGGACAGGTAGGGGGCCAGTCGCCTAGCCTGTCGTAGGTGAAAGAACGCCACCCTGCTGACCGGAGACCTGAGCCTCCATGGTCAGCAGGGGGTCGAGCTGAACACCTAGGCTATTAACAAGGGATGACGGGCTTAATCGCTCGCCATCCAGGGTAGGCAACCGGCACTCATCCAGCCCAGGTCGACTGGTGTAGTGAACGCTGAGATTCCTTGAATAGACCTCTGTAAGGACGACGCACAGACAGCAGCTTGATCCTACAAGATTTAATCCCAGGTATCATAACTTGTGAAGCCAGATCTGCTTCACAAGAACCAAAAGCAGTTTATATACAAGACACGCCCCCAACAACTGTCCATCATCCCAAAGACCCAACCCCCCTAGCATGCAATGCTTAGCAAAGGTTGCATCAGATCTAAATGATTCAGCAATCCCAGCAGTCCATTGGGGCATGACCCCAGGGGTCACAGAGCTAGTGTCATGAGTCCAATTGTCCAATGGGTATCCAGTCATATCTCCCTAAGTTAGCATAACACAAGGCAGTGCTTCCCATGTTGGTGTGGTGTGGCTCACAGCTCAAGGCTCTCCCTCTGCACTGCCCAAGCCTTCAAGGTCGCACCTGGCCGGGATTACCAGTATTGGAAGGGTCTAAGATTAGAGCACACTCAGCTATAATTGACAGAACCTTACAG
>JARBWK010000007.1:6167788-6192076 GCA_030556195.1 Anolis apletophallus
TCACACCTCAGACACGTCCCAAGTCCAAACCAGAGCAACGCCATGTTACAGCCCCAGATTCAAAGAGGCCTGAAAGCAGGCCTCTGCATTCAACTCCAGTGAACTCCAAGCCTCAAGGTCAGGCGCATCCTGTTAGTTCTCGCGGCGATAAGGCAGCTGAGATTCATGAGCCTAGCGCTACTCCCAAAAACCCAGGTGTTGGCTTTAATGAGGAGACATTCCAATCTGGCCCAGAAGCGATGGGAACCGAAACTTTCCCAGCCAATCCTGGGAAAGTTGTTCGCCACTTGTCAGCGTATTCGCGAGCGGAGTCAGTGGCCCCTTAAAGCTGGGTCTGGAGAGCGCTGCATCTCGAGACAACTTTTGATTTCTTTGTCTTGTCTTTGGAACTGTGTGCGCCACGGTGGCCTTTTTGAGGACTATCTTTGCTAAGCTTTGATTCAAGTATCTTTATGGATTAGCCGTTTGCGCCCTCTATTTGCTTAAGTTTGGAACTTTTCAAGCTTTCGGTGCGCCTGGATCCGGGATTGGGCGCGCGACCTGGTTGACAACTATTTTTGCCTTTTTCTTCTTTCTTTTATTTTCAATAAAGCATTTAACCGCAGAAACTGTGTCTTGGTTTACTCAGGGTCCGGTTCAAGCTCTAGGCGCAACACGAGGTGCCTATTTCGGCACTCTGGAGCAAACCGGATTTCCTTGATCCAAATCCTGAATTGGAGTTCTCATGTGGGTCATAGAGTAAATGGGCCTTTGAATTACAGACAAAACATGTAATTGTACAAAGCCTTTCTGGGGAAATAAATAAATAAATATATTTGTGTCAATGAAGAAGGGGGCATTTAAGGCATTGTTGAACTGAAGACACAACTTGATTAGTGTACAACATTTTAATTTCTATTTTTTATTTATTTCTATTTTTATATGCCACTCTTCTCAACCCCGAAGGGGACTCAGAGTGGAAGTTGATGTTTGTCTGAGCAAATAATACCCTTCAATGGAATAACAGCAAAGACCAGTAACAAAAATTCAGTAATAATGATTAAGAGAATAGAGTTGCCACAAAGCAAAACTGAGAAAGGTTTTTTTTTAAGATTTTAATAAGTACCAAAGAAGAAGACATCTCTGTAATCTCTTTTATCAATTCCTCCTCCCAGTCTTTATAGATTATCCCAATGTGACACAGCATATGTGGGAAGGTCAGGAAAATATTTTTGGAAGGCTGATGTCTCCAGATACTTGACTATCTTCAGCTCATCATCGCAATGACATATGAGGACTGTTGGGGATGAAAACACACTCAAAAATTATGCAAGGCTATGGTGGGTGACTGGGAGGAAGGCATCTGAGATGCCAGAAGGCTATAGTCTCCTATGTTTGTGACAGTCTTCCTCTCACCTCTCTGATAGGCCACTTGAGAAGGCAGCCAAGTTTTGTGGATGGCAGCTTAGGATCTGGAAGACTTTCAAATCTTCAGCTGCTTTTTCTCTACCTACCTCAATTACATCTCCTGTCCACTGCTGGAGATTTTCTTCCAATGTGAGGCCTCTTCAAAATCTGAATCACTTTTGAGGCTGTTTTGTAATGAGGATAAAATATATTATATTGTTTGCTCTCCCTTTCAAGAACAAACAATTTTAAACAGCACTCTTGTCACACCCCAGCCTGGTCCCCAACCTGTTTCCTTGGTCAAACCAGACTGAAGCCATGTTATCTTTGCTAGGCCCAAAGACAAGCCGCAGCCAGGCAGATTTTGCAAAGACTCCCAGTTCATTCATCGTTCAAGGACAAGGGGATCTCGGCTCCCTCTCGGCCCGATAAGCGAAGATGGGGTGACTCCCTTTTACCCAGGTGCTACTGCTAATTGGGATCACATACCATTCCCATGTGAAAAGGCCTGAGAAAGCCCAGCTGGAGAACTGTTATGAGAACGCAGTTCGACATCTTTGTGCGTTGTAACATCAAAGCCCATGAGACCTACTTAAGCCAGGTCTCAGAGATGGAAGTATCTTTCGCCAACGTTCAGAACTCCAAGCCAAGTCTTCACGGAACCTTGCCTGGCCATTGGGCCTGCCTAGAACTTTGTTTGCCAAGCCTTGTGCCAAGAACTTACCTTTCCTGGATTAGCCCGTTGGGGCAAGAAGATTCCCTTTACTTTTGTTCCTGTTTGCTAAAGGACTATAATCTTGCTATTCTGCTTTTATTGGACACTTTTCTGCTATCTATTGCTGTGAGAGCATCAATAGACTATAATCCTAGCCACTTTATTCTATCCATTTATTCTAAATAAAGCATTTAAACGTGGCCAGTCTCAAGTGGTTTACTGAGGGGTCTTTCCAGTCTATGGTGCAACAACACTCCAGGAAACAATGGAATTCATCCCATGATGGGTGTGTGTGTGTGGGGGGGATCTTTTGTGGCATTCAGTGACCTTCTGTTTCCAAAATACAACAATTGCATCCCACCTTAAAATACCACAGCTTCCATCCCACCTCAAGATACACGGTTTCAGCCATTTCTATATGCATTGAAAGCAGTAAAGTCAATTGTTCCTCAGCTTTACAAGGCTCCATTTCTCTTCACTTTAAAGACAAAATCCATAGGAAGCAGTCCTGCGTCATTTGATAGGCTCCATGGGATTCTATCTTTAAAATCAACAGAAACAATAAGATGACTCCTGCCACCCCCCCCCCCCCCCCCCCCCCCCCATGTGATGAGGATGATTATTTAAGATCAAACTAAATAGAATCTCATAATAAATATAAGCTCATTGAGAAAGTTGAGAAACCAAAGCAGGAAAACAAGGTGGTGAGGCAGATTGACATTTATTTATTTATTTAATTAATTATTTATTATTCAAACTTATAGACTGCCACTCCCCAAAGAATTGGGGCGGTTTACAACAAAACAATGCAATTAACATTGACCTGTTATCTCAGGGCTGATCTGATGTAGTGTATGTTGGATCAGTCCTGTGATGGGTTACACAGCCACCACACTGGCAACTACAGAGCTGGGATGGAGTCTCAACTACTCTACAGTGCTTAATCTGGTTAGATGCCACGATAGCCAGACTTACTGTGCCGCCCCCCCCCCCCCCCTCTTCCATTTTTCATGTCACAGTGGTCTCCAAGAATGACTTGAGTCCTGTCTTTCAGCTGTCACCTGTGGGTTGATGTGAAAGGAGGGAGAGGAGGAAACACCCCTTCTTCTCCCCCCCCCCACCCCATGGAGCATAACTGCAGGTGACAACTGACCCATGTCATGATCAAAGACTGTTGCAACATGATTAAAAGATTGAATGATAAGTGCTATGCCATTTCTCCAGGTCATCTAAGTCTTGGAAACGTGGGACTACAGTGTAAACAATTAGTTCCACCTTGGAAGTGGCCCAACTGTTTACATGGACACAAAGTCACAATTTCTGAGGCAGATTTTAGAAACTCCCAATGCTCTCATTAATGTGTATCACGGTTGTGATAAACTGGCCCTGATTCACATTACCCTGGATCTGCTCTGTGTGAAGTTTGACCACAAAAGTGACTTAGAAGCCTTTGCAGTAAGTGGTCAATATGCTCTAAGACAGGGGTGCTCACACTTTTTCAGCATGGGAGCTACTGATTAAAAAACCAAGTCCCAAAGATCACCTACCCAGAAATGTAAAACGTATAACTATTTTCTTATTTATTTATTTATGCTTATTATTCATTTTTATGTACCGCTCCTTCCAGCAGGCTCGGGGCAGTTTACATAAAATGAAGTTAGAAAACATCAACATTTCAATTTAATAAGAACAATATAAAACAGAGCATAAAAATACATCCAACCACCCCATTTCTCCCACACTGCCATATTACCGCACATATTATCAGCCAGAAAGTAAGAAGAGAGGCTTTTGAACTGCAAGGCCATTTAATACTCAGCAAGATAAACAAAGGGGCATGCAAAAATACATCCAACCACCCCATTTCTCCCACATTTCCATATTCCCCTGCATATATTTCTCAAGGAACAAAGCAAGCAGAGAGGCTTTGGAGCTAAAAGGCCATTTTTAAACATTAAAAATAAACAAAGAGACATGCCACAGAACAATCAAGCACCCACCCCAAAGTAAAAAGACCGACCTTTGAGATGCGGTAAGGAAATGACCCCAAAGCATCCTTCTTCTCCTCCTCCGTCGTTGCTCCTATTTCCACGCCGCCAGCCTGCGTGCCGCCTCCAAGAGCTCACGAGAAGTCCAAGAGGCAGAATGGGCGCTTCTGCGCATGCGTGCGGGGCCAGCCATGCATCGCGTCATCCAGGCCCGCCCCCTTTGGTCTCCTACGACTCTGAGTGGCTGGAGAAGGACGGAGGGAGGAATCCAAAAGAGGGGGCCCATTCTGCCTCTTGGACTCTGGAGCTTTTGGAGGCAGCGCGCGAGCAACGACGGAGGACTTCTTTGCAGCGTGCAGGGGCGCGCGAAGAGGACCAACAGCAAAAAACCTAGTCAGGGGCCTGAAGATCACCAGGATGAGGCCCAAAGATCACCCTGGTGATCGCGATCACCATTCTGAGCACCCCTGCTCTAAGATGTCAAGCTTCAAAAACAAATGGCTTGGCCGACTTACGGGCCGAGTGGGTTGCGGCGCTGGGCTGTACTCGCCGCCATCTTTGTTGTTATGGAGGGGGCTTCTTTCTTCCAGAAGCCCCTTCCTTGGGTGGCGGGAAGGTTTCCTGCCACCAGTGCCGGCCAGCCTATGACGGGACTGGCTCTACCTTGCCCTCTGTCGTCAGCTGGATGGCCCTCTCCCCGCCTGGACAGCCTACTTAAGGCTGCCCAAGACTTCACAGCTGTCACGGTGGGCCAGCTTCTTGAATTTTTCCTCCCACCCACCCTGCTCATAGACATTGTTTGTTTGGTTCTATATTTTCTTGCTGTGTATTCACAGTTTGCATCTTGTTGCTTTTCTGCTATTATGATGTTCATTGTCGCAACTCTGTGTTTGGCACGTGGCATGGGCCCTGGATCGGGATGGCTTATCCCCCCATGGTGGAAGGGGGGAATAACACCCTGGCCCCTGAGTTACAGACAGTTACAGGAAGCATTTAACAAAGATAAAAAGCTAGAATTTGAGACAAAGGAAACATCATGGGATTTGATTATGACATCGGAGAGAAAGATAATCTTTAAGCTATATAAAATCCTTTAAAGTTAGTCAGCAGAGCATGATCATATAAAAATATACAGAAAATCTACATACAAAATCTACTTACCACCTGAGGGTGCTGAGTTCCCGTGGACCGGTATTGGGCTGGTGGCACCCAGGCATGCAAGCATCTTCGAACAATTGTGGGCTGTCCTCCCCCTGATCCAGGACCCATGCACGGCTGCCAACCCTTGTTCCTGTTATCAATAAATGAGTTGTGGCCAGTTTTCATCCAATCACTTGTGTTTGTGCCTTATTGGTTCCTGGCGGGAGGTGTATCACCTATGCCAGTGTTTCCCCAACCAGTGTGCCGGGGCGCACTAGTGTGCCATGAGCGATCATCAGGTGTGCTGTGGGAAATTGGAGCCTCCAGAAAGGGGGGGGGGGAGTCTAGTGTGTTGAAGTATAAAAACCCTAAGGAACCTACCTCGATAAAGGCACGAAATTACAAACACCCCACCCCCCCACCCGTTGTCTACTTGGTCTCTCCCTCTCCATGCATTGGGAAGGCCTGCCTCCCTTTCCCCAAGTAGAGACCTCCTCTTGCCTCCTGGGGGTTCTGTGTGGGAAGTTTGCCCCAGTTCTATCATTGGTGGGGTTCAGAATGCTCTTTGATTGTAGGGGAACTATAAATCCCAGCAACTACAACTCCCAAATGTCAAGGTCTATTTCCCTTGAACTCCATCTGCGTTCATATTTGGGCATATTGAGTATTCATGCCAAGTTTGGTCCTGATCCAACATTGTTTGAGTCCACAGGGCTCTCTGGATATAGGTGAACTACAACTCCAAAACTCAAGGTCAATGCCCACCAAACTCTTATAGCATTTTCTCTTGGTTATGGGAGTTCTATGTGGGAAGTTTTTGTCTTTCTGCCATTCCTGCCAAGATATCTATGTTGAGTTCATTGAAACAGGCCCAGGTTTCACACTGAGTGTATAAATACATTTAAAAACATATGAACTATATGTATGACTGTGTTAGAGTGTCATTTTGTGTCATTTTGGTTGGTGATGTCCCCCTGGATTTTGCAAATGTAAAAAGTGTGCCGCGGCTCCAAAATGGTTGGGAAACACTGCATTAAGCCCTCCAGACTCTCAAGTTGTACTGTCAGTATCCCACAGTGCAGCCTCCAATATTGCTTAGGATCTTCAATGAATGCTCATTTTCAGATCAACCTGAGCCCTGCTACATGCACAATGGAGGACCTTCTTATGGCACTCCAAGTGGCCAGCTACTAGTCAAAGGACCTTTAACAGAATACCAAGTCTGTGAAATTTGTGTTTTGTTTGTTTGTTTTTAATGCAATACAACTGTTTGGTTTGCTCCAGACATGATAAATAAATAAATCCAGGTCCTAAAGGCTCAAACCTTTTGTAGAGGAGTCCTCAGATGGGGCCATGGCAGAGTAATCTCTCTCTCTCTCTCTCTCTCTCTCTCTCTCTCTCGGCATTAATAAATAAATTCAGGAAGGACTCATCCGCTTTTACAAGCATGACTAAAAAAGGCCAATCGGAGATAGGCAAGTTTTACAGAAAGCACAAGAAAGTCTCCTTGGGTGATGTTGTTTCAAGTTGTACCTCTTCGAGACTCATTCATGGAGGCCGCAAATAGTGCATCTCCATGCATCCCGATGTGAGGCCAGGCAGAGTAATAAATAAATGTGAATACCCTCACTGTAACATTTGGCAAAATCTACATTTTACCAGAAATGGGAAATAGTACATCATCAAGATGTAATCCATTTTCCCGTATAAGTTTTCCTCCCCACCCTACCTTTGTCTTTTAAAAAGGGTTTGTATTCGAAAGTTAGAAAAGCAGGAAAAAATGGGATATGACCATCTTCAAAGAAAGAGAGAGAGACAGAGAATCTTATTTCCTTATTTCTTTTTCCTGTCTTGCTTTTATTTCCTTATCAAAGATGTTCAAAGCCTGTTCAGGAATCTAGACTTCAGAATGCTTATCCAAAGTGAACATCTAGACCTTCTGAGATTAGCTCATGAATACAGTAGTTAGCTGGCTGTCAAATCATCGAGATTTCTTCTTTGTACACTCAATGTAATATTTTCAAGAAGAGAACAAAGGATTATGACATATACACTGCTGATGGCTGCCATAAGAGTACTGGAATTTAAGTGCTCTGGAAGATATGAGTTTTGCAGTACTGACATTAAACCGAGTCTCCACAAGTACATGTTCCTGTGACCAGGAATTTCTTGCCCACCAATAAGAGCTCCTTAATATAATTATTAGTTCTTTGAAAGTTACTTTTACCCATAATAAGTTACAGTTTTAAAATCTTACCAGAATAGTTATATTCATTTCTTGTTTCTTTCAGCAACTCTGCTTTTCCTTGTTTATGTGTGGTTTATCCCTCCTCCAGATCGGTCCAATGATTTCAGCCTTGGCTAATCTCCCTCTGAATGTGAATCAAGCTGATCCAACCCAACTTTGGCTTGATCCAAATCCATTCAAATCTGTCTATTTCACTTCAGGATTTTGAATAGCACCGGGAATGTGGCACAGCTGGCTGGGTGTCAGCTGCATAAGATCTCTACTGACCAGAAGGTCATGAGTTCCAGGCCTGCCCGGATCGAGGTGGGCTCTTGATCTATTGTGTAGCCTGGTGTCGACCTTTGCAACCTGAAAGACAGTTGCATCTGTCAAATAGGAAATTAAGGTGCCACTTAGTGGGGAGGCTAAATTTAACTGATTTACAAGGCCATAAAGATCTCCAGGAAACATGCTGAGGAATGAAGGAGTGTGACAGATCCCCCTGGTGGCCATATGTTAATGTTGCGACTCAGAACCAAACCGCTCTCCCCTAGATCACACAATCACAGGCTGCTGCAATCAACAAACGTTATTGAAAATGAAAGATAGAATAGTTCAAGGAATAGATAGTCCAAAGAATAGGTTCCAAAATTGATAGTCCAAAAGATAATAGATCCCAGCCAGAAAGGCAGTTTCAAGAGGCCATGTCTCCAAAGCAGGGGTGCTCACACTTTTTCAGCATGGGAGCTACTGATTTAAAAACCAAGTCCCAAAGATCACCTGCCCAGAAATGTAAAACGTATGACTATTTTCTTATTTATTAATTTTTTATATTTATTATTCATTTTTATGTACCGCTCCTTCCAGCAGGCTCGGGGCAGTTTACATAAAATGAAGTTAGAAAACATCAACATTTCAATTTAATAACAACAATATAAAACAGAGCATAAAAATACATCCAACCACCCATTTCTCCCACACTGCCATATTACCACACATATTATCAGCCAGAAAGTAAGAAGAGAGGCTTTTGAACTGCAAGGCCATTTAATACTCAGCAAGGTAAACAAAGGGGCATGCAAAAATACATCCAACCACCCCATTTCTCCCACACTGCCATATTCCCCAACATATATTTCACAAGGACCAAAGCAAGCAGAGGGGCTTTGGGGCTAAAAGGCCATTTTTAAACATTAAAAATAAACAAAGAGACATGCCACAGAACAATCAAGCACCCACCCCTGAGTAAAAAGACCGACCTTTGAGATGCAGTAAGGAAATGACCCCAAAGTGTCCTTCTTCTTCTCCTCCGTCGTTGCTCCTATTTCCACGCCGCCAACATGCGTGCCGCCTCCAAGAGCTCACGAGAAGTCCAAGAGGCAGAATGGGCGCTTCTGCGCATGTGCGCGGGGCCAGCCATGCATCGCGTCATCCAGGCCCGCCCTCTTTGGTCTCCTACGACTCTGAGTGGCTGGAGAAGGACGGAGGGAGGAGGAGGAATCCAAAAGAGGGGCCCCATTCTGCCTCTTGGACTCTGCAGCTTTTGGAGGTGGCGCGAGCAGGAGGAGCAACGACGGAGGACTTCTTTGCAGCATGCAGGGGCGCGTGAAGAGGACCAACAGCAAAAAACCTGGTCAGGGGCCTGAAGATCACCAGGATGAGGCCCGAAGATCACCCTGGTGATCGCGATCACCGTTCTGAGCACCCCTGCTCCAAAGCAAGGCAAAGTTTCAAAAGGCAAGCCGCTCCAGCGGCCGAACAGGTTTCTTGGCAAATGACCGCAACGGCGGTAGCAAAGACTTGAATCTGCACCGAACTTGGCACAAAGACGTGATCTATACTAAACGTGGCTTCAGATCTAAGTTCAATTCTACACACCTAGACTATTATAGTCTTCAGTCCCTCAGCCTCCGCTGTACCCCTGTCACACTACAGAGGCTCCAGGCAACCCTTTTGCTTGGGTCAGCATCAAGCCATCAGGACTATAAAGCAGTTAAACAGTCAGCTTGAGCTTCTCCAGGCCCTTTCAGGGCCCCTTTGCATTCTCGTGTGAAACTGGCACGGAATGCCTAGATAACTGCCCAAGGTTACCAAAACTAGACTCCCCTTTTTGCAAGGCGCTTCGGAGGAGCCATAAAATCCTCCCAAAGACATCTGGGCCTGGTAATTGGCAGGCACATTCCGATGGACCTTAGGTAACAATCAACATATAGTTTCTCATCAATCATTGGACTTGATGTTCGACGCAACAGAACTGACCAGCAAACCCTATATCTGTGGTTGCCGCACAATAGGTCCCATTCCGGATCAACTTTGCGTAAGGAAGATGCTTCTCTGAAAGCCCGGCCGTTGCCGGCCTGTCCTTAAGCTACACCTGCCCTTTGCAACGGGCTGCCTTGGTTTGCTGAACTCTGTTTGCGTCTTGCTCAAGCCTTGTTCCTGAAAAGACTCTGTTACTTTATTCCCTGCTTTCCAAGTTGCTCCGTTTGCGGATTCGGTGAGGATCTAACCAGAGACTCTATATTTGCATCCGGCTTGGATTCCCTGCTGCAGGACTATACTCACCTGCTGTTCCTGATTGCTACAACTTTAAGGCTTTGTATCAGCCTTCACGCTTTCCTTATTTCTTGCACAATAAAACTGTGTTGTACCTCAAAGCTGTGTGGTTTGTTCAGGGAGATCAAGTGTGGCCAGGCCCTAGGAGGCGACAACCCCCCTTTTCCGGCTCCAAGTTTGTCTCGTCTCACTGAAACTTCTCTGTCTATCAAACAGCTACTCATTATTGCCCTCAGCTGCCTCGCTATCTGAATGGGAAAGGTTCGGGAGAAAAGGGAGTCGGATTCTATCCTGAGAACCAAAACCTCCCGGTCTCTCATAATCACAGTCATCCTCCTCCATACATTCTTCAGGAGACTGGTAACCTTCCATTCAGCTGGTATCCCATTGCAAGCTCTCGTTAGAAGAGTCGTCTGTCCAAACTTCCTCATCACTCTGCCCCAGGTCATCTAGTCCAGCCCCACCTTGCCCTCGCCCAACTGGCATTTCCCTGCCCCCCCCTCGGGTTCTGGCCCGAGCTACTAGGCTGGAACACTACAGTTAAATTGCCTCTGTCTGTCTTTTGTTTGTGTGTCTAAATGCTTGCCTGTATATGTTCATTGTGATCTGTCCTGAGTCCCCTGTGGGGTGAGAAGGGCGGAATATAAATAAATAAATAAATAAATAAGTAAGTAAGTAAGTAAATAAATAAAGTGGTTGGACAGTTTTAGATAACAAAATGGATCATGCCAGAAGAATTTGGGATTACTGCTGTCATAAGGCAATCATAAGCTTTGACTGGTCAGTTTCCTTAGGCCAGTGTTTCTCAACCAGTGTGCCGTGGCACACTAGTGTGCCGTGAGCGATCATCAGGTGTGCCGCAAGAAAAGCTCTCTGCCCCCCTTCCTTCCCTCCTCCTCCTGCTGAACTCCTGCTGCTTGGGAGAGGAGGAGGAAGGGCCGAGTGGTGGTGAAGAAAAAGAAGAAGGGGCCGGGACACCGCCTCCTTCGGCCGTTTCCCCAGCCAGCCTCCAATCTGCCATGACTCCCGCCACGACTCTCACCCCTCGCTCGCTGAAGCCGCGCGAAGGAGCCCCGCCTACTGAAGCCCGTCCACCGCTCATGCTTCTCCTCTGTGGGAGAACTGAAGCCGGGGGGAGGGGTGGGGCATGGCATGGCCTGGCTCTGCCCCCTCCCCCCGGCTTCAGCGCTCCCACAGCCGCCAGCCTTGAGGGGGCAGTGCCCAGCCAGCATTGTGCTGGCTCTGCCACCGCTGGCTTGGCACTGCCCCCTCAAGGCTGACAAAGCTGTGGGAGAACTGAAGCCGCGTGGAGGGGGCGGGGCATGGCACGGCCTGGCTCCTCCCTCTCCCCCAGCTTCGGCACTCCCAGCAGCTGCTCCCAGCAGCTCACCATCCCCAGCCGTTCTTTACTGTGTTAGAGTGTCATTTTGGTTGGTGGTGTGCCCCAGATTTTTAATGTTAAAAAGTGTGCCGCGGCTCAAAAGGTTGGGAACACTGCCTTAGGCAACCCTGCAATATCAGAATCCTAAGACAATTCAGTATTTTTAAAATTATATTTATATAATTAGAAAAAAAATCAGAAGCATTTACTTTGAATTAGTCCTTAAATTGAAAAAGAATTCTACAGAATTTGGTATTTCAAGATATTTGTGATGGATTGTGGCTTCTCTGAATTAGCATAGGAGAGGAAAAAAAACAATTTCCAGTGGTGGCTGAGTAAACAGAAAAGAACTGCAGGTAGTAAAGGGGACGGATGAAATAATGCAGGACTGAGTGATATTTTAAGGCCTCATATCGGCACCTTCTGCTTGTAAAACTGACATATTGTCCCAGGCATCTATTGAAGGCTGTGAATTTACCCTCTCTATGAATCTAGATGTTCTTCCCAAGAGGTGCCTTATGGGAAAATAGTAAATATAACCAAGTCTTAGTGGCTGTCCCACCATGTGCTTTACTGTATCTCTACAAACACCTGAAGAAAACACATTGATTCATGTAATAACCATGAATATCTTAGGAAGCAATCTTACTGTGTACTACTTTATAGCTTCTGCCTGCCAAGAGAGAGAAGTAAAACTAGCATGATGCCATATATTCAGACAATACGAATATTCAGTATATTATATTCACTGAATATAACCAGCTAGTTCCTATGGTCAGCAATAAGACTGGGGATGGTTATTGTTTTTGGGTATGTATGGGTGATACACCTCCCCCCACATTACTAAGAAGACACCCGCACAAGTAGTTGGAGTAAAAATTGGCCACAACTCATTTATTGATAACAGGAACAAGGGTTGGTAGCCATGCATGGGTCCTGGATCAGGGGTCGGACAGCCCACTGCTGTCCGAAGATGCTTACATCCCTGGGTGCCACCGGCACACCGCCGGTTCCCGTAAGCTCGGCACTCCAGGGGCCAGGGCGTTATCCCCCCTTCCAACAAGGGGCAATACACCACCCCGATCCAGTGACCATGTCACACGCCCAACACAGAGTTGCAACAAGATAAACACCCAACAACAGCAAGATCAGCTAACAAAATACAGAGCAAGATAAACACCAAACAACAGCACGATAAGCTAACACATGCGGAGCAATAATACAAGCAGGGAGGGTGTGTGGAAAAGCTGATGCAGGCCCAGTGCCTTAAGTAGGCTGCCCAGGCGGAAGAGAGGGCTGGTCCCAGCTACAAGCCAAACCAGGGCAGAGCCAGCCCCACCATTGGCCAGCTGGCTCTGGTGGCGGGAAAATCTCTCGCCTCCCAGGGGGCTTCTGGGAAGAAGCCCCCCTCCCGAGTCATAATGGCGGTGAAGACACCCAGCGCCGCAGCCTGCTCGGTCCAGTAAGTCAGGCCAAGCCATATATTGTTGCAGCATATTTATTATTTTAATACTATTCGAGGGTCCATGTTTACATTTTTTGTAGCTGGTTAGGTACTGTCATATGGTATGAGAAACCTTCCTCTACCCTCTATCATCCAGATGTGTCGCGAACAGACGCCACTTAGAGAGCCAGGCCAGTAGAAGGTTTGATAAAGGGAGTTTATTAGCACAAAACTTCTGTGCTTCAGGCACAGAAGGGAAACAAAAAGCGCTTACGTACAATCAGCTCTAAAAAAGAATCTCAAAAAATATCCCAAACTGGGAAAACAAAGAAGCCTTACCAAAAAAAAGGAGTGGGTTTTAGCTCTGTAAAACCCACTATCTCCCATTAAGGACCCCAAAATGCTGGAGGTAAATACAAACGCCGCAGGAGACAGAATAGTAGTTCAGGCTGGTCCATATGTTGTCACGTGAAGTCAGTCAGTGGAGAAACTGGAAACAGGAGCCAGAAAAACAGATTCAACGCGAGGGAGGAGAAGTCATCAATAGAAACAGTCCAGGGTCAAAAAGCCAGTCAATTTCAGTCCACAGGAATTCAAGCCGTGCCAAAAGGAACGTGACGGCAGCAGAGCAGCAGATAACAGGATTTTCAAAGGTCAGGAATCAAGATCTGGATACAAGAACACAAAATCCCAACAACACCTTGCCCGCCACAAAGTCCAGGTTTGGACTGAAAAGAGCCCTGAGAGCATTAACAAATTACTGCCAGGAAGAACAGTTGCACCTCAACTTTCAGAAAACTAAAATTATTCTTCGGCGATGAGTATTTATGTCACAGCGGATAGGCAACAGAAATATAGAAGTTTAATTCCCCATCGGCCCAAAAACTCCAGTCTCTGTTCGAGTGAATAATGAAACTCTCATTCAATTCACAAGGTAAATATATAACTTTGTATTGAATTGTATTTAAAAATAACTGGCAAAACATCGAAAAACAACAGCCATCACAGCTACCTTTCTAAACATCCTTTCCTCACAGATATTAAATCCCAACTGACAAATCCCAACTGTCACTTTGTAACTGACATTCCTCAAGGTTCCATTTAGCAGTCTTGAGACAGCGCCATCTGGTGTCAAACATGTCACACTGCAGGTCATCTCAAACTGCGAAAATATATCTTGTGCTGACTCATGAATTGCTATTCAAAATGCAATAATCTGACAATTATGGTGTTTGCTAAACGACCCAAGAGGCACAACTGGAGAATAGATGGAAACAAAATAGAGCAGGTCTCAAGCTTTAAATATCTTGGTGTTACCCTCCATAGCAGCAACAGCAGGAAAGCCCACGCAGAGTCCGCAGCAGAGACAGCACAAAAGAGTTCATCTGCTATTCTAAGATATCTCAGGACGGGAGGAGGTCACTTTATACCGGCGGCTCTTAAACTTTTTGAAGCAAAATCAGTCGCACAAATGCTGTATGGAGCCCAGCTTGGACCCTTCTCAAATTGTGCCCCACTAGAGCGTGTCCAATCGAAATTCCTAAGAGCGGCTCTACAGGCTCCCAGATGTGTCCCCAACGCTACCCTGCGATTGGAGACAGGCTTCGTGAAAGTGGAAGCGAGAATATGGACAGCTATTCTCAATTACTGGCTACACCTATGCTTCTCCCCATGTGGTCTTGCCCCCCTCATCATGAGAGATGGCTTCCAGTCCACATGGATTAAAACAGTAGCAGCAAAGATTGCAACGCTAGGTTTCTCCCAAGGACAATGGCTAAGCATGAGATGGGACCAAGCCAAGGATCTCATTAAGCAACGGATCCTGGACATAGAGCGCCAATCCGACCTAGCCTGTTTCCCAGCCTTCATTGTTAGTGAAGCCACTAGATACCTCACTGGCCCCATGGCATACCTAACAGACCTGGAGGTGCCCAAACACTGAAGGGCTTTTACCCTGGCAAGATGCCATGCCCTCCCATCGGCTGTATTGGAGGGGAGGTATCAGAAGACCCCCTTCAAGCAGAGACTATGCCCCTGTGGGTATGGTGATGTGGAAACAACTGAGCACGTGCTTCTTCAATGCATGTTCTACAGAGATCTTAGATACAATCTCACTGGACCATGGCTTCTAAAGTACCCGGGGCGCAGTGAAAGATGTTATTCCACCCTGCTGCTTTCGGACTCTAACATTGCAATGACTTACAGTGCTGCTACGTTCTGTGCTGCTGCCCTTAATATCAGACGGGTGATGATTGACATCGTAAGGCAACAATATCCTGTCTTTTAAAATATATTTTTATACTGATTTCTAGTCTGATTTTAAATAACTGTTTACTGGGGAGTTGTCCTTCTCCTCTTAGGGCGCTTGTGCCCACTTTGTGCTGGTCTGTGACCGTAATAAAGTTTTGATTGATTGACAAAGTCCAGGTCCCAAATGCCCACCTTATATTATGCCCTTAATTAGGACCCACCCTTAATCAGACGACTCCCCACTGTCATCATCTACAGCTGCAGCACCTTGCCTGTCATCTTCTACAGCTGCAGCACCTTGCCTCTGTTGCCATGAATTCCATCTTTTATCAAAACTTAAAGCGCCCCATCCAGTTTCCCCCTCAGGCCAGTCAGAATCATCCGAAAAACCAATGAAGGTGTCAGAGCTAGTGGGTGCTTCACAAACAGCTTGCACCTCTGTTACTTGATCCCAGTCTATTTCTTCATCTGATGAATCCCCCTCACTCTGACTCCCATCGTTTCCACCAAACCCCCCACTGCAGGCATGTAGCCGGGGGGGGGGGGGGCTAAGGGGGCTTCAGCCCCCTTCGAAATTCTCAGGGTGGTCCGCGAAAAGGCCTTACTGGTACATTATTTAAACTGTTACATGCATTTAAATCATGATCTGATCACCATGCTCATTATATCCCACATTAATGGGGTTATTGGGATAACAATACAAAAGGTTTGTTAGGGTAGACCCTCTCCCACCCAGTCTCAGCCCCCCCGAACCAAACTCAGCCCCCCCCCCCGAATCAAAATCCTGGCTACGGCCCTGCCCCACTGGATTCCTTGTCAGTGGCCTCTGTACATCTTTGACCAGGGGTGGGCAGTGGCCCTCCAGGTGTTTTGGGCTTCAACTCCCAGAAATCTATCAGTTTACCAGCTGTTAGGATTTCTGGGAGTTAAGTCCAAAACACCTGAGGGCTGGTAATTTCTATTTTTATATTGCTGTATGTCTTCCTCACTTGAGCCATGAAGAGCTCTTTTCCTGTTTAAAGTGGTATCACCCACAGCCTCTCCATACAGCTGCCAGAAGCTGAGGATTCAGTTTCAGCTGAATCTAAATTGACGTCAGGTGCTGAAGAAGCAACCCCACCCAAGCCATTACTCCTATGAGTAACTGGAGCCACAGGCTCAACTACAACAAGATGTGTTGGATTGCAACTCTCATCATCCTCTGACAGAAGAACACCAGGTAGGGGAAAGCTAATCTACAATAATATTTTCAGATGTAAGGACCAGTTCCTTTCATATTCTATGAGGTCCTTAAGAGATTCATGACAACAATCTACTACCCCAAGATCCACCTAAGAAGAGTTCTGGTTAGGGACACTTTGCCATTGCCGGGGTAAGACCGGCAGCCCAGCCTGTGGAGGGACGGCCCGGAGGACAGCCAGCCTAGAGGATGGCACAGTGAGCAGACACCTGGAGCGGAAGTCGCATCGCCGTCGGAGGAGGCGCCGTCGCAGGTCGGGGACCATCAGCCCCTCTTCCTCCGACCCCCCCAGAGACTTCCAGCACCGGGGCTTCCGAGCCCCCGGACCCTCCACACGCTCGCCCAGTCATCAGGAAGGGAAGAAGCCCTCCGTCCCTGAGCCCTGGCCTAGGCGATTTTTTCGCTCTAGGACCTTTTGGGGCCCAGGCTCCGAGCGTAGCCACCGGCTACACCAGAAGCCGCCGAACAACGCCGCTGCACCATGCCTGTCTTCTTCTGCCGGGCTACGGGACGGAGGAGGCTGGCCCACACTCTTCTCCCTCGGCCAGCGGGGGAGCCGCTCCTCAAGCCCCCCCACTCTCCCACCCTTTGATGGTCTGATGGGTCTAGCCTAGGCCCCGGACCATCCCTATATGCCCGAACCCTGACTCTGCTCCCCTTCCCCATTCCTCCTTGTTGTATATTGTCTTGTCTGTCTTTTATTACTATGTTATCTGTTGCCTCTTGACTTTGTAAGCTGCTGTGAGCCTTATGGAGTTAGCGGCATATAAGTCCAAAGTAATAATAATAATAATAATTGCATAATGAGCATGTGATATTTGTGTAGATTTGCTGAAAATGATTGAATCTTCTGTTTACCAGTCTTGTTCAAGGCTTCACTCAGGTTTCTTCAGGTGTCAGATACAGACAAATGTTACTGTTTTAACATAAGATTTATTGGTGGTAAATGATGCAGCACATGGTACACAGAAGAGAAGCATTTCAGACTTTTTGTTCATAAGTTCCAGTATCACTGCACAGTCAATGGTAAATAAACAGGGCTGCCAAACAAATTCCATTCGGACTTATTTCTCAGACAGCAATGATTCCGCTGTTAAGTATCCTTACCATCACAAGAGTTTGTCCTCTTCCTTGGATCACATCACTAAGGATGCAATGATGGTTTGCAAAAATGTGTCACATTCTGAATGATGCAATCCAGGAAGATCCCAGCCACCTGCAATGTTAAGGAGGCTTTTTCTTCATTTGGGAGTGACAGACACTGGTTTAGGGTCAGGACAGCTTTCTTGGTTTTAGGTGGGAAGGGGTAGTAGAGTTGGGTGTCATCTGCATGTAGGTGGCACCACACTCCAAACTTCCAGATCACCTTTCCCAGTGGTTTCATGTTTATGTTAAACAACATGGGGGACAAAACAGTACCCCAAGGAACTCCACATTACTATTATTATTATTACTATTAATTATTTCCATAATTTCTACCCTGCTTCTTCTCAACCCCTGAGGGGGGACTCAAAGCGGCCTAATAACGGCAACGATTCGATGCCACATAGTATACATATAATAAAAGCAAACAGTTAAGAATAAAATACATTAAAATACAGCTAGAATTAAAATACATTAAAAATACAATTAACATTAAAATGCATCGTGTACATACACAACAGTTAAAACAGTATTCCATCCATAAGCATTAGGTCTTGTCCACCAGATTGCCATCTCAATCCAATCAAAGTGCCGTATCGTGCTAAAGTGCAAACGCTTGGACCCATAACCAGGATTTCACTTTTTTCTGAATGCCTGGAGGGATGAAGCCGATCGAATATCAATAGGGAGTGCGTTCCACAGACGGGGAGCCACCACCGAGAAGGCCCTCTCCCTCGTCCCCACCAACCGCATTTGAGATGTAGGCGGGAGCGAGAGCAGGGCCTCCCCGGATGATCTTAAGGTACAGGACATAGTGGTTGATGCATTCGGACAAGTAAGCTGGGCCAGAACAATGACCCTCTAGAAAGGAAAGGAGTCACTGTAAAACAGTGCCTCCCAGACCCATCCAGTGAGACAACCCAGAAGGATACCATGGTCAATGGTATCAAAAGCAGCTGAGATGTCCAGGAGAATCAACAGACACACGCCTCCTGCCTAGTTCTCTGTTGAGGTCATCCACCAAGGTGACCAAAGCTGTCTCCATTCTATAGCCAGGCCTGGCACCAGATAGAAGTGAATCTAGATAATCTATTTCATCCAAAATAAGAAGGCCACTTAATGCTCCAAAACCTTGCCCAGAAAGAGAAGTTTGGACACTTGCTGATAGTTGTCTATTATGGAGGAGTTCAGGGATGGCTCCTTAAATAGAGGTCTCACAACTACCTCTTTTAGGCAAGTTGGATTACCACCTTCACCCACTCTGCCAGCCCCCCTCTGGTCTGTTTGATCAGCAAGGAAGGGCAAGAATCTATAATACAATCAGGGCCGTAGCCAGGATTTTGATTCGGGAGGGGCTGAGTTTGATTCGGGGGGGCTGAGACTGAGTGAGAGAGGGTCTACCTTAGCAAACCTTTTGTATTGTTATCCCAATAACCCCATGAATGTGGGATATAATGAGCATGGTGATGAGATCATGATACGAATAAACATAACAGTTTAAATAATGTACCAGTAAGGCCTTCTCGCCAGGGCCGTAGCCAGGATTTTGATTGGGGGCTGAGTTTGGGTCGGGGCTGAGACTGGGTGGGAGAGGGTCTACCTTAGCAAACCTTTTGTATTGTTATCCCAATAACCCCATGAATGTGGGATATAATGAGCATGGTGATGAGATCATGATACGAATAAACATAACAGTTTAAATAATGTACCAGTAAGGCCTTCTCGCCAGGGCCGTAGCCAGGATTTTGATTCGGGGGGCTGAGTTTGGGTCGGGGGGGCTGAGACTGGGTGGAAGAGGGTCTACCCTAGCAAACCTTTTGTATTGTTATCCCAATAACCCCATGAATGTGGGATATAATGAGCATGGTGATGAGATCATGATACGAATAAACATAACAGTTTAAATAATGTACCAGTAAGGCCTTCTCGCCAGGGCCGTAGCCAGGATTTTGATTGGGGGCTGAGTTTGGGTCGGGGGCGGAGACTGGGTGGGAGAGGGTCTACCTTAGCAAACCTTTTGTATTGTTATCCCAATAACCCCATGAATGTGGGATATAATGAGCATGGTGATCAGATCATGATACGAATAAACATAATAGTTTAAATAATGTACCAGTAAGGCCTTCTCGTGGACCACCCTGAGAATTTCGGGGGGGGGCTGAAGCCCCCTTAGCCCCCCCTGGCTACATGCCTGCTTCTCGTGGACCACCCTGAGAATTTCGGGGGCTGAAGCCCCCAGCCCCCTGGCTACATGCCTGCTTCTCCCAGACCACCCGGAGAATTGGGGGGGGAGGGCTGACGCCCCCTTCGCCCCCCCCTGGCTACATGCCTGCTTCTCGCGGACCACCCTGAGAATTTGGGGGGGAGGGCTGAAGCCCCCTTAACCCCCCTGGCTACATGCCTGCTTCTCGTGGACCACCCTGAGAATTTGGGGGGGGGCTGAAGCTCCCTTAGCCCCCCCTGGCTACATGCCTGCTTCTCGTGGACCACCCTGAGAATTTGGGGGGGAGGGCTGAAGCCCCCTTAGCCCCCCCTGGCTATATGCCTGCTTCTCGTGGACCACCCTGAGAATTTCGGGGGCTGAAGCCCCTAGCCCCCCTGGCTATATGCCTGCTTCTTGCGGACCACCCTGAGAATTTGGGGGGGGGGGCTGAAGCCCCTACCCCCCCCCCCAGCTGCATGCTTGCACGTGACATACATGGGTGTATTTGTTTGTTGTTTTTATGTGCCTTCAAATCAACTCTTAACTGTGGAGATCCTTAGGAATTTTATCATGGTGTCATCTTGGCAATGTTTATTCAAAGGAATTTTTCCAATGTCTTTCTCTAAAGATGAGAAAAAATGTCTTGCACAAAGTCACCCATTAGATTCTAATGCCCAAGCCTCTACATCATGTTTTCGCTCTGTCATAAATTCTGTCTTTAAAAATGGAAAACAACTAGCTATGGTCTATCTTTTGAAATGCCAAAGTTGTCCAGTTTGAATGTCTCCACTAAACCTGAGAAGAATCCATCTGTTTTAGGTGCATTCAGAGAAAAACAAACCAGAATAGCAATGTACCCAGGATCACATGGCAGTGGTGGCCCCTCGCCTGTGGAACTTGCTCCCCAGTGAAATTACATCGACGCCTTCCCTCCTTTCCTTCAGAAAAAAGGTAAAGACATCGCTGTAGGACCAGGCATTTAGTTAGATACTGGACAGGTGGTGGACATTAACTGATGATAAGGCTATTGAAATGGACTGCAGATTGACATGGTTAACTTGAATACGGAACTGGGGTGTGTTTTGTTTAATTAATGTTATTTAATAGGTTAATCTATTTGAATGCATTTTGCAATGTAAGTGTTGTTTATTGTTGTTATGAAATGTTGTTAGCCGCCCCGAGTCCCCCTTCTGGGGTAGAGAAGGGCAGGTTACAAAGGATTGAAATAGATAAATAAATAAATCACAATTGGCTTTTACAAATGAAAGCGATCAGGAGATATGTGACTTTTAAAGGCTACTTTAAGTGTATTTATTATATTTTAGTCTGTTTTTATCACACTGTTACTATTTTAATTATTTTTTAAACTTTTGTATTGCGCTTTTGAAACTTATTTATTATTTTATTATTTCCATCATTTCTACCCCGCTCTTCTCAACCCCCGAGGGGGGACTCGGAGCGGCCTAACAATGGCAACAATTTGATGCCAAAAACACAGTATACATATAATAGAAAACCAAAAACAGTCAGAATTAAAATACATTAAAATACAGTTACCATTAAAATACATTAAATACAATTAGCATTAAAATACATCATATACATTCACATAAGTTAAAAACAGTATTCCGTCCATACTAAAAGCATTGGGCCATGTCCACCAGCTTGCCATTACAATCCAATCTAAAGTGCTGCATCGTGCTAATATGCAAACGCCTGGTCCCATAGCCAGGATTTCACTTTTTTCCTGAATGCCAGGAGGGATGGGGTTGATTGTATATCAATTGGGAATGCGTTCTACAGACGGGGAGCCACCACCGAGGAGACCCTATCTGTCACGATGCACGGACTTGACCGGCCCCTTAATCACACACACAGAGACGGACTGAAGGCTAACTACTTTATTGAATATAGAAACAGTTCAAAAGGAATATTGTCCATAAAAATAGCAAAAGCAAATCCAAAGGCAAAAAGCAATCAATTGTCCAAAACAGCTTGGTAAAGAATCCAAAAGACTTGGCAAAGCTCCGCACAGCAATGCGGATTCAGGAACAAGGCAAGGTACAAGATGCAAGGCAAGACTTGGTAGGCCACTAGCCAACTTAGCTCCTTGGACCAACTTCGCTTCACGTCTGCTCAGAAGAGACGTGGCCGAAGTACTGAGGATTCGTTCCCATGGATCCTATACTTAATCTTTCGGCTGAGGTCCCCGACGCTCTAGGCTTCGTCGTCTCCAATCTCTGCTGACAGACCTCGGCCTGTCTAGGCTATGGTACCATCCCCTCCTGCTAGTCTCGATGCTTCGTCTCCTATCAAAGGTTCGGCCTTGCCTCCCAGCACCTGGGTCTCTATCTCCATGAGCTCTCCTCCCTAGATTCTTCCCAGCCGCTCTCTTCCATGTTTTCACTCAAAGGATCCTGTGAACCTCTCCCCCCCCGGCCGTTCATAAGTTTCGCTATCACTGCTTTCCATTTGCACCTGGTTATCTGTCTCGTCGTAAGGGTCAAGCCAACCTTCCTCCCAAGCCAAGCTTTCTGTGGGAGAAGGAGGCCCAGTGATGGGAAACTCTCCTTCTGCTAACCCTTCTAAATCCTCTTCAGAATCTAACTCTGCTGCTGCAGGCCCCAATGCCAATGGGACCCCCGGTCCTGGCCCCTGCCCCCCAGGCACAAACGAGAACTGCTGTGCTACACTATCTCTCGTCCTACATTTGAGAAGTAGACGGGAGCGAGAGCAGGGCCTCCCCGGATGATCTTAAATTATGAGGTGGGACGTAGCAGCTGATGCGTTCGGACAAGTAAACTACGCCAGAACCGTATAGAGCTTTAAAGGTCAAAACCAGTCCTTTGAATTGAGCTCAGAAGTGGACAGGCAGCCAGTGGAGCTGACACAACAGGGGGGGGGGTATGCTCCCTGTATGTAGCTCCGGTTAGTAATCTGGCTGCCGCCCGTTGGACTAATTGCAGTTCCCGAACTGTCTTCAAAGGCAGCCCCACATAGAGTGTGCTGCAGTAATCTATTCGGGATGTGACCAGAGCGTGGACGACCGTAGCCAGATCAGACTTCCCAAGGTACGGGCGCAGCTGGCGCACGAGTCTTAACTGTGCAAAAGCTCCCCTGGCCACCGCCGAGACCTGGGGTTCCAGACTCAGCGATGAGTCCAGGATCAATCCCAGACTGCGAACCTGCGTCATCAGGGGGAGTGTAACCCCATCCAACACAGGCTGTAACCCTATGCCCTGTTCGGCCTTACGACTGACCAGGAGGACCTCTGTCTTGTCTGGATTAAGTTTCAATTTGCTAGCCCTCATCCAGTCCGACACAGCAGCCAAGCACCGGTTCAAAGTCTGGACGGCCTCCTTGGTGACAGGTGGGAAGGAGTAACAACATTAGTTCAACACAAAATATGCATATCAAAGGTTCATTTTATATTCAAAACATCGTATAACAGTGACAATCATATTCTATAACTATAAGCATCCATCACAATACCGTGTCAGGGTACAGCTAGGACAACACAATGTCTGTAAGGAGTAAATCTCACTGAGTCCAGTCCGTGCACCTTGGGGTCAATCGTCCAAGGCTCAATACGAGCATAACACAGGTAAAAGGGATGCGTGGAGGTAATCCAAAACCATAGACCGCAATGAACCGGAGCCAGTCAATCCAAGGCTCCTGGAAATGAAAATAAAGCAAGCCGACGGAAGAATATCCACACACAATCGGGGCCGCTGAATTCCATTTCGTGGTCTTTTTCAAAGGCTATATATCCATCAATATGGTTCCAGTCCTGGAAGATTACAATATATACATAATATATAGCATAGTGGGAAATCATATATTATGATTTCTTCAGGTTATGTATTGTTCCCACTATGCTATATTGATGGATATCTAGCCTTTGAAAAAGACCACGAAACGGAATTCAGCCTTGGATTGACTGGCTCCGGTTCATTGCGGTCTATGGTTTTGGATTACCTCCACGCATCCCTTTACCTGTGTTATGCCTCGTATTGAGCCTTGGACGATTGACCCTACAAGGTGCACGGACTGACTCAGTGAGATTTACTCCTTACAGACATTGTGTTGTCCTAGCTGTACCCTGGACACGGTATTGTGATGGATGCTTATAGTTATAGAATATGATTGTCACTGTTATATGATGTTTTGAATATAAAATGAACCTTTGATATGCATATTTTGTGTTGAACTAATGTTGTTAGTATTATCTAACCTTGACTCAGTTTGAAGAAGGTGGGAAGGAGTGACAGATCTGGACGTCATCTGCGTACAGATGAATAAAGTGTGGAATTGTCTCCATGGGGAGAAAGGTAGGGTATAAATAAAGTTATAATAATAATAATAATAATAATAATAATTCACTAGCATCTTATTTGGAACCAGGATGTCTTTTGGACCTGAGTTTGCCATATCATGCAGCTCCAAGGATAATCCTACTTTTAGGCTTAGGGTCCATAGTGGATAGCCGAACACTTAATACTGTATTCATTGACACACTTGTTAATAGTCAAGTACTTTATTACACTGTATATTCACAGGAGACAAACTGAGCCTGGACTGGTATTCTCTCTTCCTGTGTATATTTGTAATTATT